>JBAMBO010001392.1:0-45173 GCA_037044535.1 Lordiphosa magnipectinata
CGTAGTTAGCGCTCGCCTTGCTCGCAGCGGCCAAACAAAAATCGGGTTTCTCTTTCTATTATTGCTTGCGATAAATTTTGTGCATTTGTATTTGTTTTCACGCGACCGTAAGCTCATTCTGGGCACCCCAGGTGTATACCATGAATATTTTTCCATAGATTAAAAAAAATGTCTTTTCACAAAAACTTTTAAAAGCTCTTGTAAAACGTAGTTTCTAAGAAAAGAGGCAAGAATGGGCAAACAGTACTGTTAACATTTGATTTAATGCACTCCTCTAAATACCATGCCACATAAAAGTCCGCAGGAATGCAAAAAGTAATAATCCACGAAACTCAAAACCATAAGTAAAACTTTACTGCAACAACACGCGAGTAAAAAAATTAAAAAGTAGACAATCCACAGTTATTGTTTTGACAAACTAACACAGAGCACTTATTCTACATACTTGTACGAATGTTTCCTATTCCGCGATTTGTTTTTTTATGAAAAATTACAATCAGAACGGGCTCACAAACTTGACAAATAATTTTGCAACTTTATATAAGTCAGTTTCGATCACTCAAACCCATAACTTTTATCGCGTGCTGAGTTTGCAGGGGTTGCGGATCGGATGACTACTTTTTGTAGCTGCCATGGGAACGATCGGTAGGAAAATGGGTTTTAGTGAGGAAAAAACCTTTTTTGTTTTCAATGGAAGCGTTCTTAAGCTCGGCTATTATTAATATTATAAGTTTTTAAACTGATTTACGAACTTACTGTTCGAGCGAGTTTTTTCAAGTTAAGTCGATTTTATACCCTGTACCCGTTAAAAATGGGTAAAAGGGTCAAACCCTATAAAATATATATATATATATTCTTGATAACCATTAACAGCCGAGTCGATTTAGCCATGTCTGTCTGTCTGTCAGTATAAACGTGTCGATTTCAGAGACTATAATAGATAGAGCCACAAATTTTTGCATATATGTGGGTGTCAGAGAACGGCTTCGTTCGATTGCAAAACACTCTTACATTAATCAACATCCGAATAAACTGGCCTTGCGCTTTATAAATCAAACTTGCATACACAACATGTTCGCCGTTGAGTTTTATTCAATCCTATTGTTGCCATTCAGATTACATAAGGCAACAAAATTAGGCTTTTTCCAGTATATTGAAGGGTTGGTGGTGATTCTAGATAATTTTTGTGTGCTGAACACGAATCTGTTTTCAGAAATGGTCCATCACGTAGAGATTTTTAGCAATTTGAGCTTAAAGTTGCAGAAAATGTATATTTTGACCCTTTTTAAACGCGTTTTGTGTATTCGGAGTTGCAATAATTGGTTGCTTGTTACTCTCAAGTTCGAGTTCCATGCTCGACTAATATTATATAATAAGGGGCAATTAGAATTTGCGAAAACTGTTAGCAGTTTGAAATCAAAAGAAAGCACAGTTTATTTTGAATAACTTGTATCTTGTTTATATGTTTAAGCTGGCAAAATCAACAAAAAAAATTGCTCAAAATCAAAAATGTTTAGCCAAAAGCGGAAAATGTGGAATTTACAATTATTTTTTTTTGTGTGCCAACAATTTTTAGAGCGTGAACTGTTCAAACGAAACTTAGAGGATTCCTTAAAATTTCAGCATATTCTGTAGTTAAGTGTACGGATCGAATATAAAAAGATTCTTGGGAATCAGTAGAGCTGCTCTGTGTACCGAGAAACCCAAACATTTTTTCAAGGATGTTCTGTTCTCTTGCGGTTTTAAATCAAAAATAGATTTCTTAATGTTTATCTTTTAGTCTTTTTGGATTATAATTCACCTAACTTAAATTTTTGACCAAAGCTACTTCTCAATCTAGATGCTGTCTGAATCTTCTATAAACAATATTTAAAAAATTGCAATATTATTTTGAAATTTTTCAAGGCATAGAATAATAGTAAAGCGATAGAGACAAGTTTTTTGGAACTTCTTAAAAAGTTAAATTAGCAATTGGTTGATTTAAAATTCGATAGCAAAGTCTGCTGGTGATAGGACTTGGGGTCCTGTGATGAGCTCGAAACAATGTTTTTTTTTTGTTTTACATTTTTAACTCAAACTTAATTTTGTAGAATGAATAAATTACATGGGGCTCTATTTATATTTTGGGAATAGCAAAAATTAACAAACATTTTTCAATGAAAATATTCTCCATGAAAGTTTAAGCACTTTTGCATTCGCTTAAACCAATTTTTGAAGCACCTTTTACACTCCGATTGAAACACCTCCAAACGCATCAAAACAGAAAAGAGCTCGCATTGTCATGATGGAGAATGATTCGCCTTCGGCGGTTGGTCTCCAAAGACTTCCGTCAAACAAATGGTTGTGTACCATTCAGAATTGACCGTCCTACGTTGCTCAAGCGGAGCAGTGGCCACATGACCCATTCGGCCGAAAAAACAGCCAACCCTTTGCTTCGCAGCGCTTCGTGCATAAACATATTTTGTGGGATTTGGCTCGTCTGGTGGTGTTAACAGTTCCCGACATATAAATAGTACCCCATGTAGTACCAATACTGAGAAAAAATACTATCTAAAATCAAGATTTTTTTGCTCGAAACCAAGAGAAACGGCCACATAAAGTATATATATTCTTGATCAGCGTGACACGCTGAGTTGATATAGCCGTGTCCGTCTGTCCGTATGTTTCTATGCTATCTTCTCCGTCAGTTTTCTATTTTAACCAAACTTTGCTCGAAGTCTTTTGGTACAAATACGATGCATATAGCATATAGCTGCCATAGGAACCATCGGTCGAAGAAGTAGTTTTAGTGAGAAAAACTTTTTTGCCTTCAACGCGAGAGTCCCAAAAACTTTGTTTTTATAAGTTTTTTATGCTTTTGCATAATTCCACCAAGTTTGATGAAAATCGGTCAACTATATAGTACAGCTGCCATACAAAATATAGTTCTGAAAAAAGTGTTAGTGGGAAAAACTTGTTTGTTTCCAATGCAATCGCTACCAAACTTGTTACTGATCAACATTATATGCTACCACACAATTCTGCCAAGTTTTATCCAAATCGTATGACTATAGCATATAGCTGCCATAGGAACCATCGGTCGAAAAAGTGGTTTTAGTGACAAAAACTTTTTTGTCTTCAACGCGAACGTCCCCAAAACTCGTTTTTGTAAGTTTTCTATGCTTTTACATAATTCCTCCAAGTTTGATGAAAATCGGTCAACTATATAGTACAGCTGCCATACAAAATATAGTTTTGAAAAAAGTCTTAGAGGGAAAATCTTTTTTGTTTTCAATGCAATCGCTACCAAACTTGTTACTGATCAATATAATATGCTACCACACAATTCCGTCAAGTTTTATAAAATTCGGATGACTATAGCATATAGCTGCCATAGGAACTATCGGTCGAAAAAGTAGTTCTAGTGAGAAAAAACTTTTTGTTTTCAATGGTAGCTTAAAGACGGCTTTCCAGTTATGCATATTATCGGTTTCCACACAATTTTGGGAAGTTTGGTCAAAATCTGATGAATATATCGTATAGTTGCCACATAACAAACAGGCAAGCAAATGGTCAAAGTAGTGGCTGAGTTTGGGAAATAACTCAGCTAAAAATGGTCGACGAAAGTCTTTTAAAATCTTAATTTACATAAATTATACAAGCTACAGGGGTATATAAACTTCGGTAGAGCCGAAGTTAGCTTTCCTCTATTTTTTTGATTTTCTTCTCAGTGAAAGTTTTCCCTAATCTTCTATCTCCAATTCCGTGTGGGACATAGGGCATCAACCACTCCTCTCTACCAACGAACTCTGTTGTTGGCCGTTGCTTTGAAATCTACCCAGCTCTTCCCGATGCTTTCAGCTTCTCTACCGACAGTCCTCCTTCAAGTTTCTTTGGGTCTGCCTAGTGTCCGACCGACTCCGTCCAGCGGGTGCCACATCAAAGCCTTTTCTGCGATATTGGTCTCACTTTTTCGCAATACATGCCCTATCCAGCTCCATTTCATTCTGCGTATTATGGTGTCAACACTCTACCTCTACGGTTCCTCCACATGGAGGTTCCATTGTGTCGAAAATTCAAATATATAATATGTGAACCGATGCCTGCGTCGCATATACTTTATTTTCTGGCCTGACAGAATGCAGAACTACGAACTCCCTTATACTGTTCATTATCTTTATCGAATTTGGTGCATCTAGAAGAATCATGCAAAAGTTAAATACTGAACCATTTTGAAAGCACCTTAATGGAATTTTCTTATTAAATGATTAATATATTTAAATTTTGCCAACATTTCGAAAAAGGAAAAGTATTCAAAATAATAAAAAGGAAAAGCTAAGATAAACCAATAAAAAACAATTCTATGATTTATTTGCAAGTTCCTGAATGAATCCTGAGGGGAAAAGAAAATGCGTCCACAATTTAGTTTTTATTAATGTCCTTGCGTCTTAGCTTTAAATAAAATTCATCTAAATTTAAGCATCATCAATAATTTCTTGTAAATATTCAGGTCATTAGGATGCCCAAAAGGTTCGGTTCTGGACCAGTTTGCAGCCTTGGCTACTGTTTTAAGCAGGTTTTACTGTATATACACAAATATATTTATCTATCTTTCCCTCTCTCTATGTACAAACTTGCATTTTTGACTCTGAGCGCAAGGAAAAACCGGTTGTTAGTTTCGTTGCTGTATTTCTGTGTTTTTGCCATCCTGCCCGTTGCAGCTTCTAGCTATTGGGTGCGGCGTGCAACGGTAGCAACAAGCGCCACCAAAGCAAACCAAGGATATGCATTGGACTTTGGCACAGCTATGGCTAGACATGTTATATATATATACACACACACACACACACACACACAGGCACACATCGATTCGATTTCGGTTTCCAGTTCCAGTTCACTTCCAGAGCTACATTTGCTCGCTTTTCAAAGTCATTTTTCAAAGCGTGGGAAACATTCGTTTATTTTCGATCAATTTTTGTTCCTTTCTCTCTTCGAATGCTTTGGTTGCTGCTCTGAACGTGCCGAGGCGTCGCATCAACAATAACAATAAATGCTCATTAGCGGTCCAAGTTCGCTGCCTAAGTCTTTCGTTTGCTGCAGCAATTGCTGTTGCAATCGATCGATGTGTATAATTTGCATTTGTTTTTGTTGCTGCCCGCCGGCATTATTTGTAATTAATTCTTGAACAAGTGTTAAACAATTGAATGCGAGAAATGTTAATGGATCACTTTTTTTATAATTTGTACAGTTTAGAAAAAGATTTATAAAATTCTCATTACAATGCAAATTTTGCGACGGCAAGGAAGTTACAATTCATTCTTTTTTAATGGATAAATAACACCTCAAGATAGTCAAAATGTGATTAGGCTGAAACCGAATTTGTATATGAGAAGTTGATAATAAGCAGTTGGACCGATATTACTCAAGGCAACAAAACCTAACTTTTTTCGACCTCCATTAATGTTTCATAGTAATTGGGTTGTCCTGAATCCAAATCTGTCATCAGTTTTTCCACATCACCCAAGTTTCCAAGATATAGCGTAAAATGTAAATTTTGCATATCTGTCGACATTTAGAATTATGTGGCCGTTATACACGCAACACTTGCTCTGCTTACCGTTAAATAGGTACATTGCATCAACGCTTCGTACAAAAAATGTTTAACCTTCTTAGTATCGAACAGAACAGTGAAATAGGCCCTCAACGTTAAAATATCAATTTTTTCAGATAAAATGTTCACCTTTAATAAATTATAAAAATGTAATCATCAATTTAAACAATTTTGTATTTTGCCTTAAACTGAAGCCCATTATTATAATCTTGCAAAGGGTATTATAATTTTGCCCAGAAGTTTACAATTCATTTCCGACCCCATAAACTATATATATACTTGATCAGGGCGACGAGCTGAGTCGATTGAGCTTTGTCCGTCCGTCTGTCCGTTTTAAAGCTATCGAGCTGAAATTTGTACTGCATGTAATACCTTATAACTGCCATAGGAACGATCGGTCACAAAATGGGTCTAAGTTAGAAAAACTTTTTTGTTTTCAATATTAGCGTCCTGAAATTCGGCCATTATTAATATTATATGCGTTCAAACAGATTTGCAAATTTTGGTCAAGATCGGATGACTATATCTTATAGCTGTCATATGAACCATTGGTCGGAAAATGGGTCTAACTGAGAAAAACTTGTTTGTTTTCAATGTTAGCGCCCTCAAACTCGTCCATTATTAATATTCTTCGTTCTTAAACTCACTAATTACTACTTCTATATTCTTTCAAATAGATTTGCAAAATTTGGTCGAAATCGGATGACTATATCTTAAGGTTGCCATAGGACCGATCGGTCGGAAAATGAGTTTTAGTGAGAAAAACTTTTTTGTTTTAAATTCTATTTTTCTTAAACTCGGCGTTTGTTAATTTGATATGTTTTCAAAAAGATTTGCGAAATTTGGTCGAAATCAGATGTTTATCTGTCGGAAAATGGGTTTAAGTTACACAAATCTTTGATTTTGATGTAAGCGTTCTTAAACTCTGACATTCAAAAAGAGCATTTGCAAGGGTATAAAAAATTCGGCACAGACGAAGTTAGGTTGGCCTTCTCGTGTATTCTAATTTCGGTTTTAGTGATATTTATGTAGCTACTAAAATGTCAAAATTATAGCTTAATAAGAACGAGTTTTTCACTCAAATTTGTTACAAAATTTTGTCCCATTTAGGAAAACTCATGGCAATCTGTTAAACATATTGTTTGGATTTAAAATAGTTTCAATTTACTTAGTAGCCAGCTTTAAAACGTTACAGTTTAATTTGCTTTCATATGAAAATGGCTCCTGTTATAGTTTATAAAACATCTCCAAGCCAATTTTCATATATATGTGGAAAATTTACAACCAAGAAAGGAAGGCGGCCAATTACTACAAATGCCTGCAAATTGTACAAAGATGTGTTTAATATGGAAATTCAAAATCAGTACAAAACCTGGGTCCCACCTTCATACTGCAACAATTGCCGCCTTCATTTGAAAGCCTCAGTAAAAAACGATAAGCCCATTGGCTTATTTAAGACCAGCATAATGGACGGAACCGAAAGACCATATAAGTGACTGCTATTTCTGCCTCACAGAAGTTTGTGGCGAAGGATTTCATCCGATATGCAAATGGTTTATCGCATTCCAGCCCAATTTAACTCATAGAGAAACAAGTTAAAAGTGAGTTAATTGAAAATGAGCCTGACTTTACTGAAGGAAATTATAGTGATGTAGCACACAGTCCACTGCTCCTGAACTAATAGATCAAACTAAACTCAATTATCTTCGTAGGGATTTGGATCTTACAAAAGAAAAGGCTGAGTTGCTGTCTTCAAGGCTCAAGTAACGGAATTTAGTCTAACCAGATGTCCAAATAACAATTTATCGTAATAGGCACATACGTTTTGAACAACTCTTCTCCCTTCTCCCATTATCTTCATAATGGTCTGATATATTGCAACAATGTGGAAGAACTGTTTAAGCAAATGAATCAAATTCATACGTCTTCTGAGTGGCGCTTATTTATTGATGCATCAAAGAGGAGTTTAAAAGCTGTTCTACTCCATAAGGGAAATACGCTTCCTTCGATACCATTAGCAAAATGTTCTTAGGAACGTTCTTACTCTTATTAAGTACAATCCCTATAAATGGTATATTTGCGCGGATCTAAAAGTAGTAGCATTACTTCTATGATTACAGACTGGGTACACTAAACATTGCAGTTTTTTATGTGAATGGAATAGTCGGGCAAGAAAGAAACATTACATTTAAAGTATTTGGTCGGCAGAAACCGTATATACTCCGGGATTCAAAAATGTGAAATTTGAGCCGCTTGATCCCAAATCAATTCTAATGGCAGCGCTTCATATCAAATTAGGAATTGTGAAAAACTTCGTGAAAAAACTGGATAAAAATGGAACTGGCTTTAAATACCTATTCTCAAAATTTCCATCCATAAGTACCGCAAAAATTAAGGGGGGTATATTTGTTGGGCCAGATATTTCTAAATTAATAAAATGTCTTTATTCGCCAAATGAATTAGCTCAAATAGCAACTTGTAGGTTTGTTTGAAGTGTGAACAGCAAAACAAGTCCGGTGATGAGAGAGTTTGGTAACTCTTGAAACAGCTATCGTTGTACAGACATACCCAATTGCTATTCCAAAAATGTTGTAATTAATATCTGTTGATTTATGTTGATTATATTATATTATACTCAACAATAGACCTTGAGCCAGCTAGATGCAAACTTTGACTAAAATCAAAACAGGTCACTAAACCCCATATACAAATTAATAAAATATATGAAGTTCAAGATGTATTTAAATGAAATAGAAGTCAGAACATGAAACTTCCGCACTTTTATGAAAAAGTAGTAGTAGTATGGTAAGTAACTTTTGTAACGATCCGTGAAGCATAACAAGAGGTATAAATTTGCCTCTTAAAATTAGCTTCATTTAAACATTATTCAAACAAACTTTCTTCAGACATTGTGTGGCTCTATTCACATTCTTTTGTAATACAATAAATACTAATGCACATAACCCATTTTCATCTTTATGAGATCTTTACTGAATGCATTGGCACGCTCCCATTTTATCGAAAACGCTAAGCAAACTCGCAGACTCTTAGCTTAGCTCTAAACGATATGCTAAATGTTACAAAAACTATGTTCCTATATGCAAATGCAACAGCATGCACTTAGGTACTAAAAAGCATGGCATGTCGCTCTACTTAAAATAGGTAAATATTGAAATAAATTGTTTGGCTTTTTGAATGCACTAAAGTTGTGAAATTTTTACCATCGATATTAATTTGTAGCGAGTTTTCATTATTTGTAACTTAACAATACAGTGAAAGCTTCATTGGACAAACATCTGTGCTTCCATTTGTATTGACTTAATAGAGTTGACTAATTAGTTGTGAAGTCACATCAGGGATTAAAACCGAAACGAATTTCGGTTTGGGAAACGGACCAGCCACCTACGTCCGTTTCCCATGATATTACCGTATGCCGATAATCGTTTCGGTTTTAATAATAAATAAACATAATAATCAAGGCTGCAAACCTCCTAAAAATCGGCAACCCACGAAACTTATTGGGTTCGGGTTCACGGAGAGGGTTCAGGAATAATTTTGTTCTTCGCTAATTCTGAAAACATGTACGTAAAATGAAACAAACGCATAGGAAAAATATTTAAAAATTTAAAAAAACAATTTTTATTTTTTCTACGTAAGAACCACACTTCTGCGAAGAAAATAAGATATCAATAAACAAAATCTGTAACTAAATACAAGAGCTGGGAGCAATTAAGTACTGAAAAAAGTGTAATTTTTGAGATTTTTGAAAAATAAATATTCATTTGCCTTGACTTTTGTTCTGTTCTGGAATTTTGTTTGATCTGGCTATTCGCCCACTTCTAATATTGACCAAAAAACGAAGAAAATAGAAAAAAATATTTTCTAAACACTTAAAATACTCAAATTTTACTGTTAATTCCTTCACTTACTTTGATCCAGCTACAATATTTATTCATAGATTTTCTTCATCAAAACCTTATTATCTTTGTAGAAGTACGATTTTTAAGTCGAAAGAATAAAACTAATTTTTTTGATTTCTTTTATATTTTTCTAAGGCGATTAAAAAGGAAATTTCTTGCATTTTCGAGCCAGAAGGGAAATAAAGTAATAGTATAGATGTAACATGACAATTTACATTTTTCATATCTATGAACGAGTACACATTGGAAGAACCAGGGACGTATGATTGATGGCGTTAACCTTAGTTAGATAGATTTATCAAATAGTTAAATGTGTCCTCTTCAACAAAAATAAGGCCATGAAGAAATTCATGGAAAATTAAAAAGGCATAAATGTTTCAAATATTTCAGATGTTATGAACCTAGGTTCGTACCAAATTCTCAGGCTTGATAAGTTAAGGAACCGGTCGTCGAACCGAATCTTATACTTCACGTGGGTTCGAACTTCCGGAGGTTCCTGATGGTTACAATGGCTTAAATGGTTACAAAACAAAGATGAATTTAAATGGTGGTCAGTTATCTTGAAAAAGTTTCTACAATTGTGTTTATGTTTGTCTTTGAAAAGGGCAAATAAGTGTAGAACGTTTGTTTACCGGGGTGTAATTATTAAGTCTTCGGTATGAAATTGGGTGGACGCAAAACCAATGCCCGATCTTTATTTATATTTTAATGGTTCATACCGAAATAAAAATCCTGGTGCCGATACGGAACCGAATACCGAAATAATGCTAGAACCAATACAGAACCTTTTACCGAAACATCAATTTCGGTACGTACCAGAACCGGAACCGGAACCGAAATACGATTCCGGTTTGATTCCCTGCTGGTAGGTATAGCGCCTTCATTCCCAACCGATTTAGCTCTGCAGCTCTTAGATGTGGATGGCCCATACTCGTCATTGTTGTCTTCTTGCGAAGTATTTACTTTCTTTAGCTCCGCCGATTTGCACTGTTTTATATTAAAACTATACTTTTCGCTTTGATATTTAATTGTAACGCATTAACCGTTTCAAACAATAATATTTGTTATTTTAAACACGCAAATGTGACTAAATGAATTAAGTAGCAGAGTTAAGTCAATTCTGTTTAAAATCAAATAAATGATCATATAAATTTTCTAATTCATTTGAATTTGTACAAAATCAATTCCATTCTTTTTTTGTAAGTGAATTAAATCAAAATCAATTGAATTCTGATTTTGGAAAAATTGAATTAATTCAAAATATGTCAATTCGATGCCTGAATGATTCTCAGGAATAATTCAAAATTGAATCATTCGTTTACAGCTCTGATATATACAAACTTTTGGGGGTGTAGTCGGGATTGACCGAATTTGTTTCTTGCTTTTCGATATTAATATATTATAAAACTTACCAGTGGAAAACCGCTTCCGTACCAGTTTTAACTTTTAATAAACTTCACAATACCGTGGAATTAGACATTTTTCAAGATATTATTTAGCTTTGATGTCTTGTGGTGGGCAATATGAACTAATATCCCTTTCTGATTCAAATCAGTTCAACAAAACAGGTTCAAGGTCCCACAATTGGGTAACGATCAGATAAAAGATAATACTGATATAGGCAATCTTCAATAGTTGCCAGGCTCGAAACGTATAAAGCAGTGATGGGCATCAAGATAGTAAGTGCGCTATAACAACTACCAGGCTTTTGCCCTTATTTGCCAATTTTGTGACAGAGTTGCTGTGTGCTATAAAGTATTAAACTAGAACCTAGAACATTTACTTAAAAAAATGCCAATACTACCTAATTCTGGGCTCAACTCAAACCAGAGTACCTTGTGCTCCATGCGAGTAAAACTCAATTCAGCGACATGCATTTGTCATTAGCATTTGCAATTTCTGTTCAATAATTTATGCAACTTGTCGCTTGTTATTGCACTTAGCAAATGTTTAAGCTCATGTTTGCTTGCTTGTTTGTTTATTTTTGTGTTTTGCAAGACAACAACACAACTCAACACAAAAAAAAGGTGCGAATGCCGCAAATTGGATCGTCCCACAGTGAACAATGATTTCGAGACAGCGTTCGCTTTTGATCGTTATTGTCGCGTCTGGCCGGGGCTAATTAGAAACGCTGATTGTGATGTGTTGTCCACGGAACAGAACAGAAAACACACAAATTATTACAACATCGCCCGAAGCGACGCGACGCCTCTGGTAAATGGATGGTTTAGTGTATGCTTATTAAAAACGATTGAAACTTCCGCAAGAAGATCATAAATACACGCGTACACTTAGAATAAAAATCAAGAGTTCTTTAGGAAGCATCTCCTGTTCAGTTTGACTAGCTGAATTGATATTTGAGGAGACACCAAATCGAATGAATTTAATTTTTATTTTTTTGTGAGGTCAGTTTATATATATCACCATAACTTCTGAACAGCATAACCGATTTTAAAAATAGCTATATATTAAAGGAACAACAACAACAATTTTAAACAATTTTTCTTCAGCTAACCCGCCTGAAGTTTCTTTATATACGAAAGTCGGTTACAGTTCTCAGCTTCTGTTAAAGGCAGGGATGATTCGGTTCAGATTTTAGACCGACGGTTCGAATCATTACATGGTTTTTGGTGCTATCGGAACCGCGGTTTCGGTTCGGTTTAGTGGTTCACTCTTGATTTAATATATGTACTATTTACCTATATTTTATGATGGTTTCGAATTTCCAAAGATTATAATTTCTAAAGTGAATTGAATTCCTAGAAAACTTTTAAATAGCCTTAAAATCCTTATAAAAATGTCTCAGATATATAAAGTCGGATATGCAAGACTCTTCCATAAGGATTTCACATCGTCAATATGTACTCTTGCCTAAAGTTGGATTAGGGTGAAGAAGCACGACAGAATATTGAGAATATTGTCATGTGAGGAAATGGGATACTCACACATATCAATTAGCAACTTGCAAGAAATGAACGAAGTCTGATGATAGGTTATTAGGAGATGTACGGTATCAATTGATTTAAATTGGTTGTGAAGTCAGCCTTAACGGCTTCTTCAATCCTTAAGATCTATTCGATCTATTAGTGGTCGCCCTTGCAAACTTAACTTTTCCTAAAGTCGGATAAAACTTTTCTTGGGGGAATCGATTGAAAATTCCACATTTATCATTTTCTGAAGGTACTGAATCGAACCGTTTTGCATTGTGGTTTTCGGTTCGGTTCAGCATTTTCTAAAGACGGCGGTTCGCTTTACGGTTCGGTTTGACAGTTGGAATTAGCGTTTCGGTTACGGTTTGGTTCAGAACCGGCTTGCATCCCTGGTTAAAGGCGGTGCTAAAATTTTATCTGCGGCGAGTGTGAGGTCTTTTAAGGAAAAGTTGAAGAAATTCGATTTTGGGCAGTTAGCTAAAATGTCTATAACTTGGCCGTTTTACCATAGCCTTTAACGAACAATAGTTTTTTCGGCGCCTAATTAGTGTCTCTTTGTAATTATGAGGATTAACGGATAAGAATAATTTTGTTTTCGAATTTTCCCGAGTTTTTTTTAACCCATTTCTTAATTTTAAAAACAAAACCCCTCAAACTTCCATATACCCGTTACTCAGGGGAAAAAATGTTGAATAGCCTTTCTTTGTGTTAATTAACAGAGCATTTTTGAATATTTTGCATCAGGGATTATCTAGAAGGGTATGTTTGGCAAATTTCAAGTCAAAAGGTGCATTGGTTGACGAACAATCTGCAGCAGTGCTAAAACACAAATATCGATATGTCTGATTTAATATTACGTTTTACCATGAACTGTTGATTGAAAATTAATAAGATATAATGTACATATCCGTTACAAAATTCAGGAATTTTTACTCTTATTCCTTTGGTCCAAAAGCGGTGGTCAAAGTTTTCAAAATTTAAGATGACCAGTTTCCAGATTTCACAATACCACGGAATTTTTATAGCTGATGTGTCTTCTAACCATCTAAATAATAAAGAAAACGCAGATTTTTGTAAGTGGTGCAACATTTCCAATTTGTTCATATGAAAATGTAAGTATTCACACATATTGTTGTTGTTTGCGAGATCGCCTTTATCAAGTTACACTCTTCCTTTGGATGTGAATGAAGAAGAAAGCCTTAAGCCAGGGTTCTCCAAGAAGAGAGAGCGAAAATATGACAGTCTCTCTCTCTCTCTAACACACATTGATGCATGACTTCGGCAAGCATTCAGTGTAAATTGCGGAGCGTGTTCGGCCCCTAGGGGCAATGGGAAACTCTGCCTTAAACATTCTTATGTATGCATATATTTATGTGTGAGAAAAAATGTTTCTAGCTCGATTGCTTGTCGGAAACTTGAAAAATTTCGCTAGTACTGTTACCCTACCCTAGCAATTTTTTAAGAGCGCGATGCCTCGATCAAAAACCATAATTTTTCGAGAATTTTCCAAAGAACCGGAAGAATTGTTACACAGTTGACCAATTTTTGAATCTACTTTCGGTCAAAATTTTAATCATTTTTTTTGTAATCAGGAGAATTCGAATGGACTATATTTTCTTATTGTTTTCATTCAAAGGCGAACTAAAAAGTTTTTAAAACTGCTAGGTGTTAAAAATATGGAAGGTGCAGCCATGCTCCCATTTTCGCTTTCGCAAAACTTTTACGATTTCAAACCGGCTTTTGTACCAAATTTTTACTCTAAATCGCAAAATTTTTACGAAAGCGAAAACACACAGGAAACAATTAAGAAACATTGGATTCAAGATGAGCCGAACGTTGTCAAAAATAGTGTAAGAAACAGTCAGGTACATTTAACACATATGTCCTCATAAAAGTTGAGAATTTTTGGTTCTTGTTTTAAGTTGACGGCAACTTTATTTCTCAACAGGTTTATTCCGTCTGTGTACAAGGAACATAAGTGTACGAGATTTGCTTTCCTCTTTTCCACTTTAACTTATGTTTTATTTCCATGTCGAAATCGCAATATGATATATTGCAAGCCAGATTCGAACCAAAATCTAGTCACAATAAGTACAGGAACCGGTCCGCGAACAGAACCTTAAACTTTACAACGGTTCGAACCCCCGGACTGAACCTTGATCAACATTTTTCAGGTTTGCTGCCTTGGTACTGGCAGTGTTTTGTTAGTTTTTTTTAGCATGCAAACATTAACTTTGTGTTTAATTTGAAAAGGGGAATTTTTGAATTCCCTATCACATGTGCATAGGCCAGTGCCATTTGTTGTGGCTTTTTCGTATCAGTCTGTCTCACTTTGTACTATGCGTGATTAGCTTAACGAAATTGAACACGTTTTCGATTTGATTGTTGTTGCGCAGATATTGCAAAAAGATCACACATACACTTGCACTGTCAAAGTGATATTTACACCGAAACAGAATAAGGTTAATAGCCGCAACCTGTACCGTAACCCATATCCCACAGCCGTAATATAACCGCAACCGGAAAAAGCGATCGGTCAAAACTGTAACCGCAACCCTAACCGATATTCGTTTCGGTTTTAATCTCTGATTTTAGTATATGTATACATTTTGAATAATTCGTTATCAGCACAAAACTAGACCCACTAAAACAAGGCCCACTTGCATTTAAAATTCAAGGGGATTCTGCTTTGGATTCATAACAAAATCTTTGAGCTCAAAACGAAAAATTTTTGGGTAGGGGAAATTGGCAAACAGTTTTGAAATTACGAACGTCTATTTTTTTTTGCGTGTGTAAGAAATCCAGATCAAAATGCTCCAAGCATTTTCCTGAGTGTAATGGTGCATATCATCCAGAATATGGAAGTTGCATATATAAAACATTCATAGTATGTTTATGGAACAAAGTCTGATAAAGAATTGAGAATTGTTTCGCTTTTAGAGTTGTTCTTTTTTTTGTTATTTAGGTTTACTCATTGTGACTTAATTACTTGCCGCAGTTTGTTTTCTTCTTCAATAAACAAAGCCGCAAAAAAAAAGTCACCAAAAATATGCCAATCGCAGGGTCTAAAATGAGGATTTGCATACAAAGTCACTTGTTGATAAACAAATGTGTATGTGCGTGCGTCTGTATGTATAGAAACATACATATGAAATAAGTAGTTGAAAGACAGACCGATAATTGGGCTGTGTCTATGCTAATGCAGGCATTTTAATTGATCAATGTTTTATACTGTCTTTTGCTATTGTTGTAATTGTTGTCGTTGTTGTGGCTGGGCTTAGCTATCATGATATGATAAATGGAAATATTTAACAATTGTCATTTATTAATTGGTTAAAGTTAAAGGTCATCCGAATGAAATTATGAACCAAATGTACTTAATTAAACATTTGATTTCATTATATGAGCTAAGGCAAGATTTAATCATTCAAATTTCAACATATAGGAAATGCTTTTTTCAGAAAGCACCCAAAACAATTATAAGAAATCTACAACAACAACGCACAAAGCTTTGGAACATGCAAAAGTGAATTGTTACAACTTAAGCAACTCATAAAGTTTCTAAGTAAAAAGTTGTAAGTTTTTTCTAGAGCGAATAAAAATTCAACTTGCTGACATTGTGTCATGCCGATGTCATGCAGAATTCCCTGCCCAGACAAACGCACATTTTTGTTACGCTGTAATATTATTATTTGATTCGTTTATTGAGGGCATGTCTGGGCAATTGCAGCGTTTAATTTAATTTGATATGCTAATTTGCTTAACATCTTCTATGCAACAACTTAAAGTCAATGTAATATGTATGCAAAGTACACATATTTACTCCCATGTCCCAAGACATTTACACGTTATTGTTATTTTTTGAAATTGCCACACTTTCTACATAAATTGCGATCGGACCGCTAACTGCACTGATGGAGGGTTGGGTGGTGTGGCGATTTTGTGTACTTTGTAAATTGTTCAAATTGTTTAACTTTGATTGCAACAGTGTTTACTACAGAAGGGTACAGGGAAACGCTATTTCAATATATTTCTGCCACGTGCCAATACCAACTCAATCACAACTGCCCTGGAATCAAACAAGAGTATGTTCTACAGATAAGGTTCGGTGCAAAACTTAATTGAATTTTCCAGTTTTAACTCATACCACTGCAGAGCTGGCGACTTTAAGTTTTCTTTAGGTCCCAACCGAACCTGAAACGGAATCACGGAATACTGAAGATTCCTCAGCGTCCTTAACTCGACCATTATATATAATATATGCTTTCAAGCAGATTTGCAAAATTTGGTAGAAGTCGGATGAACATATCGTAAAGATGCCATAGGAACCAACGGTCGGAAAAACTTTTTTGTTTAATATTAAATGCTTTCAAACAGATTTGCAAAATTTGGTAAAAATTGAATGACTATATCATACAGCTGCCATAGGAACTATCAGTCGGAAAATGAGTCTTAGTAAGAAAAACTTTATTGTTGGGAATGTTAGCTTCCTCAAATTCTGTCATTATTAATAATAAATGCTTTGAAACAGATTTGCCCAATTTGGTCAAAACTGGATGACTATATTATACAGCTGCCATAGAAACTATCGGTCGGAAAATGTCTTTGTCAGAAAAACTCTTTTGTTTTCAATGTAAGCGTTATAAAACTTGGCCGCTATTTATATTTTATGCACTCAAACAGATTCGCAAAATTTGGTCAATATCAAATGACTATATCTAATAGCTGCCATAAAGCCGATCGGTCGACATTAAGTTTTTATGAGAAAAACTTTTTGATTTCAATGGTAGCGTTCTTAAACTCTGTCATTATGTATATTAGTTGTATTCCTGAAAGAGATTTGCTTCGATTTGATTTCTTGAACCACCCGTTTACAGCTCCTCCATTTAAAATGTGCATTGCGTCCAGAAAATGAAAGGAAAGTAAGGTCAGACTCAGGGCTTAATACCGGAACCGGTACCGGAGAACCGAAAGCCGTTTACCGTTATTAATAGAAACCGATAGAACCGGAACGAAACCGAAACGTTGGTACCGGTTACCTTTGCAGAGCGCATCGTAGATTTGGTCACGAGTTGGAGCTCTACATACAAGATGCTAAAATATTTGCTGGCGGAAGACATCTTCAACATTTGCTCCAGTTTTTAGGCTGCATATAATGACTTTCTACTGCACCGGAAAGTGTGGGACTCAGTTCGCGAAATTGTACGCATATAAGAACCAGCGGAGGTGACCACAACTAAACTTCAACCGAAAATCTTTTCTCGCACTTAAGCGTGTTTGAAACCATGAAAACATTCTTAACTGGTGGTCAGAATCCTTCACAAAGTTCTCAGAATTGTATGAGATTATATATATTATATATATATATATATTTTATTTTTATCTTTTAGACTAACTAGGCTAGAATTTCTATTATTTGAATTTTCGACCTAAGTAATAGGTTAGGTTAGGTTGCGATGGTAGAAGCGGTGTAGCTTCTTCACTATAACCACTAAATGTTTACTTTTAGACAGTAAAGGGTGGATCTTCCCTTATAAACCACTTAGAAAGTAGACCTAAGTAATAAAATACATATTTAAATATTGACAATCATTAACTTGAATTTTATAAAAAATAGTTTTGGCCTAGATACATAGGAAGTAAAACGATATGGGAAAGTTTTTTGAACTTCTTAAAAGGTAAAATTAGCGACTTGATTATTTTCGCTGATAGCAAAGTTCACTGGTGAAAGGATTGTTGAATATAATTTGGTTTGTTGTGTGTTAAATAAAATGCTGTCATTTATAATCAATTCTAAATAGCAATCGCAATCCATTCAAAGGAGAGTCTATGTTTCTATGTTTGTTATTTCAATGCTAGTTGCGCCGACAGTATTCTGTATTTCCTCGACTTTAAGCGTCTTAAGGAACAACACAGTTATTAGATATATTATTATATCACACCGGCAATCCCAAATTGGAAGAATGATCAAATTAAATTAGTTTCCCACCAAGGCGATTATTTGAAATTAAATTCTCAATCAAATTAAAGTACCTTATACCTTACTTTTTGACAAGGTAAATGAAAATTTGGACCCAGGTAATGTAAAAGGAACTGGAATTTAAAAATACCGAGGTAAGGTAAAAGGTACACAAAATATGTATCTATGTATGTACCTAAGTACTTCCAAACACTGGCTATATGTCACATAAACTTACAAATAGCAGAGTAAATTGTGAGCTTATCTGACACTTAGCACCTATCTGGAAGAATAGATATCGGCGTTAAATGATTACACTGAGTAAGTCAAAAATAAAGACATGACCGAGCTCAACGGTTTCCCCCTATTTCGGGTCCCAGGAATCGAACTGCATAATTACTTTTTTGAGTTATCACGACGGTTTCATACGATTTTTATACTCTGTACCAAGGGTACACAGAGTATATTAAGTTTGTGCAAAAGTATGTTACAGGGAGAAGGAATCATTTCCGACCCTATAAAGTATATATATTCTTGATCAGCATCAACAGCCGATTCGATATAGCCATGTCCGTCTGTCTGTCTGTCCGTCCGTATTAACGAAGAGATCTCAGTGATGGTAAGAGATAGAGATTTGACATGTATGGGGCATATATTTATTATACTTGCAGGCAGATCAACTTTATTTTTAAATTTTGCCACGCCCCCTCCCGCCACCACAATTTGATGATAGATTGTTTGTACCTTCTAGAGATATCTAATAATCAAAATTATTTATCGATTTGCTGAAATAATGATAAAGATCGGATGAACGATACATAAGTTATGAGCAAAAAAACTGATTTGAAACAAATACAATCTTTGGGAGAGAGAGAGAGAGAGAGAAAAGCTTTGATATGAGCGTATCACAGCGTATAAAGCGTAGAACGCGTAAGACAGCGTATAACTCTTATAACACGTATAACGATCGAGCAAATGCGAGCGACGCCATTAGCTGGTACAGAGTATCTTATAGTCGGGCTTGACCGACTTTCTCACTTGTTTTTTTTAAGTTTTTCATCAACTTGTCCATTTTTTGATAGTCTCTTTAATTTGAACAGTGTTAGTTTTTTCGGTGAACTTTCTTCAGCAAAGTTTCTTGGAATATTCCAGGCTAAAAGTTTTGGCAACTCTCCAATCCCCGATACTGGGGTTTTGGGGGTCTATTGAGTCGAATATAAACGAACTTTTTTCGATTTTTCGCTCATGATTCTCCAGTAATCAATTTTTCGTATCTAATGCTTATACACAACAAATATAGTTGATGTAATAAAAATTGTGTACATATGGCTTAATGCCATATATAAAATGCGAATACAAATCGGATCAATGGCGGTTGTTTATTGACTCTTCAAAGAATAGTTTGAAGGCAGAATGGCTGTATATCAGAGTCCGGCACCTCCTTATCTGAAGTGTATACGACTTCGCTCTGCGGCAGCGACGTCGACACACCGACAGTATACGTGCTTATACTGCTCTCTTTTGCAACAACAAAGAAATTCTAAATGAGCGCGCTCTCGCGTTGTTAAACACACACACGCAACGCCAAAAAGAGCATGTGTGTTTTGCCGGCCCCTGCTGTATATCGATGACTCGAAAATCCGGTTCCAATCGCCCTAAGCACCAACACAAAGGAATCGTACGAATCTATGAAATTAATTTTGGATAGTATACAGTACATGCAGCATCAGTGGAAAATATGTGCGGACTTAAAAGTAATTGCATTGCTTACTGGCTTTCAGACGGGATATGCAAAGAATATATGCTTTATTTGACACTGGAACACACGATACCACCGTGGAAACCAGTATCAAAATAGAGATTGGATGCTTCGGTCAATCTAAATATAGCAAACTTAATTCATATTCATATTCATATTGTTACCGCCCATTCATATCAAATTGGGCGTTGTCATAAACTTAATCAAATCAATTAGTCGGGACGGCAAAGCTTTTAAATGCTTAACAAAGATATTTCCAAGACTAAGCGTGGCGAAGATAAAAGAAGTTATTTTGGCCAGACTTAGGTCTAAGGTCTTTTCTTTTCAGTCAATAATTAAAACTAAGTGAATATAATGTTAATTGCAGGTCCGGATATCAAAAAGCTGATGAAAAACATTGAATTTGGTTCGCTACTAATAAAAACAAAAGAAAGAATTGCCTGGGATTCCGTAAAGGCAGTCATTAATAGCTGTTTGTGAGTGCATCGGTCAGAAGATTGGCAGACTTATGTTGACAATATGCTATAGCATCTTTAGATGATATACATAAGTGTGCATATGTCTTTAAAAATACTTTTTTGTCATCGTCATCAGGACTATTTTGGGCAACAAGTTCCTGAAGAGACAGATGAGCATGGAGAAAGATTTCATCAGATTGCTGCTCCCCTAGAACATTGATACAGTGGTAAAAAGCATGACTCGTTGCTTGCTGACTTATGAACAATAAATAAAACATCGTACATAAATACGTAACACACACACCACATATGTACAGTGTTACATATCTCCAAAGTTCTCCTAGAAAGTTGTAAGTCAGAAATCCATTCGGATTTTATCCTGCCTCTTTCTCTTTAGATCTGCCAAATTGCATAAGTCTTTTTAGGCATTTTTAAGAACTTTGAACATTGATTGAAAATTGACTTGTATTCAGCTTGAAACGGTATCTATTTCATTCCTTGGTCCGCGAGAGCCCAATATTTGTTGAACGCACAGTTCAACAATAATAGCACCTATAATTAAAGAAGCTTAGAAAAATAGATAGAATAATCAATTTTATGCGGCATTTTTTGCTTTGGCGCCTTTGTTTAAGTTTTGAGCCAATTGTCAAGAAGCAAATCAAAAACCAAATCATGGTCTTTCCACCAACCGCTTTGCTTTTACTTTCATGAAATCAAATCGAAAGCAAATCCGTTTCAGGAATAGTGGTATTATATGTTTGATAAAAATCGGATAACGGCTTATAAACAAGGCTGCAAACCGATCCAGACCCAAATTCTGCAGAACCGGTACGGTCGAACCGTACCATGAGCCGAACATTCTAAATTTATTACCTTCCAAGCCTGACCACTTCTGTTTGAAATCGGGTTTAGTTCAAAACATTTTTTATAAATTTTATATAAATATTTTTTTATAAATATTTCGTAAATGTTTGCTTAAAAATATGGATTGATAAGGAAATATTTGCCGAATTCGGGATATTTTGTCTTATAGAAAGGAATTGAAGCAAAAGTCAGGTTTTTAAATGACAATACAAAACTAGACGAATCTTATAACTTGAAGAAATGCTTCCTCTTTAAAAACAAGTAAGAAAGTCGGTCAAGCATGACTGTAATATACTCTGTACCTGGAGTACCTGCTAAAAGCAGCGCCTCTTAACAATAGATTTCGCCACTACTTGCATTGCACAATGTCGGATTTTAAAAACTGACCAATAGATGACGCTACTACTGCCAGGGTTGTAAAGTAAATTTCTTTTGGACATAGCTTGAGTATAGTTCATCCGATCTTTATCATTCTTTGGGCAAATCGATAAATAATATTGGTTACTAGATATGTCTAGAAGGTAAGAAACATCTATCTGCGAAACTGTGGAAGATATGACGAGTTTTGTCAAATTGCGGGGGCGGCAATGCGCGTGGCAAAAATTGCAAATAAACTTGATCTGCCTGCAAGTATATGAAGTATATGTCCCATATATGTCAAACTTCTATCTCTTACCATCTCGGAGATCTGTGCGTTTATTCAGACGGACAGACGGACATGGCTTTATCGTCTCGGCTGTTGATGCTGATCAAGAATATATATACCTTAGTGGGTCAGAAATAATTCCTTTTAACTTTTGTACAGAGTATAATTAATAGTGCCAAAAAGATCGTAATTTTATAAACTTCGGAATTTGGTAAATTCAGAATCGTGATGAATCTTATAATAATCTGATAACCTGATTAAGAACGCTACCATCAAAAACAGAACCTTTTTCTATTTATGGTTTAAGGGTTAATATAATAAAATTTTTCTAATATATTCGGCAATTATTCAAAATGGTTGACGAAATTTCTGTTTATTAAGAGAGTTCGAAAGCACAAGGAATTACTGATATTAGCCAAAGAAGTTGTCCTTTTTACCAATTGAATAAAGAATTCTGTGACACATTTCTTAATTTCTTTCATGTGAATCAGAGCTTAAAAATTTAAATATATGTTTCCAACCCCCCAATAAAATAATTTACACAATTTTGCACACATAAACTCAATGGCGACCTCTAGAGCTGGCCATAAGCCACACCTTACGTAAGTCGTAATGTAATGTCATCCATTGAGAACGATCATCATGGGGGATGGAGAAGGGGTGTACATTTTATTTTAGATACAATTTATTTATTTAAAACCCAACAATTCCGGCTATACGTAATACTTGCTTGTGCCCGTCAGATTTATTGTTGTTGTTTTTTTTTTTTTTGCGTAATTGTGTTTTTTTCTTTCTTTCATTTTGTTCTTTGTTTTCTGCTCAACACAGCCGAAACAGCAACAAAAAACCACAGCAGAATCAACAATTGGCTGTAAAAGTTAAACAAATGGATTATTTTTTTCAATTTGTGCAATCAATTTGGAATTCATGGTGGGTTAAGTACTGGGTTGTGTGCTTGATACAAAGATTTCCGTAGCTTAGTGGTCGAAATTTGTCCAATTTTCTTGAAGTCCTTAACTTTTTTCTTACTTGGAAGACTCTTTTCGATACTGTTTGTGTTAATGTTGAGAAGCATGCTCGCTGCGCCTAGTAGAGTTTGTAAATAAAGAGAACCGATTTTCCATTTAATATTACAGAATGCTTTGCTATAGTCGGAAATACTCATAAATATTGAAGAGTTTACTATATATTGAATTACGTTTACAAATTTCTCACATGTTTTGGTCTGTTCAATAAAAAGTATGCCTTTGATGTAAACAGCATTGCACTATACGTGTGGCCCTCCCACACGGTACAATGTCAACAGTTTGGAAAACATTTAAGCCTTCTCTAAACATAAATAATTGTCATCGTTTACTCCTTGATTGTTTACACACTTGCACTTCCATGCACTCCATTGCACACTTGCTCCACCTACGTCACGTAACCAAACTCCGCTTTGCGCTTATCTTGCTGCTCGTGCTCGTTCGACCAACTGGCAGAAATGCAACATTGGCATACTTCCAGCGAATACTCACGAGTAGTTTAAACAAAAAACGAAAATTATAACAAAGTAAGCAAATCCAAAAAAATAACACATTGGCACGAGCATTTGTAATGCGATGCGACTTTAAGGGTTTATGGGTTAAGGGAGAGGCCAGATGCAGCTGGCGTTCCACCTGTTGCCAAGCAACTCATCCAACACAAAAAGGGATTTCCGTCCAAATTATTGCACGAAATGTGCTGACTCAATGCTTGAGTGAAATGTTTAAAAATTTGTCATACTCCTCTGTCAAGTCGATAATTAAAATGTAAAGCAGACTCCACATGATGATTAGCTATGATGATATTACCATTAAGGCAGCAGCACTACAAATTGGGAGGTTTTTGGGTTCATAAGGTCGGTGAACCAAAAATATTTCTAAATTTTGATTAGTTAAAAAAAAGTGGTAATGGTTTGCTAAGCGCTGCGAGAGCAGCATCGTCATGTAAGCCAACAAACTCTCTTAGAGTCGTATGTGGAACATTCCCTCCTTGGGTAATTACATAAAGTCTTATATCGCGGTGAACAACAAATTGAACAATTGTTAATTTTTTTGAATATTCCGATACAAATTATTTGAAAAACAGCAAAAGACCCAAATTTTATACAAAAAGAATTGTGAAATGTACCTAAATAAATACTCTATCTAAAATAAATATTCGGATCAAAAATAGAGTGGCCCTTTAGAAAAAAAAACACAAATTTTTTCTTTAAGAAAAACTACTTCTGATATCTCAAAGTTGTCTCATATTTGTTTTCGAACAAAAAAAATGTACTTTTGATAAAAATTGCAAGTGTTTTCCGAAAACTTTTACGAAACATTTTTAAGGGTATTTTCACTAATACTTCAAAATAATAGCCATTAAGAATTAAAAAAAAAAAATTAAGGAAAGCTAACTTCGGCTCGACCGAAGTCTATATACCCTTGTTGCTTGAATAATTTATATAAATTAAGGTTTTAAGAGATTTTCGTCGAACATTCTTAGCTGAGTTATTTTCCAAACTCAGCCACTACTTTGACCAGTTGCTTGCCTGATTTTTTCTCACTAGAACTACCTTTCGACCGATCGTTACTGTGGCAGCTATATGCCGTAGTCATCCGATTTTGATCAAACTTGGAAAAATTATGTGGTAGCATATGATATTGATCAGTAACAAGTTTGGGAGCGATAGCATTGAAAACAAAAAAGTTTTTCCAACTAAGACTTTTTTTCAGAACTAAATTTTTTATGGCAGCTATACTATATTGTTGACCGATTTTCATCAAACTTGGTGGAATTATGTAAAAGCATAGAAAACCAATAAATAGAAACCAATAAATTCGGTTTGGGAGAGTTTGCGTTAAAGACAAAAAAATTGTTCTATCTAAAACTACTTTTCGACCGATAGTTCCTTTGGCAGCTGGCCCAGGAAGCAATGCACCTATTCACAGACGGCTCCAAGATGGCCTCAGGAGTCGGAGCCGCTGTATACTGCGATGAGCCGGAATTGAGGCTCTCCTATAAACTGCCAGACCACTGCACTGTCTTCGCAATAAGGAAAGCAGCGGAATTGGCAGAACAATACGCTCCAAACAACCAAATAAACATATAAGTTGACAGCCAAGCGGCAATCAAAGCAATGCAGAGACACACCATTAACTCCAAAAATGTTGTGGCAAGCAAGGAGGCAAGAGATTCCCTCAGCATCTCTAGAAAGGTGCAAATCTATTGGATTCCCAGCCACCGGGGCATTGATGGAAACGAAATGGCTGACAGTCTGGCAAAAGCCGGAATCGCACTAAGCCAAGAAGCAACACTAAACATATCTATCTCCGTACAGACGCTACACAGCAAGATGGAGGAGATAGCGGAGAAAGAAGCAGAGGAAAAGTAGAAGAACACAACCGGCTGCAGAATCTCTAAAATTATGTGCAAGACAAGAGACAAAAAACTCACACACTATATGCTACAGCTCCAAAGAAGAGATTGTAGACTGCTTATAGGCATACAAACTGGTCACTGCCTAGCAGCTGCTCACGCGAAAAAGCTAGGCATTATGACGCAGGAAATGTAAGGAACCTGGAGTCGAAACTCTGGAACACCTCATCTGCAACTGCCCAGCGATCGCTAAAACGAGATTAAGACTTCTGCACTCCCCAAGTCTCACCTCTCTTAAAGAGGCGGCAAGGAAGACTTTTTATAAAACTATACTATACTATACTAGCTATACTATATAGTAAATAAATATATGGTGTTCCAGGCAACTGTAAGAATCATCATGTTTTATGCTGCTGAAATTTGGGGATTTCTTAGATTCGACGATGTTGAACGCTTGTTGACGTTTTTCATCAAAAAAGTTTTCAAGTTACCGCAGAATACGCTAAATTACGCGATTTATATAGAAACTCTGTATACGTATACACTGCAACTGCATTTCAACTATGTAGCCAAGGTCATAAACATGCCGGAGAAAAGACTGTTTAAGCAAATAATGAGTCAACTGCTTCTTGGGAAAACTCAGTTTTTTGACGACTGGTCCACTATTTCAAACAACTGCGGTATAAACTTTGATTGGGACAATATACAAGGATGGCGTCATACACAAGCAGAAGTCATAAGAATGCTTCGCGAAGAAGAGCGTCAAATCTTTATAAACCGAAAAAAAAACTTATAAAAAGCTGACTCACAACCTGGGTCAATCAAACTATTTTCAAGATAGCCTAGAAACAAACTGCATTAGTAATATTTTTTAAGGCGAGGTGCGAAATGATTGCATTAAACTTTAGGCCACACAGAAGGGACTTGGATGAAACCTGCAGCCTTTGTAATATGCGTGAGACGGAAAATGTGGAACACTTTATCGGCACTTGTCCCAACCTTAGAGAGGTGCGATATCTCCACTTCCGTCGCATCACTTTGAACGAGTTTGAACTCCAAAGCATTTTAGCCGGAGAAAATTGGCGCATCCTATTAGCAATTTTCGCAGAAGCCACCAAACATCGGCGACAAATTATAAAGGAAGATTTTTAAGTTTTTTTTTTATTTTGTTCTATTTTGGTTTCTTTTTTTTCTAAAACAGTCTTCATTGACGGAAGATCCACTATCTCGTGACGAACGGGGAAGGTGGGTGGAGTAGTCAAATGAAAGGCGACTCTCAGACGTACCTATATTGATAATTGTTTAAATAATACTACATAATAATAATAACCGTCAACTGACGGTTTTAAATAAACCAATGTTGTATAACACTTACAGTTTTTGTTATTTTAAAGCCAGCTATAATCTGTAATCACTATGTTGTCAATATTTTATCTTTACACAATAAAAACAACATACTACTATTACTACTACTACTATATAGTTGACCGATTCTCATAAAACTTGGTCGAATTATTTTAAAGTATAGAAAACTTATAAATACGAGGTTTGGGGACGTTCTCGTTGATCACAAAAAAGTTTTTCTAACTAAAACTACTTTTTCAACCGACAGTTCCTATGGCAGCTATATGCTATAGTCATCCGATTTGGATCAAACTTGGCAAAATTATGTGGTAGCATTTAATATTGGTCATTAACAACTTTGATAGCGATAGCATCGAAAACCAAAAAGTTTTTCCTATTAAGACTTATTTTTAAACTATATTTTGTATGGCAGCTATACTATATAGTTAACCGATTTTCATCAAACTTGGTGGAATTATGTAAAAGCTTGGAAAACTTATAAATACATGGTTTGGGGACGTTAGCGTTGATCACAAAAAAGTATTTCTAGCTAAAACTATAGTCTTCCGATCCGGCTGGTTCCGACAAACGTGCAGCGTCTTTGTTCCAAAAGACTTCGTGCAAAGTTTAGTTAACATAGATTTAAAACTGACGGAGGAGATAGCATAGAAACAGATGGACTATATCAACTCAGCTCGTCATGCTGATCAAGAATATATATACCTTATGCGGTCGGAGATGCTTCCTTCTATGCGTTACAAACATCTGGACAATTTTATTATACCCTCAACAAAGATACAAAGGCCATAGGAACTATCGAACGAAAAGCTTCACAGAGACAAAACCTGTTAAAAAAAAACAAAGTTGCCGTCAAATGAAAATAAGGGCGTAATATAAGTATTATGACAAACTAGCAAGTACCCGGCGTGTGTTGCTACGCCCCCTTTAGAATTTTAAACACAAAACGCGATTTTTTGACCTTTCGATCTTCACCATCCGTCTATTTACCCGTCTTCATGATAATCTAAGCTTATTATAAAATTTGACAAAATTTTACGATTTTTTGGTCTACATCAACATCTCCCATTTACCCGTCATCTTGTCAATCCAAACTTATATAAGAATTTTTGCAAATATCTAATATTTTCAAACCGATTAATCTTCACCTCCTATTTACCCGTCCTTCAACTGCCAACCATCAAATCTTCGCTATAATATAAACTCGTTATAAAATTTCGAATTTTTTTCAAATTTTTTGGTCCGAATTGGACTTCAAATTTAACCGTCTATTTACCCATCTTCATGACAATCTAAAATCATATTAAAATTTGTCTGCAAGTTTCGTTATTTTTTTAAACATATTGACCGAAACCTTCTCTTTGTCCGCCAATTATTAAATCTTCATGATAATCTGAACTATTAATAAAATTTTGCAATTTTCACCCGTCAATTTACCCGTCTTTTTGGATTGTTCGATCTAACCATTTAAGCGTCTATAATTGCGATTTATCACTCATAAAATTGAGCAAATTTCGCGTTTTTTTGTGCCGTTCAGTCTACAATCTGGTATACTATTGCTATCTATCAAATCTTGATGATAATCTGAACTCATTATACAATTTTGTAAATTTCGGGACTTTTTGCACAGCTTTAAATCAGGGACTGAAAATAAGTCTTATTTTTCTTTTTTTGATCTTAAAAATCATTGGTTAAGAATAATCGGACAAAGGTTTGGAATATACCAAAATGATCCTTAGAAAAATTATCCGAGTAATTTTTTGAAAAAAAATAAATTTTTGAGAATTATATTTTGAGTTTTATTAATTACTCAAAAAATAAGTTATTGATTTGAGTTTTTTATTTAAAATTATAAAACTATGCTTATTTGTTGATTTTTTTATAATATTTAAGAGTTGAGCACTAATTTTTGATTTTTATTTACCCCTCGAAAAATAAATCTTATTTGTTAGTTTTAATTTCTTACTCAAAAAATAAAACTTATTACTTAAGTTTTATTATAAAAAAAAAATGAATAAAACTCAATTTCAAATATCTCTAAGAAAAAAACCTACAAAAAAAGATGCCAGAGGAGCAAAAGAATGACGAAACCCTTAAATTGGCGATTATTGTCGAGTATAAGATGGTGTGTGTGCTATAAGTGCTTCAAGAGATTGCATTTTTTTATGTTGGTTGGTTGTTGTTGGGTCAACTGAATATTTTTCTTTCTGTAAAACATATGATCGGAGTGATCTCTGAGATTTTAAGAGATAGTGCTTTGACATATATGGGATATGTACTTCGTATGCAGGCAGATCAAGTTTATTTCAAATTTTTGTCACGCCAGATTTTGGAAAAATAGTCATATCTGCCACAGTTTCGTAGATAGATATTTCTTATCTTTTAGTGATATTTAGTTCTCAATATTATTTATCGATTTGCTGAAGAAATGATACAACATCGGATGAACGATACTCAAGTTATGAGCAACAAATGTCAGTTAGAACAGTATGGGATCTATATTAATGTGAAAAATTTAGTTGAGTAGCAAATCTGTGCGACCCGCAGTGTCGATGTCAATTGGTATCGAATCCAAGGGGCCCGCCAGGAACTCGCAATGAGGTATTGTTTATAGACTGAGGCGACACGTTGAATAGATTTGATGTAGATTTGTTTGAGATCACGGAAGATTGGGACAACGAGTGCAAAAAACTTTTAAAAAATATAAGAAGAAAAATAAGCTCCACTGCAGCAGGTCACATCACAAAATGTAGAACGACTGAGGCGACACCTTGAATAGATTTGATGTAGATTTGTTTGAGACCACGGAAGATTGGGACAACGAGTGCAAAAAACTTTTAAATAATATAAGAAGAAAAATAAGCTCCACGGCAGCAGGTCACATCACAAAATGTAGAACGACTGAGGCGACACCTTAAATAGATTTGATGTAGATTTGTTTGAGACCACGGAAGATTGGGACAACGAGTGCAAAAAACTTTTAAACAATATAAGAAGAAAAATAAGCTCCACTGCAGCAGATCACATCACAAAATGTAGAACATTTGCGGGAAGAAAAATAAAAGTTGGGACGTTGTTGCCGGCTGAGAGGTTGGCTGGTCTCTGATCAACTGTGTGGCATTTACCACAAGGTAAACTTTTTGCCCTAACTCAAAAGCCTACTTAGATGGCCCGGAATGGTTCAACAAATGCCAGCTAGAACAGTATGGGATCTATATTAATGTGAAAAATTTAGTTGAGTAGCAAATCTGTGCGACCCGCAGTGTCGATGCCAATTGGTATCGAATCCAAGGACCCGCCAGAAACTCGCAATGAGGTATTGTTTATAGACTGAGGCGACACCTTAAATAGATTTGATGTAGATTTGTTTGAGATCACGGAAGATTGGGACAACGAGTGCAAAAAACTTTTAAAAAATATAAGAAGAAAAATAAGCTCCACTGCAGCAGGTCACATCACAAAATGTAGAACATTTGCCGGAAGAAAAATAAAAGCTGGGACGTTGTTGCCGGCTGAGAGGTTGGCTGGTCTCTGATCAACTGTGTGGCATTTGCCACAAGCTAAACTTTTTGCCCTAACTCAAAAGCCTACTTAGATGGCCCGAAATGGTTCAACAAATGTCACTTAGAACAGTATGGGATCTATATTAATGTGAAAAATTTAGTTGAGTAGCAAATCTGTGCGACCCACAGTGTCGATGCCAATTGGTATCGAATCCAAGGACCCGCCAGGAACTCGCAATGAGGTATTGTTTATAGACTGAGGCGACACGTTGAATAGATTTGATGTAGATTTGTTTGAGACCACGGAAGATTGGGACAACGAGTGCAAAAAAACTTTTAAATAATATAAGAAGAAAAATAAGCTCCACTGCAGCAGGTCACATCACAAAATGTAGAACATTTGCCGAAAGAAAAATAAAAGTTGGGACGTTGTTGCCGGCTGAGAGGTTAGCTGGTCTCTGATCAACTGTGTGGCATTTGCCACAAGGCAAACTTTTTGCCCTAACTCAAAAGCCTACTTAGATGGCCCGGAATGGTTCAACAAATGTCAGTTAGAACAGTATGGGATCTATATTAATGTGAAAAATTTAGTTGAGTAGCAAATCTGTGCGACCCGCAGTGTCGATGCCAATTGGTTTCGAATCCAAGGACCCGCCAGGAACTCGCAATGAGGTATTGTTTATAGACTAAGGCGACACGTTGAATAGATTTGATGTAGATTTGCTTGAGACCACGGAAGATTGGGACAACGAGTGCAAAAAACTTTTAAATAATATAAGAAGAAAAATAAGCTCCACTGCAGCAGGTCACATCACAAAATGTAGAACATTTGCCGGAAGAAAAATAAAAGTTGGGACGTTGTTGCCGGCTGAGAGGTTAGCTGGTCTCTGATCAACTGTGTGGCATTTGCCACAAGGCAAACTTTTTGCCCTAACTCAAAAGCCTACTTAGATGGCCCGGAATGGTTCAACAAATGTCAGTTAGAACAGTATGGGATCTATATTAATGTGAAAAATTTAGTTGAGTAGCAAATCTGTGCGACCCGCAGTGTCGATGCCAATTGGTTTCGAATCCAAGGACCCGCCAGGAACTCGCAATGAGGTATTGTTTATAGACTAAGGCGACACGTTGAATAGATTTGATGTAGATTTGCTTGAGACCACGGAAGATTGGGACAACGAGTGCAAAAAACTTTTAAATAATATAAGAAGAAAAATAAGCTCCACTGCAGCAGGTCACATCACAAAATGTAGAACATTTGCCGGAAGAAAAATAAAAGTTGGGACGTTGTTGCCGGCTGAGAGGTTGGCTGGTCTCTGATCAACTGTGTGGCAATTGCCACAAGGTAAACTTTTTGCCCTAACTCAAAAGCCTACTTAGATGGCCCGGAATGGTTCAACAAATGTCAGTTAGAACAGTATGGGATCTGTATTAATGTGAAAAATTTGGTTGAGTAGCAAATCTGTGCGACCCGCAGTGTCGATGCCAATTGGTATCGAATCCAAGGACCCGCCAGGAACTCGCAATGAGGTATTGTTTATAGACTGAGGCGACACGTTGAATAGATTTGATGTAGATTTGCTTGAGACCACGGAAGATTGGGACAACGAGTACAAAAAACTTTTAAATAATATAAGAAGAAAAATAAGCTCCACTGCAGCAGGTCACATCACAAAATGTAGAACATTTGCCGGAAGAAAAATAAAAGTTGGGACGTTGTTGCCGGCTGAGAGGTTAGCTGGTCTCTGATCAACTGTGTGGCATTTGCCACAAGGCAAACTTTTTGCCCTAACTCAAAAGCCTACTTAGATGGCCCGGAATGGTTCAACAAATGTCAGTTAGAACAGTATGGGATCTATATTAATGTGAAAAATTTAGTTGAGTAGCAAATCTGTGCGACCCGCAGTGTCGATGCCAATTGGTTTCGAATCCAAGGACCCGCCAGGAACTCGCAATGAGGTATTGTTTATAGACTAAGGCGACACGTTGAATAGATTTGATGTAGATTTGCTTGAGACCACGGAAGATTGGGACAACGAGTGCAAAAAACTTTTAAATAATATAAGAAGAAAAATAAGCTCCACTGCAGCAGGTCACATCACAAAATGTAGAACATTTGCCGGAAGAAAAATAAAAGTTGGGACGTTGTTGCCGGCTGAGAGGTTAGCTGGTCTCTGATCAACTGTGTGGCATTTGCCACAAGGCAAACTTTTTGCCCTAACTCAAAAGCCTACTTAGATGGCCCGGAATGGTTCAACAAATGTCAGTTAGAACAGTATGGGATCTATATTAATGTGAAAAATTTAGTTGAGTAGCAAATCTGTGCGACCCGCAGTGTCGATGCCAATTGGTATCGAATCCAAGGACCCGCCAGGAACTCGCAATGAGGTATTGTTTATAGACTAAGGCGACACGTTGAATAGATTTGATGTAGATTTGCTTGAGACCACGGAAGATTGGGACAACGAGTGCAAAAAACTTTTAAATAATATAAGAAGAAAAATAAGCTCCACTGCAGCAGGTCACATCACAAAATGTAGAACATTTGCCGGAAGAAAAATAAAAGTTGGGACGTTGTTGCCGGCTGAGAGGTTAGCTGGTCTCTGATCAACTGTGTGGCATTTGCCACAAGGCAAACTTTTTGCCCTAACTCAAAAGCCTACTTAGATGGCCCGGAATGGTTCAACAAATGTCAGTTAGAACAGTATGGGATCTATATTAATGTGAAAAATTTAGTTGAGTAGCAAATCTGTGCGACCCGCAGTGTCGATGCCAATTGGTTTCGAATCCAAGGACCCGCCAGGAACTCGCAATGAGGTATTGTTTATAGACTAAGGCGACACGTTGAATAGATTTGATGTAGATTTGCTTGAGACCACGGAAGATTGGGACAACGAGTGCAAAAAACTTTTAAATAATATAAGAAGAAAAATAAGCTCCACTGCAGCAGGTCACATCACAAAATGTAGAACATTTGCCGGAAGAAAAATAAAAGTTGGGACGTTGTTGCCGGCTGAGAGGTTGGCTGGTCTCTGATCAACTGTGTGGCAATTGCCACAAGGTAAACTTTTTGCCCTAACTCAAAAGCCTACTTAGATGGCCCGGAATGGTTCAACAAATGTCAGTTAGAACAGTATGGGATCTGTATTAATGTGAAAAATTTGGTTGAGTAGCAAATCTGTGCGACCCGCAGTGTCGATGCCAATTGGTATCGAATCCAAGGACCCGCCAGGAACTCGCAATGAGGTATTGTTTATAGACTGAGGCGACACGTTGAATAGATTTGATGTAGATTTGCTTGAGACCACGGAAGATTGGGACAACGAGTGCAAAAAACTTTTAAATAATATAAGAAGAAAAATAAGCTCCACTGCAGCAGGTCACATCACAAAATGTAGAACATTTGCCGGAAGAAAAATAAAAGTTGGGACGTAGTTGCCGGCTGAGAGGTTGGCTGGTCTCTGATCAACTGTGTGGCATTTGCCACAAGTTAAACTTTTTGCCCTAACTCAAAAGCCTACTTAGATGGCCCGGAATGATTCAACAAATGTCAGAACAGTATGGGATCTGTATTAATGTGAAAAATTTAGTTGAGTAGCAAATCTGTGCGACCCGCAGTGTCGATGCCAATTGGTATCGAATCCAAGGACCCGCCAGGAACTCGCAATGAGGTATTGTTTATAGACTAAGGCGACACGTTGAATAGATTTGATGTAGATTTGCTTGAGACCACGGAAGATTGGGACAACGAGTGCAAAAAACTTTTAAATAATATAAGAAGAAAAATAAGCTCCACTGCAGCAGGTCACATCACAAAATGTAGAACATTTGCCGGAAGAAAAATAAAAGTTGGGACGTTGTTGCCGGCTGAGAGGTTGGCTGGTCTCTGATCAACTGTGTGGCATTTGCTACAAGTTAAACTTTTTGCCCTAACTCAAAAGCCTACTTAGATGGCCCGGAATGATTCAACAAATGTCAGAACAGTATGGGATCTGTATTAATGTGAAAAATTTAGTTGAGTAGCAAATCTGTGCGACCCGCAGTGTCGATGCCAATTGGTATCGAATCCAAGGACCCGCCAGGAACTCGCAATGAGGTATTGTTTATAGACTAAGGCGACACGTTGAATAGATTTGATGTAGATTTGCTTGAGACCACGGAAGATTGGGACAACGAGTGCAAAAAACTTTTAAATAATATAAGAAGAAAAATAAGCTCCACTGCAGCAGGTCACATCACAAAATGTAGAACATTTGCCGGAAGAAAAATAAAAGTTGGGACGTTGTTGCCGGCTGAGAGGTTGGCTGGTCTCTGATCAACTGTGTGGCATTTACCACAAGGTAAACTTTTTGCCCTAACTCAAAAGCCTACTTAGATGGCCCGAAATGGTTCAACAAATGTCAGTTAGAACAGTATGGGATCAATATTAATGTGAAAAATTTAGTTGAGTAGCAAATCTGTGCGACCCGCAGTGTCGATGCCAATTGGAATCGAATCCAAGGACCCGCCAGGAACTCGCAATGAGGTATTGTTATAGACTGAGGCGACACCTTGAACAGATTTGATGTAGATTTGTTTGAGACCACGGAAGATTGGGACAACGAGTGCAAAAAACTTTTAAATAATATAAGAAGAAAAATAAGCTCCACTGCAGCAGGTCACATCACAAAATGTAGAACATTTGCCGAAAGAAAAATAAAAGTTGGGACGATGTTGCCGGCTCAGAGGTTGGCTAGTCTCTGATCAACTGTGTGGCATTTGCCGCAAGTTAAACTTTTTGCCCTAACTCAAAAGCCTACTTAGATGGCCCGGAATGGTTCAACAAATGCCAGTTAGAACAGTATGGGATCTATATTAATGTGAAAAATTTAGTTGAGTAGCAAATCTGTGCGACCCGCAGTGTTGATGCCAATTGGTATCGAATCCAAGGACCCGCCAGGAACTCGCAATGAGGTATTGTTTATAGACTGAGGCGACACCTTGAACAGATTTGATGTAGATTTGTTTGAGACCACGGAAGATTGGGACAACGAGTGCAAAAAACTTTTAAATAATATAAGAAGAAAAATAAGCTCCACTGCAGCAGGTCACATCACAAAATGTAGAACATTTGCCTGAAGAAAAATAAAAGTTGGGACGTTGTTGCCGGCTGAGAGGTTGGCTGGTCTCTGATCAACTGTGTGGCATTTGCCACAAGGTAAACTTTTTGCCCTAACTCAAAAGCCTACTTAGATGGCCCGAAATGGTTCAACAAATGTCAGTTAGAACAGTATGGGATCAATATTAATGTGAAAAATTTAGTTGAGTAGCAAATCTGTGCGACCCGCAGTGTCGATGCCAATTGGTATCGAATCCAAGGACCCGCCAGGAACTCGCAATGAGGTATTGTTTATAGACTGAGGCGACACGTTGAATAGATTTTATGTAGATTTGTTTGAGACCACAGAAGATTGGGACAACGAGTGCAAAAGACTTTTAAATAATATAAGAAGAAAAATAAGCTCCACTGCAGCAGGTCACATCACAAAATGTAGAACATTTGCCGGAAGAAAAATAAAAGTTGGGACGATGTTGCCGGCTCAGAGGTTGGCTAGTCTCTGATCAACTGTGTGGCATTTGCCGCAAGTTAAACTTTTTGCCCTAACTCAAAAGCCTACTTAGATGGCCCGGAATGGTTCAACAAATGCCAGTTAGAACAGTATGGGATCTATATTAATGTGAAAAATTTAGTTGAGTAGCAAATCTGTGCGACCCGCAGTGTTGATGCCAATTGGTATCGAATCCAAGGACCCGCCAGGAACTCGCAATGAGGTATTGTTTATAGACTGAGGCGACACCTTGAACAGATTTGATGTAGATTTGTTTGAGACCACGGAAGATTGGGACAACGAGTGCAAAAAACTTTTAAATAATATAAGAAGAAAAATAAGCTCCACTGCAGCAGATCACATCACAAAATGTAGAACATTTGCCGGAAGAAAAATAAAAGTTGGGACGTTGTTGCCGACTGAGAGGTTGGCTGGTCTCTGATTAACTGTGTGGCATTTGCCACAAGGTAATCTTTTGATGCCAATTGGTATCGAATCCAAGGGGCCCGCCAGGAACTCGCAATGAGGTATTGTTTATAGACTAAGGCGACACGTTGAATAGATTTGATGTAGATTTGTTTGAGACCACGGAAGATTGGGACAACGAGTGCAAAAAACTTTTAAATAATATAAGAAGAAAAATAAGCTCCACTGCAGCAGGTCACATCACAAAATGTAGAACATTTGCCGGAAGAAAAATAAAAGTTGGGACGTTGTTGCCGACTGAGAGGTTGGCTGGTCTCTGATTAACTGTGTGGCATTTGCCACAAGGTAATCTTTTGATGCCAATTGGTATCGAATCCAAGGACCCGCCAGGAACTCGCAATGAGGTATTGTTATAGACTGAGGCGACACCTTGAACAGATTTGATGTAGATTTGTTTGAGACCACGGAAGATTGGGACAACGAGTGCAAAAAACTTTTAAATAATATAAGAAGAAAAATAAGCTCCACTGCAGCAGGTCACATCACAAAATGTAGAACATTTGCCTGAAGAAAAATAAAAGTTGGGACGTTGTTGCCGGCTGAGAGGTTGGCTGGTCTCTGATCAACTGTGTGGCATTTGCCACAAGGTAAACTTTTTGCCCTAACTCAAAAGCCTACTTAGATGGCCCGAAATGGTTCAACAAATGTCAGTTAGAACAGTATGGGATCTATATTAATGTGAAAAATTTAGTTGAGTAGCAAATCTGTGCGACCCGCAGTGTCGAAGCCAATTGGTATCGAATCCAAGGAGCCCGCCAGGAACTCGCAATGAGGTATTGTTTATAGACTAAGGCGACACGTTCAATAGATTTGATGTAGATTTGTTTGAGACCACAGAAGATTGGGACAACGAGTGCAAAAAACTTTTAAATAATATAAGAAGAAAAATAAGCTCCACTGCAGCAGGTCACATCACAAAATGTAGAACATTTGCCGGAAGAAAAATAAAAGTTGGGACGTTGTCGCCGGCTGAGAGGTTGGCTGGTCTCTGATCAACTGTGTGGCATTTACCACAAGTTAAACTTTTTGCCCTAACTCAAAAGCCTACTTAGATGGCCCGAAATGGTTCAACAAATGTCAGTTAGAACAGTATGGGATCTATATTAATGTGAAAAATTTAGTTGAGTAGCAAATCTGTGCGACCCGCAGTGTCGAAGCCAATTGGTATCGAATCCAAGGAGCCCGCCAGGAACTCGCAATGAGGTATTGTTTATAGACTAAGGCGACACGTTGAATAGATTTGATGTAGATTTGTTTGAGACCACGGAAGATTGGGACAACGAGTGCAAAAAACTTTTAAATAATATAAGAAGAAAAATAAGCTCCACTGCAGCAGGTCACATCACAAAATGTAGAACATTTGCCTGAAGAAAAATAAAAGTTGGGACGTTGTTGCCGGCTGAGAGGTTGGCTGGTCTCTGATCAACTGTGTGGCATTTGCCACAAGGTAAACTTTTTGCCCTAACTCAAAAGCCTACTTAGATGGCCCGAAATGGTTCAACAAATGTCAGTTAGAACAGTATGGGATCTATATTAATGTGAAAAATTTAGTTGAGTAGCAAATCTGTGCGACCCGCAGTGTCGAAGCCAATTGGTATCGAATCCAAGGAGCCCGCCAGGAACTCGCAATGAGGTATTGTTTATAGACTAAGGCGACACGTTCAATAGATTTGATGTAGATTTGTTTGAGACCACAGAAGATTGGGACAACGAGTGCAAAAAACTTTTAAATAATATAAGAAGAAAAATAAGCTCCACTGCAGCAGGTCACATCACAAAATGTAGAACATTTGCCGGAAGAAAAATAAAAGTTGGGACGTTGTCGCCGGCTGAGAGGTTGGCTGGTCTCTGATCAACTGTGTGGCATTTACCACAAGTTAAACTTTTTGCCCTAACTCAAAAGCCTACTTAGATGGCCCGGAATGGTTCAACAAATGCCAGTTAGAACAGTATGGGATCTATATTAATGTGAAAAATTTAGTTGAGTAGCAAATCTGTGCGACCCGCAGTGTCGATGCCAATTGGAATCGAATCCAAGGACCCGCCAGGTTCTCGCAATGAGGTATTGTTTATAGACTGAGGCGACACGTTGAATAGATTTGATGTAGATTTGTTTGAGATCACGGAAGATTGGGACAACGAATGCAAAAAACTTTTAAATAATATAAGAAGAAAAATAAGCTCCACTGCAGCAGGTCACATCACAAAATGTAGAACATTTGCCGAAAGAAAAATAAAAGTTGGGACGTTGTTGCCGACTGAGAGGTTGGCTGGTCTCTGATTAACTGTGTGGCATTTGCCACAAGGTAAACTTTTTGCCCTAACTCAAAAGCCTACTTAGATGGCCCGGAATGGTTCAACAAATGTCAGTTAGAACAGTATGGGATCTATATTAATGTGAAAAATTTAGTTGAGTAGCAAATCTGTGCGACCCGCAGTGTCGAAGCCAATTGGTATCGAATCCAAGGAGCCCGCCAGGAACTCGCAATGAGGTATTGTTTATAGACTGAGGCGACACGTTGAATAGATTTGATGTAGATTTGCTTGAGACCACGGAAGATTGGGACAACGAGTGCAAAAAACTTTTAAATAATATAAGAAGAAAAATAAGCTCCACTGCAGCAGGTCACATCACAAAATGTAGAACATTTGCCGAAAGAAAAATAAAAGTTGGGACGTTGTTGCCGACTGAGAGGTTGGCTGGTCTCTGATTAACTGTGTGGCATTTGCCACAAGGTAAACTTTTTGCCCTAACTCAAAAGCCTACTTAGATGGCCCGGAATGGTTCAACAAATGTCAGTTAGAACAGTATGGGATCTATATTAATGTGAAAAATTTAGTTGAGTAGCAAATCTGTGCGACCCGCAGTGTCGAAGCCAATTGGTATCGAATCCAAGGAGCCCGCCAGGAACTCGCAATGAGGTATTGTTTATAGACTAAGGCGACACGTTCAATAGATTTGATGTAGATTTGTTTGAGACCACAGAAGATTGGGACAACGAGTGCAAAAAACTTTTAAATAATATAAGAAGAAAAATAAGCTCCACTGCAGCAGGTCACATCACAAAATGTAGAACATTTGCCGGAAGAAAAATAAAAGTTGGGACGTTGTTGCCGGCTGAGAGGTTGGCTGGTCTCTGATCAACTGTGTGGCATTTACCACAAGTTAAACTTTTTGCCCTAACTCAAAAGCCTACTTAGATGGCCCCGAATGGTTCAACAAATGTCAGTTAGAACAGTATGGGATCTATATTAATGTGAAAAATTTAGTTGAGTAGCAAATCTGTGCGACCCGCAGTGTCGAAGCCAATTGGTATCGAATCCAAGGAGCCCGCCAGGAACTCGCAATGAGGTATTGTTTATAGACTAAGGCGACACGTTCAATAGATTTGATGTAGATTTGTTTGAGACCACAGAAGAAAAAACTTTTAAATAATATAAGAAGAAAAATAAGCTCCACTGCAGCAGGTCACATCACAAAATGTAGAACATTTGCCGGAAGAAAAATAAAAGTTGGGACGTTGTTGCCGGCTGAGAGGTTGGCTGGTCTCTGATCAACTGTGTGGCATTTACCACAAGTTAAACTTTTTGCCCTAACTCAAAAGCCTACTTAGATGGCCCCGAATGGTTCAAAGAACTGCAAGGCCAACTGAGTCCCTTGGTTTTTCTAAGATTCAATAAATAGGCAAAAATTAAACCAACCCTTGTGTTTCCTTAAACCCCTTAACAGACTGATAGACGCTCAGCTAAGGCAAACTATAAGCACCTCTCATCTAGAAAATTCACGACTGGTCTCAAGGATTAAAAAAATCTCTTAAAGTAAATGATTTTTTTGTACTTGGTAGCGTTTTAGCCTGATTGATGCTGTGGTCAATCTGTGTATCCGAACACGAAAATCGATCAATGAAAAAAATTCTATTGTGTTGTTATCGAAATATTTTCAATAATCTTTTTTTCTATTGTTTGTGAAATTTGCCTCCACTCATACCTCTCATAAGTTTTTTGTTCTTGCATGCGAATTAAAAGTTCTACAAAATTTTGAAAAGAAAAAACTTGGTCAAAAGTTTTGTTTTCAGGCAAAAATAGGATAGGCAATAAAAAAAACCTTTTTTTCGGGCCAATTTAAAAATGTTATGAAATTAAAAAGCTGTTACGTTTTTTTAATTGGGAAGTAAAAACTATTTAATTTACTTTAACCTATTATCGCTTGGCATGTGAAATTTCAGACGCAAACATGAAAGTTAAAAAAAATTCCAGAAAAATGTACAGATGCTTTTAAAGGATAATTTTTTAGCAGCTTTCGGATTTGATTGAAAGGAAATCTTTATTTGAGTCGATAGAACGATCTATATAATTTAGTGCTTAAAGATGATTTCATGTGAATGTTGACCGCTGGTTGGTTCATAAGCTGGGTCTAATTTTGGCAAACTCTCCAACATATCGGCCGGAACGTTACGAATAATTTCTTCAATATTGGCTTCCAGTGCATCAACTGTGGCGGACTTGTCGCTATAGACATGAGCCTTAACATAGCCCTACAAAAAAAATAGTCTAAAGGCGTTATATCGCACGATCTAGGCCGAACTCGCCTCTCAATTGGGCCATTGTTTCGCGTGCTGTGTGGCTTGGGGCACCGTCAATAATGTACATTTTCATAATAAAATTCATTAATCTGCAAGCGATGCTCGTTTGTAAGTCGATTCAGGGTTTAATTATAGACCAAACTGAACATGTTTGACAGTAACATGTGACACGAAAACAGCTGAGCTACCAAAAACAGTGTGACCAAAAAGAAAGTTGCTAAAAAATCACCCGTTAACTCCCATAGAGACGATTGGTATTAAAAACAAAATTGTGGTATAACTTCAAAGGCCTCTTGCCCCGGGTTTTTCCATTACGAAAATTCCGGGAAAAATGTGGAAAATATTTGTTCGTGACAATCATTCAGAATCCGTTGAGATCTTTTTCATATTACAGAATTTAGTGTTCATAAGAGTGGTCTAGATTTATAAAATTCTGGATAAATTCAATATTGAAATAGCAAAAAATATAACTAATTTTCAACAAATTTTGGACTACACACAAAAAAAATCGGTGGTAAATGCAACATTTTTCATTGGTAAATTCACGAATTTCCGTCATTGATTTTCGCCCATCAGTTTTTCCATTTAAAATCAAAATGTCTTCACTTTTGATTTTTGTTTATATAGAAAAAAAAAATCAAATGCTTGCGCGCTGCAATTATTGCTATTTTTATTATTTATATTATACCGAAAAACAACGAATTAAATTTTATTAAGTGAAAAAACTTTTACTTACTCTGCCGGGGATTTTAACTCACGGGTCACGGCATTTCACACAGTTGGAACGTCGCGATAGACGACTGATCCACGCCGCGCAACTGATGTTACGCATTAAATTGGTTACTTGTATTGAATAAGATGCACTTGTATTGAAAACATTTACGAATGCTTGCTTTTTTGGAATTCTCAAAACCGAATTCCACCATCTGCCAATATAAATAGCGCCACTGAAATTTGCGGAACAAAAATCAAAATTGTTGGCGGTTTGAAATCAAAGTGACGCAAAGTTGATTTCAAATGACTTTTATGTTGTTTTTTTACGTAGAAATTGGTAAAATCAACAAGAAAAATTATTAAATCAAAAATTTTTAGCTAAAAACGAAAAATGTCGGATCTTCAATTGTATTTTTTTTTGTGTGTATGATTTCTTAAATATAAGAAATATATTTTTGACTGTATAAATAAATATATGGTGAAAAACGACATTAGTTGTTGGACCATCTTTTGTGGTAGACTGGTAAGGACTGTGGTTCATTGTCTAACTGAATTTCTTAAATGAATACAATTTTCTTTAGTTTAGGAACTAAAATGGTTGATTTCAACAATTAAGGGCATGAAATCCTGGTTCTGTTTCTTAATTCCTTGTTTAAGGACGCGAGCAGATTCGATATTTAAGTCAGGAACGGATAATGGTAATGAATTAAACATTATAATTTATCGCACTCTTCAATAAATATTCAATTTCAATTTGTTTTCCGTCTTTTTCCCCACCTCCTCTTCCCCCCCTCTCTTCATCCAACTCTTTCACCTACCCTATTCCACTGTTAACCCACTGTTAAATCACTGTCAAGTCACTGTCAAGTCATTGTTAAACAAACATTATAATTCTTCCCACCCCCACTTACCAAACAACTTAACCCCCACCTTACCCCACTTCCGACCCACCCCCCGTGGTCATGGAATCAAGTCCTCGTAGAAGCATAGTTTTTTTTAAATTTTTTTAATTTCTTTTATAGGTGTTTTTAACATTGTCTATATTTTATGCCCTTAAAATGAATTTGTTTTGACAATAACGTCAAAATATACATGAATACGGACGGGATCAAATCATTCTATTGTACGTTTGTCAAGCCTCATAGTCGGCAGTTCGAACTTATACGCTCTCCGAGATAGACTAAAAAAAATTTGCTCCTACAGATTTTCTGTGAATTTTTCATTTGTCGCTTGTGAAGAAAAACCCAACCAAAACTCAATATGCGTGAATGTATCTCTATCCATGTGGGCCAAGCTGGTGTCCAGATTGGTAATGCCTGCTGGGAGTTGTACTGCCTGGAGCACGGTATCCAGCCCGATGGTCAGATGCCATCAGACAAGACTGTGGGCGGTGGCGATGATTCGTTCAACACCTTCTTCAGCGAGACTGGTGCCGGCAAGCATGTGCCCCGTGCCGTTTTTGTGGACTTGGAGCCCACTGTTGTGGATGAGGTGCGCACTGGTACCTACCGCCAGCTGTTCCATCCCGAACAGTTGATCACCGGTAAGGAGGACGCCGCCAATAACTATGCCCGTGGCCATTATACCATTGGCAAGGAGATTGTCGATCTGGTGCTGGATCGCATCCGTAAATTGGCCGATCAGTGTACAGGTCTGCAGGGCTTTCTTATTTTCCACTCGTTCGGTGGCGGCACTGGCTCTGGTTTCACCTCGCTGCTGATGGAGCGTCTGTCTGTGGATTATGGCAAGAAATCCAAGCTAGAATTCGCCATCTACCCCGCTCCCCAGGTCTCCACCGCCGTAGTTGAACCCTACAACTCTATACTGACCACGCACACCACCCTGGAGCATTCGGACTGCGCCTTCATGGTCGACAATGAGGCCATTTATGACATCTGCCGTCGCAACTTGGACATCGAGCGTCCCACTTACACCAATCTGAATCGTTTGATTGGCCAGATTGTGTCGTCGATCACCGCCTCGCTGCGTTTTGATGGTGCTTTGAATGTGGATCTGACTGAATTCCAGACCAATTTGGTGCCCTATCCACGTATCCACTTCCCCCTGGTGACCTATGCTCCCGTCATCTCGGCCGAGAAGGCCTACCACGAACAGCTGTCGGTGGCCGAGATCACCAACGCTTGCTTCGAGCCAGCCAACCAGATGGTCAAGTGCGATCCCCGTCACGGCAAGTACATGGCCTGCTGTATGCTGTATCGCGGTGATGTAGTGCCCAAGGACGTCAACGCTGCCATAGCCACCATCAAGACGAAGCGCACCATTCAATTCGTGGACTGGTGTCCCACTGGCTTCAAGGTGGGCATCAATTACCAGCCACCCACTGTGGTGCCTGGCGGTGATTTGGCCAAGGTGCAGCGTGCCGTGTGCATGTTGTCCAACACCACGGCCATTGCCGAGGCCTGGGCCCGTTTGGATCACAAGTTCGATTTGATGTACGCCAAGCGTGCCTTTGTCCACTGGTATGTGGGTGAGGGTATGGAGGAAGGTGAATTCTCTGAGGCTCGTGAAGATTTGGCTGCCCTTGAGAAGGATTATGAAGAGGTGGGCATGGACTCTGGAGATGGTGAGGGCGAGGGTGCCGAGGAGTTCTAAATAGAAGTAGACACGCTCTCACAAACACACACAAGAGAGGAGTCATTAGTGGGCAAAATGTCGAAACTAATGTTTACGCTTTTTCCTAATTTTCACTTGATAACTCCTTGTTTAAAGCGGCACTCCAACAACACGAATTTAGCCTGAAAATGTATTTTTACCAAGAAGACACTCAAAAAGTCCACAATAAATAATGTTTAACCAAATAAAATATGCTTTAAAGTTTTGCGACATTTTTTATTCTGTGTAAAATGGAAAAACTCAAGCACGATCTTGGAAAAGTTTTAACATATTAATGGATGACCTAGTCTGAAGCACTCTATTAACAATACCGAACTAGTGTTAATGGTTGAGAGTATGGTCACACTGGATGGATGATGCGAGCATAGAAGGCGTTAGTGTATTGTGGAGAAGTAGGAGATGGCCGCTGACCGAGACGGACGCGTGTATATAAATGGACAGAGACCATATTGATAATGTAAATAGTAATTGTGTAAATAATGTGTAAATAAAGACCGGAAAACCCCGAAGAGTCGGTGGTCAATAAAATGGTTGTTGTTATGAAGGCAACCGAACTGTTATCTTTTGCTGTTTCCATTTCGGAATTTCAAACGCGCTCTGGTTCGGCTTACGAGCAGAAACTTACTGTTTGGCTTTTAGCCGGTTTATAAATGTAAAATTGGCTCAACAGCACCAAAGAAGGCCAGGCCAAGCTTCTCTCAATCTCTTGACGTGTGTGGTTATAAAAAGAGAAATGGACCTACAGTTTAACGCCCAATCCGAACGGCAAAGTTTGAGAATTTCGCTTTTTCATGGC
>JBAMBO010001393.1:0-41178 GCA_037044535.1 Lordiphosa magnipectinata
TATGCGTAGTTAGCGCTCGCCTTGCTCGCAGTGGCCAAACAAAAATCGGTTTTCTCTTTCTATTTCTTGTTGTTGTTATTGCTTGAGATATATTTTGTGCATTTGTATTTGTTTTCACGCGACCGTAAGCTGATTCTGGGCACCCCAGGTGTATACCATGAATATTTTTATATAGATAAAAAAAATGTCTTTTTACAAAAACTTCTAAAAGCTCTTGTAAAACGTAGTTTCTAAAAAAAGAGGCAAGAATGGGCAAACAGTACTGTAAACATTTGATTTAATGCACTCCTCTAAATACCATGCCACATAAAAGTTCGCAGGAGAGCACATGCTACGTAAGTAATAATGCACGAAACTCAAAACCATATTTAACATTTTACTGCAACAACTCGCGAGTAAAAAAATAAAAAAGTAGACAATCCACAGTTATTGTTTTGACAAACTAACACAGAACACTTATTCTACATACTTGTACGAATGTTTCCTATTCCGCGATTTGTTTTTTTTTGAAAAATTACAATCAGAACGGGCTCACAAACTTGACAAATAATTTTGCAACTTTATATAAGTCAGTTTCGATCACTCAAACCCATAACTTTTATCGCGTGCTGAGTTTGCAGGGGTTGCGGATCGGATGACTACTTTTTGTAGCTGCCATGGGAACGATCGGTAGGAAAATGGGTTTTAGTGAGGAAAAAACCTTTTTTGTTTTCAATGGAAGCGTTCTTAAACTCGGCTATTATTAATATTATAAGTTTTTAAACTGATTTACGAACTTACTGTTCGAGCGAGTTTTTTCAAATTAAGTCGATTTTATACCCTGTACCCGTTAAAAATGGGTAAAAGGGTCAAACCCTATAAAAAATATATATATATATTCTTGATAAGCATCAAAAACCGAGTCGATTCAGCCATGTCTGTCTGTCTGTCAGTATAAACGTGTAAATTTCAGAGACTATAATAGATAGAGCCACAAATTTTTGCATATATGTAGGTGTCAGAGAACGGCTTCGTTCGATTGCAAAACGCTCTTACATTAATCAACATCCGAATAAACTGGCTTTGCGCTTTATAAATCAAACTTGCATACTCAACATGTTCGCCGTTGAGTTTTATTCAATACTATTGTTGGCACTCTGATTACACAAGGCAACAAAATTAGGCTTTTTCCAGTATATTGAAGGGTTGCTGGTGATTTTAGATAAATTTTGTGTGCTGAACACGAATCTGTTTTCAGAAATGGTCCATCCCGTCGAGATTTTTAGCAATTTGAGCTTAAAGTTGGAGAAAATTGTTGGGTCAAAAGACCCTTTTTAAACGCGTTTTGTGTACTCGGAGTTGCAATAATTGGTTACTTGTAATTCTCAAGCTCGAATTCCATGCTCGACTAAGAATTTAAGGGGCAATTAAAATTTGCGAAAACTGTTAGCAGTTTGAAATCAAAAGAAAACACAGTTGATTTTGAATAACTTGTATCCTGTTTATACGTTTAAACTGGTAAAATCAACAAGAAAAATTGCGCTAAATCAAAATGTTTACCCAAAAGCGGAAAATGTGGAATTTACAATTATTTTTTTTTGTGTGCACCAACAATTTTTAGAGCGTGAACTGTACAACCGAAACTTAGAGGATTCCTTAAAATTTCAGCATTTTCTGTAGTTAAGTGTACGGATCGGATATAAAAAGATTCTTTGGAATCAGTAGAACTGCTCTGTGTACCGAGAAACCCAAACATTTTTTCAGGGATGTTCAGTTCTTTTGCGGTTTTAAATCAAAAATAGATTTTTTAATGTTTATCTTTTAGACTTTTTCGGTTATAATTCACCTAACTTAAATTTTGGACCAAAGCTACTTCTCAATCTAGATACTGTCGGAATCTTTCTATAAACAATATTTAAAGAATTGCAATATTATTTTGAAATTTTTCAGTAAAGCGATAGAGACAAGTTTTTTGGAACTTCTTAAAAAGTTAAATTAGCAATTGGATGATTTAAAATTCGATAGTCTGCTGGTGATAGGACTTGGGGTCCTGTGATGAGCTCGAAACAATGTTTTTTTATGTTCTACATTTTTAACTCAAACTTAATTTTGTAGAATGAATTAATTACATGGGGCTCTATTTATATTTTGGGAATAGCAAAAATTAACAAACATTTTTCAATGAAAATATTCTCCATGAAAGTTTATGCACTTTTGCATTCGCTTAAACCAATTTTTGAAGCACCTTTTACACTCCGATTGAGGCACCTCCAAAACATGGGTTTTAAACGCATCAAAACAGGAAAGAGCTCGCATTGTCATGATGGAGAATGATTCGCCTTCGGTTGGTCTCCAAAGACTTCCGTCAAACAAATGGTCGTGTTCCATTCGGAATTGACCGTCCTACGTTGCTCAAGCGGAGCAGTGGCCACATGACCCATTCGGCCGAAGAAACAGGCAAGCCTTTGCTTCGCAGTGCTTCGTGCGCGAATATATTTTGTGGGATTTGGCTCGTCTTGGAACACCCACATGGTGTTACCAGTTCCCGACATATAAATAGTACCCCACGTAGTACCAATACTGAGAAAAAATACTATCTAAAATCAAGATTTTTTTGCTCGAAACCAAGAGAAACGGCCACATAAAGTATATATATTCTTGATCAGCGTGACGCGCTGAGTTGATATAGCCATGTCCGTCTGTCCGTATGTTTCTATGCTATCTTCTCCGTCAGTTTTCTATTTTAACCAAACTTTGCTCGAAGTCTTTTGGTACAAATACGATGCACATTTGTCGGAACCGGCCGGATCGGATGACTATAGCATATAGCTGCCATAGGAACCATCGGTCGAAGAAGTAGTTTTAGTGAGAAAAACTTTTTTGCCTTCAACGCGAGAGTCCCAAAAACTTTGTTTTTATAAGTTTTCTATGCTTTTACATAATTCTACCAAGTTTGATGAAAATCGGTCAACTATATAGTATAGCTGCCATACAAAATATAGTTTTGAAAAAAGTCTTAGAGGGAAAATCTTTTTTGTTTTCTATGCTATCGCTACCAAACTTGTTACTGATCAATATTATATGCTACCACACAATTCTGCTAAGTTTTATTCAAATCGGATGACTATAGCATATAGCTGCCATAGGAACCATCGGTCGAAAAAGTAGTTTTAGTGAGAAAAACTTTTTTGTGTTCAAAGCGAACGTCCCCAAAACTCGTTGTTATAAGTTTTCTATACTTTTACATAATTCCATTAAGTTTAATGAAAATCGGTCAACTATATAGTATAGCTGCCATACAAAATATAGTTCTGAATAAAGTCGTAGTAGGAAAAACTTTTTTGTTTTCAATGCAATCGCTACCAAACTTGTTACTGATCAATATTATATGCTACCACACAATTCCGTCAAGTTTTATAACATTCGGATGACTATAGCATATAGCTGCCATAGGAACTATCGGTCGAAAAAGTAGTTCTAGTGAAAAAAAATTTGTTGTTTTCAATGGTAGCTTAAAGACGGCTTTCCAGTTAGGGAAGTTTGGTCAAAATCTGATGAATATATCGTATAGTTGCCATATAACAAACAGGCAAGCAAATGGTCAAAGTAGTGGCTGAGTTTGGGAAATAACTCAGCTAAAAATGTTAGACGAAAGTCTTTTAAAATCTTAATATACATAAATTATACAAGCTACAAGGGTATATAAACTTCGGTAGAGCCGAAGTTAGCTTTCCACTATTTTTTTGATTTTTTTTCTCAGTGAAGGTTTTTCCTAATCTTCTATCTCCAATTCCGTGTGGGACATGGGGTATCAACCACTCCTCTCTACCAACGAACTCTGTTGTTGGCCGTCGCTTTGAAATCTACCCAGCTCTTCCCGATGCTTTCAGCTTCTCTACCGACAGTCCTCCTTCAAGTTTCTTTGGGTCTGCCTAGTGTCCGACCGACTCCGTCCAGCGGGTACCACACCAAAACCTTTTCTGCGATATTGTTCTCACTTTTTCGCAGTGCATGCCCTATCCAGCTCCATTTCATTCTGCGTATTATGGTGTCAACACTCTACCTCTACGGTTCCTCCACATGGAGGTTCCACTGTGTCGAAAATTCAAATATATGTGAACCGATGCCTGCGTCGCATATACTTTATTTTCTGGCCTGACAGAATGCAGAACTACGAACTCCCTTATACTGTTCATTATCTTTATCGAATTTGGTTCATCTAGAAGAATCATGCAAAAGTTAAAAACTGAACTATTTTGAAAGCACCTTAATGGAATTTACTTATTAAATGATTAATATATTTAAATTTTGCCAACATTTCGAAAAAGAAAAAGTATTCAAAATAATAAAAAGTAAAAGCTAAGATAAACCAATAAAAAACAATTCTATGATTTATTTGCAAGTTCCTGAATGAATCCTGAGGGGAAAAGAAAATGCGTCCACAATTTAGTTTTTATTAATGTCCTTGCGTCTTAGCTTTAAATAAAATTCATCTAAATTTAAGAATCATCAATAATTTCTTGTAAATATTCAGGTCATTAGGATGCCCAAAAGGTTCGGTTCTGGACCAGTTTGCAGCCTTGGCTACTGTTTTAAGCAGGTTTTACTGTATATACACAAATATATTTATCTATCTTTCCCTCTCTCTATGTACAAACTTGCATTTTTGACTCTGAGCGCAAGGAAAAACCGGTTGTTAGTTTCGTTGCTGTATTTCTGTGTTTTTGCCATCCTGCCCGTTGCAGCTTCTAGCTATTGGGTGCGGCGTGCAACGGTAGCAACAAGCGCCACCAAAGCAAACCAAGGATATGCATTGGACTTTGGCACAGCTATGGCTAGACATGTTATATATACATATATACACACACACACACACACAGGCATACATCGATTCGATTTCGGTTTCCAGTTCCAGTTCACTTCCAGAGCTACATTTGCTCGCTTTTCAAAGTCATTTTTCAAAGCGTGGGAAACATTCGTTTATTTTCGATCAATTTTTGTTCCTTTCTCTCTTCGAATGCTTTGGTTGCTGCTCTGAACGTGCCGAGGCGTCGCATCAACAATAACAATAAATGCTCATTAGCGGTCCAAGTTCGCTGCCTAAGTCTTTCGTTTGCTGCAGCAATTGCTAATGCAATCGATCGATGTGTATAATTTGCATTTGTTTTTGTTGCTGCCCGCCGGCAATATTTGTAATTAATTCTTGAACAAGTGTTAAACAGTTGAATGCGAGAAATGTTAATGGATCACTTTTTTATAATTTGTACAGTTTAGAAAAAGATTTATAAAATTCTCATTACAATGCAAATTTTGCGACGGCAAGGAAGTTACAATTCATTCTTTTTTAATGCATAAATACACCTCATGATAGTCAAAATGTCATTAGTCCGAAACCGAGTTTGTGTACCCTATATCGAAGGGATAATGAGCAGTTGGTATGTCAATGTCAATATGGTTTCATAGTAATTGGCTTGTCCTGAATCCAAATCTGTCATCAGTTTTCCACTTCACCCTGAGTGTTCAAGATATCTTTGCATATCTGTCGACATTTTGAATTATGTGGCCAATATACACGCAACACTTGCTCTGCTTACCATTTAAATATGTAGGTACTCACTCAATGCATCAACGCTTCGTACAAAAAATGTTTCACCTTCTTAGTATCGAACAGAACCGTGAAATAAGCCCTCAACGTTAAAATATCAATTTTTTCAGATAAAATGTTCACCTTTAATAAATTATAAAAATGTAATCATTAATTTAAACAATTTTGTATTTTGCCTTAAACTGAAGCCCATTATTATAATCTTGCAAAGGGTATTATAATTTTGCCCAGAAGTTCATTTCATTTCCGACCCCATAAACTATATATATACTTGATCAGGGCGACGAGCTGAGTCGATTGAGCTTTGTCCGTCCGTCTGTCCGTTTTAAAGCTATCGAGCTGAAATTTGTACTGCATGTAATACCTTATAGCTGCCATAGGAACAATCGGTCAAAAAATGGGTCTAAGTTAGAAAAACTTTTTGGTTTTCAATGTTAGCGTCCCTAAACTCGGCCATTATTAATATTATATGCTTTCAAACAGATTTGCAAATTTTGGTCAAGATCGGATGACTATATCTTATAGCTGCCATAGGACCGATCGGTCGGAATATGGGTCTAAGTGAGAAAAACTTTTTTGTTTTAATTTTTATCTTTCTTAAACTCGGCGATTGTTAATTTGATATGTTTTCAAAAAGATTCGTGAAATTTGGTCGAAATCAGATGTTTATCTGTCGGAAAATGGGTTTAAGTTACACAAATCTTTGATTTTCATGTAAGCGTTCTTAAACTCTGACGTTCAAAAAGAGCATTTGCAAGGGTATAAAAACTTCGGCACAGACGAAGTGAGCTTGGCCTTCTCGTCTATTCTAATTTCGGTTTTAGTGATATTTATGTAGCTACTAAAATGTCAAAGTTATAGCTTAATAAGTACGCGTTTTTCACTCAAATTTGTTACAATATTTGGTCCCATTTAGGAAAACTCATTCCAATCTGTTGAACATATTGTTTGGATTAAAAATAGTTTCAATTTACTTAGTAGCCAGCGTTACAACGCTACAAGTTAATTTGCTTTCATATGAAAATGGCTCCTCTTTTAGTTTGTAAAACATCTCCAAGCGAATTTTGATATATATATGTGGAAAATTTAAAACGAAGAAAGGAAGGCGGCCAATTACTGCAAATGCCTGCAAATTGTACAAAGATGTTTTTAATATGGAAAATTTAAAATCAGTACAAAACCTGGGTCCCACCTACATACTGCAACAATTGCCGCCTTCATTTGAAAGCCTCAGTAAAAAATTATAAGCCAATGCTTTTTTTAAGACCAGCATTATGGACGGAACCGAAAGACCATATAAGTGACTGCTATTTCTGCCTCACAGAAGCTTGTGGCGAAGGATTTCATCCGATATGCAAATGTTTTATCGCATTCCAGCCCAATTTAACTCATAGAGAAACAAGTTAAAAGTGAGTTAAGTGAAAATGGACCTGACTTTACTAAAGGAAATTATAGTGAAGTAGCACACAGTCCACTGCTCTTGAACTAATAGATTAAATTAAACTCAATAATCTTATTAGGGACTTGGTTCTTACAAAAGAAAAGGCGGAGTGGCTGTCTTCAAGGCTCAAGCAACGAAATTTAGTCTAACCAGATGTCCAAATAACAATTTATCGTAATAGGCACATAAGTTTTGAACAACTCTTCTCCCTTCTCCCATTATCTTCATAGTGGTCTGATATATTGCAACAATGTGGAAGCACTGTTTAAGCAAATGAATCAAATTCATACGTCTTCTGAGTGGCGCTTATTTATTGATGCATCAAAGAGGAGTTTAAAAGCTGTTCTACTCCATAAGGGAAATACGCTTTCTTCGATACCATTAGCATATGAACCTCATTTTAAGGAACCCAAAATGTTCTAACATATAAATGGTATATTTTTGCGCGGATCTAAAAGTAATAGCATTACTTCTATGACTACACTAAACATTGCTGTTTTTTATGTGAATGGGATAGTCGGGCAAGAAGGAAACATTACATTGAAAGTAGGGATGTCGAAAATATTATCGATATATCGAAATATCGATATTTTTACCCAAAATGACGAATATCATTAACGAATATTTTCCCGAGGCGATATATCGGAAATCGAACATTTTTTGGTGATATTTTTCGGCGATATTTTTGTTTTAGGGTTCGGTCACACTGTTGCGAATAACTGTTTCTTGTGCTCTGGACATGTAAAGCAAAATGTTTAAAAGTTATTTTATATCAGTTGATGCACAGAAATCGCAGTGCAAACTGTGCAATAAAGTTGTACAGACCAGTGGCAACTCAACAAATATACAGGCGCACTTTAAAGCAAAACATAGAAATGCTTGGCTGAAATGTAGGCCATCTTTAGAAACGGTAAATGTAAGGACGTTCGCACACGGCCCGTATCGTCATCGTAGCAATTTCACGAACAAAAGGCCTAAAATATAATGACGCTCTGATGCCTGAATTTTGCACAGGAGTTTGCAACGCTTAGAAGGAATCATCTCCGACCACATAAAGTATATATATTATTGATCAGCATCAACAGCTGAGTCTGTCTGTATGAAAGCGTCGATCTCAGAGACTATAAGAGATAGAGCTACAAGTTTTAGCATGTATGTATGCTCGTATCGTCATCGTAGCAATTTCACGAACAAAAGGCCTAAAATTTGATGACGCTCTGATGTCGCACACTGAATTTAGAAGGGAGAACAACATGCTTGCAGAATGTTGCATGCATGTTGTTCTCCCTTCAAACAAAAGTGTGCGACATCAAAGCAACATCACATTTTAGACCTTTTGTACGTATAAATATGTATGTATAAATGATATTGACTTCTTGGAATTTGTGGGAATTTTAATTTACCGTTGTTTACGCAGGATGGGGCCCAATTAAGATCTGGATGGAAGAGAAAGACTCATTGCCAGTGCTTTCTGATTGTCATATTGTCATATCTTAGTATACCGGGAAGCTCCGTGCCATCGGAACGATTGGCTTCGGCTATAAAAAGTGTGGATTTTGACACCAGAAGCCGTAAGACCGTTGAGCACATAACTCAACGGGTCTTCCTTAAATTTTTGTCTAACAATTATTGGTAAAGTCAAAAATTTCTTACGTTTCGTAGATTTAACTGAAAAAGTTTTTTTTTATGCTTTGTAGTTCGAATGCTCTATTTTGAAAAATAATGAATTTAAAAAGTAAACACCATTCCATAAATTTAAATTCATGACTAAGTTTGCAAAACTTCTAATGTTATATATTAAATAAAAAATAAATATGTTTTGTTAATTTAATAAATATACATTAAATCTATATTTGTTTTTATACCCTTGCAAAGGGTATTATAATGTTGCCCAGAAGTTTGCAACGCACAGAAATATTCATTTCCGACCCCATAAACTATATATATTCTTGATCAGGGCGACGAGCTGATTCGATTGAGCTTTGTCCGTCCGTCTGTCTGTCTGTCTGTCTGTCCGTCTGTCTGTCCGTCTGTCTGTCTGTCCGTCTGTCTGTCCGTCTGTTTCTACGCAAACTAGTCTCTCAGTTTTAAAGCTATCGAGCTGAAATTTTGCACAGAGTCTTCTTTTTACTGCACGCTGCTAATATGTCGGAACCGACCGGATCGGATGACTATATCTTATAGCTGCCGTAGGACCGATCGGTCGGAAAATGAGTCTTAGTGAGAAAAACTTTTCTGTTTTCAATTTTATCTTTCTTAATCTCCGCGATTGTTAATTTGATATGTTTTCAAAAAGATTCGCAAAATTTGGTCGAAATCAGATGTTTATCTGTCGGAAAATGGGTTTTAGTTAAAATTTTTTTAGGATTTTATGTAAGCGTTCTTAAACTCTGACATTTCAAAAACAGCATTTGCAAGGGTATAAAAACTTCGGCACAGACGAAGTTAGCTTGGCCTTCTCGTTTATTATCTCAATAGACCTGTTCATTGTTAAGATCCGGGTTTTTATTGAAACATATCGAAAATATATATAAAAGCGATATTTTGTACACAAAAATATTTATATCGAAATGATACTGTTTCTATATCGTCAAAAATATCGATATAGATATTTTTTAACTATTCGACAATCCTAATTGAAAGTGTTTGGTCGGCAAGATCCGTATATACTTCGGGATTCAAAAATGTGAAATTTGAGCCGCTTGATCCCAAATCTATTATAATGCCAGCGCTTCATATTAAATTAGGAACTGTGAAAAACTTCGTGAAAAATTGGATAAAAATGGATCTGGCTTTAAATACCTATGCTCAAAATTTCCATCCATAAGTACTGCAAAAATTATGGAGGGTATATTTGTTGGGCCAGATATATCTAAATCAGAGATGGGCGCGTCGCAAAGTTCCAATGCACACGAGGCAGCGCGCTGCCTCGTGTGCATAGGAGCTCTGCCGCGGCCGACTGCACAAAATCACACGTACGCTATAAGCATTGAAAGCTATTTATAGAACACGAATGGGGCGCACGCAAATTGTGCTTGTATGCGTGTGAAAAGTGTGTCGATATGTGTGCATGCCCATCTCTGATCTAAATTAATAAAATGTCTTTATTTGCCAAATGAATTAGCTTAAATAGCAACTGGTAGGTTTGTTTGAAGTGCGAACAGCAAAACTAGTCCGCTGATGAGAGAGTTTGTTAACTCTTGAAACAGCTATCGTTGTACGGGCATACCCAATTGCTATTCCAAAAATGTTGTAATTAATATCTGTTAATTTATGTTGATTATATTATATTATACTCAACCATAGACCTTGAGCCAGCCAGATGCAAACTTTGACTAAAATCAAAACAGGTCACTAAACCCCATATACAAATTAATAAAAGATATGAAGTTCTAGTTGTCTTTATGAAACGTCCGCATTTTTATGAAAAAGAAGTAGTAGTATGGTAAGAAACTTTGGTAACGATCCGTTAAGCATAACAAGAGGTATAAATTTGCCTCTTAAAATTAGCTTCATTTAAACATTATTCAAACAAACTTTCTTCAGGCATTGTGTGGCCCTATTCACATTCGTTTGTAATACAATAAATACTAATGCACATAACCCATTTTCATCTTTATGAGATCTTTACTGAATGCATTGGCACGCTCACATTTTATCGGAAACGCTAAGCAAACTCGCAGACTCTTAGCTTAGCTCTAAACGATATGCTAAATGTTACAAAAACTATGTACCTATATGCAAATGCAACAGCATGCACTCAGGTACTAAAAAGCATGGCATGTCGCTCTACTTAAAATAGGTAAATATTTAAATAAATTGTTTGGCTTTTTGAATGCACTAAAGTTGTGAAATTTTTACCATCGATATTAATTTTGTGGCGAGTTTTCATTATTTGTAACTTAACAATACAGTGAAAGCTTCATTGGACAAACATCTGTGCTTCCATTTGTATTGACTTAATAGAGTTGACTAATTAGTTGTGAAGTCACATCAGGGATTAAAACTAAAACGAATTTCGGTTTGGGAAACGGACCAGCCACCTTCCCATGATATTACCGTATGCCGATAATCGTTTCGGTTTTAATAATAAATAAACATAATAATCAGGGCTGCAAACCTCCTAAAAATCGGCAACCCACGAAACTTATTGGGTTCGGGTTCACGGATAGGGTTCAGGAATAATTTTGTTCTTCGCTAATTCTGAAAACATGTACGTAAAATGAAACAAACGCATAGGAAAAATATTTAAAAATTCAAAAAAACAATTTTTATTTTTTCTTCGTAAGAACCACACTTCTGCGAAGAAAATAAGATATCAATGAACAAAATCTGTAAATAAATACAAGAGCTGGGAGTAATTAAGTACTGAAAAAAGTGTAATTTTTAAGATTTTTGAAAAATAAATATTCATTTGCTTCGACTTTTGTTCTGTTCTGGAATTTTTTTTTGGATCTGGCTATTCGCCAACTTCTAATATTGACCAAAAAACGAAGAAAATAGAAAAAAAAATTTTCTAAACACTTAAAATACTCAAATTTTACTGTTAATTCCTTCACTTAGATTTTCTTCATCAAAACCTTATTATATTTGTAGAAGTACGATTTTTAAGTCGAAAGAATAAAAATAATTTTTTTGATTTTTTACATTTTTCCAAGGCGATTAAGGGAGTATTCTAGTGTAGAGGCATGAATTTGAGGTGTTTTTTCGGGTGATATAAATGAAAAACCAAAAATATTTTTACCATCCATTTTTTGACAAGATATTTATTGATGTTTTAAAAATACTTAAAAAAAAAAGTCGAAAAATTCAAAATTCAAAATGCTAAAAGATGTTGAAGTGGGGGGTCCCCCAAAAATGGCGCGCCAAGTTTGACGTGATTGCAAATTTTCTAATGATCTGAAACAAAAAAATAAAAAAGATTATTAAATAAGATTAGTGCTGCTATCGTACTGTGTTAAGAAAAAGTGTAAAAAAAATTTTTTTTGTTAAATTACGGCCGTCTGAAAAATTTTAAATTTTTCTTCTATTTTTTTGACTTTTCTGAATTTTTTAAAAATAGTTATTTTGTTTTGTTATACTAATAGTCAGTCCGAAAGAGACATGTGTTGAGAAGACTCACACCAAATTTCAAGTAAATCGGTTCAGTAGAACTTGAGAAATCATGTCAACCGTGCTGGCAAAAGTAGTTTCGAGAAAAACTCTTTTAAAGTTTTAACAGCACTGTAATTTTACCTGATACTTCTTTACAAATGTGCGTGTAACTCTGAAAATAATAGCAGGATACTCTTGAAATTCTCTGTGTGTGTTCTTAAATATTTGTACATTACGAAAATAAAATAAATAAAAAATTGATTTTTTTTAAATTCTAGACTAGAATACCCCCTTAAAAAGGCAATTTCTTGCATTTTCGAGCAAAAAATCTATTTTTTTGAAATATTTTTGGTAATTGTATTCAAACTTCTAGGCCGATTTGAAAAGAATGATCTACGCTACTATTGACTATATAATTACCTTTAGATTCATATCTTGCTTGACACCATCTGACGATTGTGAATTGAGATATGGCATAAAATGTAAGTGCACCTACCGAAAAAATGGGAAAAAATTCACAATTAAAACTCATATTTAAAAAACCTGGCCATGAAAAAATTTTTGAAATTGATTTTTGAGATCACCAATCCAAACTACACTTCAAAATAGTTTCAGTAGAAATGGGTAATTTAATTTTTTTTTTTTGTAAACTAGTGTTATTAAAATCGTCTTTTATAAGTTTCTTTATATTACGGATGAAAAAAATCATTGTTTAGATTGGTGCATTATCTAATGGAGATCAGTTTTGTAAGTCATATCCAAACTGGGAATATTCCGACTATGAGAAGGGAAATAAAGTAATAGTATAGATGTAACATGACAATTTAAATTTTTCATATCTATGAACGAGTACACATTGGAAGAACCAGGGACGTATGATTGATGGCGTTAACCTTAGTTAGATAGATTTATCAAATAGTTAGTTAAATGTGTCCTCTTCAACAAAAATAAGGCCATTAAGGTTTTAAGAGGAAAATTAAAAAGGCATAAATGTTTCAAATATTTCAGATGTTATGAACCAAGGTTCGAACCAAATCCTCAGGTTTGATAAGTAAAGGAACCGGTCATCGAACCGAATCTTATACTTCACGATGGGTTCGAACTTCCGGAGGTTCCTGAGCTTAAAATGTTTACAAAACAAACCAGATGAAGTTAAATGGTGGTCAGTTAACTTGAAAAAGTTTCTACAATTGTGTTTATGTATGTCTGAAAAGGGCAAATAAGTGTAGAACATTTGTTTACCGGGGTGTAATTATTATGTCTTCGCTATGAAATTCTGATTTTGGAAAAATTAAATTAATTCAAAATATGTCAATTCAATGTCTAAATGATTCTCAGGAATGATTCAAAATTGAATCATTCGCTTACAGCTCTGATATATACAAACTTTTGGGGGTGTAGTCGGGATTGACCGAATTTGTTTCTTGTTTTCTTGTTATTTAGCATTTCGATATTAATATAAAATTTACCGGTTGAAAACCGCTTTCGTACAAGTTTTTACTTTTAATAAACTTAAAAATACCGGGAAATTAGAAATTTTCCAAGATATTATTTAGCTTTGATGTCTTGTGGTGGGCAATACGAACTTATGTCCCTTTCTGATTCAAATCAGTTCAACAAAACAGGTTCAAGGTCCCACAATTTTGTTGATAGATGGTACAGATTTGCAATGTTTATAGATAAAAGTGATATAGGCAATCTCCAGTCTTCAATAGTTGCCAGACTCGAAACGTATAAAGCAGTAATGGGCATCAAGATGTAAAGAAAGTGTGGTGTAACAACTACCAGGCTTTTGCCCTTATTTTCCAATTTTGTGACAGAGTTGCTGTGTGCTATAAAGTATTAAACTAGAACCTAAGACATTTACTTAAAAAAATGCCAATACTACCTAATTCTGGGCTCAACTCAAACCAGAGTACCTTGTGCTTCATGCGAGTAAAACTCAATTCAGCGACATGCATTTGTCATTAGCATTTGCAATTTCTGTTCAATAATTTATGCAACTTGTCGCTTGTCATTGCACTTAGCAAATGTTTAAGCTCATGTTTGCTTGCTTGTTTGTTTATTTTTGTGTTTTGCAAGACAACAACACAACTCAACACAAAAAAAAGGTGCGAATGCCGCAAATTGGATCGTCCCACAGTGAACAATGATTTCGAGACAGCGTTCGCTTTTGATCGTTATTGTCGCGTCTGGCCGGGGCTAATTAGAAACGCTGATTGTGATGTGTTGTCCACGGAACAGAACAGAAAACACACAAATTATTACAACATCGCCCGAAGCGACGCGACGCCTCTGGTAAATGGATGGTTTAGTGTATGCTTATTAAAAACGATTGAAACTTCCGCAAGAAGATCATAAATACACGCGTACACTTAGAATAAAAATCAAGAGTTCTTTAGGAAGCATCTCCTGTTCAGTTTGACTAGCTGAGTTGATATTTAAGGAGGCACCAAATCGAATGAATTTAATTTTTGTTTTTTTGTGAGGTCTGTTTACATATATTACCATAACTTCTGAACAGCATAACCGATTTTAAAAAAAGCTATATGTTAAAGGAAAGATAAACAATTTTTCTTCAGCTAACCCGCCTGAAGTTTCTTTAAATACGAAAATCGGTTACAGTTCTTAACTTTTGTTAAAGGCACGGATACAAACCACTCGCAAGTAAGGACTGATTCGGTTCAGTGGTTCAGTTTTTGGACCGACGGTTCAAATCATTACATGGTTTTTGGTGCTAACGGAACCGCGGTTTCGGTTCGTTTAAGTGGTTCACTCTTAATTTAATATATGTACGATATACCTATATTTAATGATGCTTTTGAATTTCCGAAGATTATAATTTCTAAAGTGAATTGAATTCCTAGAAAACATTTAAATAGCCTTAAAATCCTTAAAAAAATGTCTCAGATATATAAAGTCGGATATGCAAGACTCTTCCATTAGGATTTCGGCAATATGTACTCTTAGCTAAAGTTGGATTAGGGGGAAGCAGCACGACAGAATATTGAGAATATTGTCATGTGAGGAATGGGATACTCACACATATCAGTTAGCAACTTGCAAGAAAAGAACGAAGTCTGATGATAGGTATATTAGGAGATGTACGGTATCAATTGATTTAAATTGGTTGTGAAGTCATCCTTAACGGCTACATCAATCCTTAAGATCAATTCGATCTATTAGTGGTCGCCCTTGCAAACCTAATTTTACCTAAAGTCGAATAAAACTTTTCTTGGGGAATCGATTAAAATTTCCACATTTACAATTATCATTGTCTGAAGGTAAGCACTTTACGTCTTAAGCTCGCCAGTTTGTGGTTTTCGGTTCGGTTCAGCATTTTCTAATGACGGCGGTTCGCTTTACGGTTCGGTGTGACAGTTGGAATTAGCGTTTCGGTTACGGTTTGGTTCAGAACCAGCTTGCATCCCTGGTTAAAGGCGGTGCTAAAATTTTATCTGCGGCGAGTGTGAGGTCTTTTAAGGAAAAGTTGAAGAAATTCGATTTTGGGCAGTTAGCTAAAATGTCTATAACTTGCCCGTTTTACAATAGCCTTTAACGAACAATAGGTTGTTTGACGTCTAATTAGTGTCTCTTTGTTATTATGAGGATTAACGGATAAGAATAATTTTGTTTTCGAATTTTTCCGAGTTTTTTTTTAACCCATTTCTTAATTTTAAAAACAAAACCTCTCAAACTTCCATATACCCGTTACTCAGGGGAAAAAATGTTGAATAGCCTTTCTTTGTGTTAATTAACAGAGCATTTTTGAATATTTTGCATCAGGGATTATCTAGAAGGGTATGTCTGCCAAATTTCAAGTCAAAAGGTCCATTGGTTGACGAACAATCTGCAGCAGTGCTAAAACACAAATATCGATATGTCTGATTTAATATTACGTTTTACCATGAACTGTTGATTGAAAATTAATAAGATTTAATGTACATATCCGTTTCAAAATTCAGGAATTTTTACTCTTATTCCTTTGGTCCAAAAGCGGTGGTCAAAGTTTTCAAAATTTAAGATGACCAGTTTACAGTTTTCACAATACCACGGAATTTTTATAGCTGATGTGTCTTCTAACCATCTAAATAATAAAGAAAGCGCAGATTTTTTTAAGTGGTGCAACATTTCCAATTTGTTCGTATGAAAACGTAAGTATTCACACATATTGTTGTTGTTTGCGCGATCGCCTTTATCAAGTTACCCTCTTCCTTTGGATGTGAATGAAGAAGAAAGCCTTAAGCCAGGGTTCTCCAATAAGAGAGAGCGAAAATATGACGGTCTCTCTCTCTCTCTCTAACACACATTGATGCATGACTTCGGCAAGCATTCAGCGTAAATTGCGGAGCGTGTTCGGCCCCTAGGGGCCATGGGAAACTCTGCCTTAAACATTCTTATGTATGCATATATTTAAGTGTGCCCTGTTACCCTACCCTAGCAATTTTTTAAGAGCGCGATGCCTCGATCAAAAACAATAATTTTCCGAGAATTTCCCAAAGAACCGGTTCGGCTCGGGATATATGAGACCCTCGAACCGAACCAGGAACCGAACCTTTTAAATACTTAACCTCCGGAACCTAAACCCGAACCGGACCCAATGTATACAAAAAAAAGGTTGGGTTCAAACAATCATTTAAGTCGATTTCTTAAGAACTTTAATAACTTTCTTAATATTATAACCGGAAAACATATTTATACGATAAACAATCGATTAAAATGATAATTACAGATGAGTTTTAGAAATCTAAATCATATTGCGATTTCGACATGGAAATAAAACATAAGTCAAAGTGGAAAAGTGTACATTGTACACAGAGGGAATAAACCTGTTGAGAAATAAAGTTGCCGTCAACTTAAAACAAGAACCAAAAATTCTCAACTTTTATGAGGACATATGTGTTAAATGTTCCTGGCTGTTTCTTACACTATTTTTGACAACGTTCGGCTCATCTTGAGTCCAATGTTTCTTAATTGTTTCCTGTGTGTACGTAAAAAGTGAGACTACCAGCCATGCTCCCATTTTCGATTTCGTAAAAATTTTGCGATTTAGAGTACAAATTTGGTACAAAAGCCGGTTTGAAACTCGTAAAAGTTTTGCGAAAATGGGAGCATGGCTGCACCTTCCATATTTTTATCACCTAGCAGTTTTGAAAACTTTTTAGTGCGCCTATGAATGAAAACAATAAGGAAATATAGTCCATTCGACTTCTCCTGATCAAAAAAAAATGATTAAAACTTTGACCGAATGTAGAGTCAAAAATCGGTCAACTGTGTAACAATCTATAAAGCCAGATTCGAACCAAAATCTAGCCACAATAAGTACAGGAACCGGTCCGCGAACAGAACCTTAAACTTTACAACGGTTGCGAACCCCCCGGACTGAACCTTGATCAACATTTTACAGGTTTGCTGCCTTGGTACTGGCAGTGTTTTGTTAGTTTTTTTTAGCATGCAAACATTAACTTTGTGTTTAATTTGAAGACGGGCATTTTTGAATTCCCTATCACATGTGCATAGGCCAGTGCCAGTTGTTGTGGCTTTTTCGTATCAGTCTGTCTCACTTTGTAGTATGCGTGATTAGCTTAACGAAATTGAACATGTTTTCGATTTGATTGTTGTTGCGCAGATATTGCAAAAAGATCACACATACACTTGCACTGTCAAAGTGATATTTACACCGAAACAGAATAAGGTTAAGAGCCGCAACCTGTACCGTAACCCATATCCCACAGCCGTAATATAACCGCAACCGGAAAAAGCGATCGGTCAAAACTATAACCGCAACCCTAACCGATATTCGTTTCGGTTTTAATCTCTGATTTTAGTATATGTATACATTTTGAATAATTCCTTGTTTATCAGCACAAAACTAGACCCACTAAAACAAGGCCCACTTGCATTTAATATTCAAGGGGATGCTGCTTTGGATTCATAACAAAATCTTTGAGCTCAAAACGAAAAATTTTTGGGTAAAAATCAAGAAGGGAAAATGGTAAACAGTTTTGAAATAACCAACGTCTATTTTTTTTTTTGCGTGTGTCTAAGAAATCAAGATCAAAATGCTTCAAGCATTTTCCTGAGTGTAATGGTGCATATCATCCAGAATATGGAAGTTGCATATATAGAACATTCATAGTATGTTTATGGAACAAAGTCTGATAAAGAATTGAGAATTGTTTCGCTTTTAGAGTTGTTCTTTTTTTTGTTATTTAGGTTTACTCATTGTGACTTAATTACTTGCCGCAGTTTGTTTTCTTCTTCAATAAACAAAGCCGCAAAAAAAAGTCACCAAAAATATGCCAATCGCAGGGTCTAAAATGAGGATTTGCATACAAAGTCACTTGTTGATAAACAAATGTGTATGTGCGTGCGTCTGTATGTATAGAAACATACATGTGAAATAAGTAGTTGAAAGACAGACCGATAATTGGGCTGTGTCTATGCTAATGCAGGCATTTTAATTGATCAATGTTTTATACTGTCTTTTGCTATTGTTGTAATTGTTGTCGTTGTTGTGGCTGGGCTTAGCTATCATGATATGATAAATGGAAATATTTAACAATTGTCATTTATTAATTGGTTAAAGTTAAAGGTCATCCGAATGAAATTATGAACCAAATGTACTTAATTAAACATTTGATTTCATTAAATTTTCAAAATTACATTATACGATTCATATATGAGCTAAGGCAAGATTTAATCATTCAAATTTCAACATATAGGAAATGCTTTTTTCAGAAAGCACCCAAAACAATTATAAGAAATCTACAACAACAATGCACAAAGCTTTGGAACATGCAAAAGTAAATTGTTACAACTTAAGCAACTCATAAAGTTTCTAAGTAAAAAGTTGTAAGTTTTTTCTAGAGCGAATAAAAATTCAACTTGCTGACATTGTGTCATGCCGATGTCATGCAGAATTCCCTGCCCAGACAAACGCACATTTTTGTTACGCTGTAATATTATTATTTGATTCGTTTATTGAGGGCATGTCTGGGCAATTGCAGCGTTTAATTTAATTTGATATGCTAATTTGCTTAACATCTTCTATGCAACAACTTAAAGTCAATGTAATATGTATGCAAAGTACACATATTTACTCCCATGTCCCAAGACATTTACACGTTATTGTTATTTTTTGAAATTGCCACACTTTCTACATAAATTGCGATCGGACCGCTAACTGCACTGATGGAGGGTTGGGTGGTGTAGCGATTTTGTGTACTTTGTAAATTGTTCAAATTGTTTAACTTTGATTGCAACAGTGTTTACTACAGAAGGGTACAGGGAAACGCTATTTCAATATATTTCTGCCACGTGCCAATACCAACTCAATCACAACTGCCCTGAAATCAAACAAGAGTATTGTCTACAGATAAGGTTCGGTGCAAAACTTAATTGAATTTTCCAGTTTTAACTCATACCAATGCAGAGCTGGCGACTTTAAGTTTTCTTTAGGTCCCAAGCGAACCTGAAACGGAATCACGAAATTCGGAAGATTCCTAAGCGTCCTTAACTCGACCATTATAAATAATATATGCTTTCAAGCAGATTTGCAAAATTTGGTAGAAGTCGGATGAACATATCGTAAAGATGCCATAGGAACCATCGGTCGGAAAAACTTTTTTGTTTAATATTAAATGCTTTCAAACAGATTTGCAAAATTTGGTAAAAATTGAATGACTATATCATACAGCTGCCATAGGAACTATCGGTCGGAAAATGGGTCTTAGTAAGAAAAACTTTATTGTTTGGAATGTTAGCTTCCTCAAATTCTGTCATTATTAATAATAAATGCTTTGAAACAGATTTGCTCAATTTGGTCAAAATTGGATGACTATATCTTATGACTATATCGGTCGGAAAATTGGTCTTACTGAGAAAAACTTTTTTGTTTTCAATGTTAGCGCTATAAAACTTGGCCGCTATTGATATTTTATGCACTCAGACAGTTTCTCAAAATTTGGTTAAATTTAAATTACTATATCTAATAGCTGCCATAAAGCCGATCGGTCGACATTAAGTTTTCATGAGAAAAACTTTTTGATTTCAATGTTAGCGTTCTTAAACTCTGTCATTATGTATATTAGTTGTATTCCTGAAAGTGATTTGCTTCGATTTGATTTCTTGAAGCACCTGTTTACAGCTCCTCCATACAAAATGAGCATTGCGTCCAGAAAATGAAAGGAATGTAAGGTCAGACTCAGGGCTTAATACCGGAACCGGTACCGGAGAACCGAAAGCCGTTTACCGTTATTAATAGAAACCGATAGAGCCGGAACGAAACCGAAACGTTGGTACCGGTTACCTTTGCAGAGCGCATCGTAGATTTGGTCACGAGTTGGAGCTCTACATACAAGATGTTAAAATATTTGCTGGCGGAAGACATCTTCAACATTTGCTCCAGTTTTGCGGCTGCAGATAATGACTTTCTTCTGCACCGGAAAGTGTGGGACTCAGTTCGCGAAATTGTACGCATATAAGAACCAGCGGAGGTGGCCACAACTAAACTTCAACCGAAAATCTTTTCTCGCACTTAAGCGTGTTTGAAACCATGAAAACATTCTTAACTGGTGGTCAGAATCCTCCACAAAGTTCTCAGAATTGTATGAGATTATATATATATATAATATATTTTATTTTTATCTTTCAGAGTAACTAGGCTAGAATTTCTATTATTTGAATTTTCGACCTAAGTAATAGGTTAGGTTAGGTTGCGATGGTAGAAGCGGTGTAGCTTCTTCTCTATAACCACTAAATTTTTACTTTTAAACAGTAAAGGGTGGGCCTTCCCTTCCACTTAGAAAGTAGACCTAAGTAATAAAATACATATTTAAATATTGACAATCATTAACAATCGCCTATATCTAGGCACATTCGGAATCTTTCTACATATTTATTCAACTGCAGTATTATCTTGAAATTTTATAAAAAATAGTCTTGGCCTAGATACATAGGAAGTAAAACGATATGGGCAAGTTTTTTGAACTTCTTAAAAGGTAAAATTAGCGACTTGATTATTTTCGGTGATAGCAAAGTTCACTGGTGAAAGGTTTGTTGAATATAATTTGGTTTGTTGTGTGTTAAATAAAATGCTGTCATTTATAATCAATTCTAAATAGCAATCGCAATCCATTCAAAGGAGAGTCTATGTTTCTATGTTTGTTATTTCAATGCTAGTTGCGCCGACAGTATTCTGTATTTCCTCGACTTTAAGCGTCTTAAGGAACAACACAGTTATTAGATATATTATTATATCACACCGGCAATCCCAAATTGGAAGAATGATAAAATTAAATTAGTTTCCCACCAAGGCTATTATTTGAAATTAAATTCTCAATCAAGTTAAAGTACCTTATACCTTACTTTTTGACAGGGTAAATGAAAATTTGGACCCAGGTAAGGTAAAAGGAACTGGAATTTAAAAATACCGAGGTAAGGTAAAAGGTACACAAAATATGTATCTAGGTATGTACCTAAGTACTTCCAAACACTGGCTATATGTCACATAAACTTACAAATAGCAGAGTAAATTGTGAGCTTATCTGACACTTAGCAGCTATCTGGAAGAAGAGAAATCGGCGTTAAATGATTATACTGAGCAAGTCGACAATAAAGACATGACCGAACTCAACGGTTTCCCCCTATTTCGGGTCCCAGGAATCGAACTGCATAATTACTTTTTTGAGTTATCACGACGGTTTCATACGATTTTTATACTCTGTACCAAGGGTACACAGAGTATATTAAGTTTGTGCAAAAGTATGTAACAGGGAGAAGGAATCATTTTCGACCCTATAAAGTATATATATTCTTGATAAGCATCAACAGCCATGTCCGTCTGTCTGTCTGTCCGTCCGTATTAACGAAGAGATCTCAGTGATGGTAAGAGATAGAGATTTGACATGTATGGGACATATACTTATTATACTTGCAGGCAGATCAAGTTTATTTTTAAATTTTGCCACGCCCCCTCCCGCCCCCACTATTTGATGATAGATTGTTTGTACCTTCTAGAGATATCTAATAATCAAAATTATTTATCGATTTGCTGAAAGAATGATAAAGATCGGATGAACGATACATAAACATATAAGCAAAAAAACTGAATTGAAACAAACACAATCTTTGGGAGAGAGAGAGAAGCTTTGAGATGAGCGTATCACAGCGTATAAAGCGTAAGACAGCGTATAACTCTTATAACACGTATAACGAGCGAGCAAATGCGAGCGACGCCATTAACTGGTACAGAGTGTCTTATAGTCGGGCTTGACCGACTTTCTCACTTGTTTTTTTAAGTTTTTCATCAACTTTGCCATTTTTTGATAGTCTCTAACTTGAACAGTGTTAGTTTTTTTCGGTAAACTTTCTTCAGCAAAGTTTCTTGGTTCCAGGCTAACAGTTTTGCCAACTCTCCAATCCCCGATATTGGGGTTTTGGGGGTCTTTTGAGTCGAATATAAACCCACCTTTTTTTTTTTGATTTTTCGCTCATGATTCTTCAGTATTCAATTTTTCGTATGCAATGCTACAAATATAGTTGATGTAATAAAAAATGTGTACATATGGCTTAATGCCATATATGTATGTAAAAAGGGATAAAGGTGCATGCAGCAGATGTACAGCGGAGTTTCGGCAGCAGAAACAGCAGGCTAACAGCAGACTAACAGCCGACCAAAAGCAGAGGATTTACAGCAGACTTGCAGCTGTACAGCAGACACAGCAGATAAACAGCCGAAACACAGCAGAGAAGCAGCCGTGTGTTAAATCTAAAGCTGAACTATTTAATTCACTTATTACTATTAACTGTAATTCACTTATTACTATTAACTGTAAATCTAATTATATATTTTCCATAAGAACCGTAAATAAAAGGAGCCGATTAGTCCAATCCGCTCACATATATAAAATGCGAATTCAAATCGGAGCAATGGCGGTTGTTTATTGACTCTTCAAAGAATAGTTTGAAGGCAGAATGGCTGTATATGGATGACTCAAAAAATCCGGTTCCAATCGCCCTAATCGCCAACACAAAGGAATCGTACGAATCTATGAAATTAATTTGGGATAGTGTACAGTACATGCAGCATCAGTGGAAAATATGTGCGGGCTTTCAGACGGGATATGCAAAGAATATATGCTTTATTTGTCACTGGAACACACGATACCACCGTGGAAACCAGTATCAAAATCGAAATTGGATGCTTCGGTCAGAATTCAATCTAAATATTGCAAACTTAATTCATATTCATATTCATATTGTTACCGCCCATTCATATCAAATTGGGCGTTGTCATAAGCTTCATCAAATCAATTAGTCGGGACAGCGAAGCTTTTAAATGCTTAACAAAGATATTTCCAAGACTAAGCGTGGCGAAGATAAAAGAAGTTATTTTGGCCAGACTTAGGTCTAAGGTTTTTTCTTTCCAATCAATAATTAAAACTAAGTGAATATAATGTTAATTGCAGGTCCGGATATCAGAAAGCTGATGAAAAACATTGAATTTGGTTCGCTACTAAAAAAAACAAGAGAAAGAATTGCCTATTTGGGCAACAAGTTCTTGAAGAGACAGATGAGCATGGAGAAAGATTTCATCAGATTGCTGCTCCCCTAGAACATTGGTACAGTGGTAAAAAGCATGACTCGTTGCTTGCTGACTTATGAACAATAAATAAAACATCGTACATAAATACGTAACACACATTTTACATATGTACAGTGTTACATATCTCCAAAGTTCTCCTAGAAAGTTGTAAGTCACAAATCCTTTCACAATTTTATTTTGCCTCATCCTCTTTAGATCTGCAAAATTGCATAAGTCTTTTTAGGCATTTTTAAGAACTTTGAACATTGATTGAAAATTGACGTGTATTCAGCTTGAAACGGTATCTATTTCATTCCTCGGTCCGCGAGAGCCCAATATTTGTTGAACGCACAGTTCAACAATAATAGCACCTATAATTAAAGAAGCTTAGAAAAATAGATAGAATAATCAATTTTATGCGGCATTTTTTGCTTTGGCGCCTTTGTTTAAGTTTTGAGCCAATTGTCAAGAAGCAAATCAAAAACCAAATCATGGTCTTTCCACCAACCGCTTTGCTTTTAATTTCATGAAATCAAATCGAAAGCAAATCCGTTTCAGGAATAGTGGTATTATATGTTTGATCAAAATCGGATGACGGCTTATAAACAAGGCTGCAAACCGATCCAGACCCAAATTCTGCAGAACCGGTACGGTTGAACCGTACCATGAGCCGAACATTCTAAATTTATTACCTTCCGAGCCTGACCACTTCTGTTTGAAATCGGGATTAGTTCAAAACATTACTTGAGACACTTTATCAGATTTTGTATACATATTTCGAAAATGTTTGCTTAAAAATATGGATTGATAAGGAAATATTTGCCGAATTCAGGATATTTTGTGTTAAAGAAAGGAATTGAAGCAAAAGTCAGGTTTTAAAATGACAATACAAAACTAGACGAATCTAATAGCTTGAAGAAATGCTTCCTCTTTAAAAACAAGTAAGAAAGTCGGTCAAGCACGACTGTAATATACTCTGTACCTGGAGTACCAGCTGAAAGCAGCGCTTCTTAAATATAGATGGCGCCACTACTTGCATTGCACAATGTCGGATTTTTAAAACTGTAGCTGAAGTAACTTTCTTTTGGGCATAGCTTGAGTATAGTTCATCCGATCTTTATCATTCCTTGGGCAAATCGATAAATAATATTGATTACTAGATATCTCTAGAAGGTAAGAAACATCTATCTGCGAAACTGTGGAAGATATGACGTTTTTGTCAAATTGCGGGGGCGGCAATGGGCGTATCAAAAATTGCAAATAAACTTGATCTGCCTGCAAGTATAAGAAGTATATGTCCCATATATGTCAAACTTCTATCTCTTACCATCTCTGAGATCTGTGCGTTTATTTAGACGGAGATGGCTTTATCGACTCGGCTTGTGATGCTGATCAAGAATATATATACCTTAGTAAGTCAGAAATGATTCCTTTTAGCTTTTGTACAGAGTATAATTAATAGTGTCAAAAAGATCTTCATTTTATAAACTTCGGAATTTGGTAAATTCAGAATCGTGATGAATCTGATAATAATCTGATAATCTGATTAAGAACGCTACCATCAAAAACAGAACCTTTTTCTTTTTATGGTTCAAGGGTTAATATAAGAAAATTTTTCTAATATATTCGGCAATTATTCAAAATGGTTGACGAAATTTCTGTTTATTAAGAGAGTTCGAAAGCACAAGGAATTACTGATATTAGCCAAAGAAGTTGTCCTTTTTACCAATTGAATAAAGAATTCTGTGACACATTTCTTAATTTCTTTCATGTGAATCAGAGCTTAAAAATTTAAATATATGTTTCCAACCCCCCAATAAAATAATTTACACAATTTTGCACACATAAACTCAATGGCGACCTCTAGAGCTGGCCATAAGCCACACCTTACGTAAGTCGTAACGTAATGTCATCCATTGTGAACGATCATCATGGGGGATGGAGAAGGGGTGTACATTTTATTTTAGATACAATTTATTTATTTAAAACCCAACAATTCAGGCTATACGTAATACTTGCTTGTGCCCGTCAGATTTATTGTTGTTGTTTTTTTTTTTTTTGCGTAATTGTGTTTTTTTCTTTCTTTCATTTTGTTCTTTGTTTTCTGCTCAACACAGCCGAAACAGCAACAAAAAACCACAGCAGAATCAACAATTGGCTGTGAAAGTTAAACAAATGGATTATTTTTTTCAATTTGTGCAATCAATTTGGAATTCATGGTGGGTTAAGTACTGGGTTGTGTGCTTGATACAAAGATTTCCGTAGCTTAGTGGTCGAAATTTGTCCAATTATCTTCAAGTCTTTAACTTTTTGCTTACCTGGAAGACTCTTTTCGATACTGTTTGTGTTAATGTTGAGAAGCATGCTCGCTGCGCCTAGTAGAGTTTGTAAATAAAGAGAACCGATTTTCCATTTAATATTACAGAATTGCTTGCTATAGTCGGAAATACTCATAAATATTGAAGAGTTTACTATATATTGAATTACGTTTACAAATTTCTCACATGTTTTGGTCTGTTCAATAAAAAGTATGCCTTTGATGTAAACAGCATTGCACTATACGTGTGGCCCTCCCACACGGTACAATGTCAACAGTTTGGAAAACATTTAAGCCTTCTCTAAACATAAATAATTGTCATCGTTTACTCCTTGATTGTTTACACACTTGCACTTCCATGCACTCCATTGCACACTTGCTCCACCTACGTCACGTAACCAAACTCCGCTTTGCGCTTATCTTGCTGCTCGTGCTCGTTCGACCAACTGGCAGAAATGCAACATTGGCATACTTCCAGCGAATACTCACGAGTAGTTTAAACAAAAAACGAAAATTATAACAAAGTAAGCAAATCCAAAAAAATAACACATTGGCACGAGCATTTGTAATGCGATGCGACTTTAAGGGTTTATGGGTTAAGGGAGAGGCCAGATGCAGCTGGCGTTCCACCTGTTGCCAAGCAACTCATCCAACACAAAAAGGGATTTCCGTCCAAATTATAGCACGAAATGTGCTGACTCAATGCTTGAGTGAAATGTTTAAAAATTTGTCATACTCCTCTGTCAAGTCGATAATTAAAATGTAAAGCAGACTCCACATGATGATTAGCTATGATGATATTACCATTAAGGCAGCAGCACTACAAATTGGGAGGTTTTTGGGTTCATAAGGTCGGTGAACTAAAAATATTTCTAAATTTTGATTAGTTAAAAAAAAGTGGTAATGGTTTGCAAAGCGCTGCGAGAGCAGCATCGTCATGTAAGCCAACAAACTCTCTTAGAGTCGTATGTCTAACATTCCCTCCTTGGGTAATTACATAAAGTCTTATATCGCGGTGAACAAAAAATTTAACAATTGTTAATTTTTTAGAATATTCCGATACAAATTATTTGAAAAACAGCAAAAGACCCAAATTTTATACAAAAAGAATTGTGAAATGTACATAAATAAATACTCTATCTGAAAGAAATATTCGGATCAAATATAGAGGCCTGTTCCGGCTTTCACTTTCGACAAAAATTGGCGAACTCGAATTGGTTAAATGTGCTGTTGTATCAAATTGATCCGTCGAGTAGAGAGTAAGAAGAAACTAAAGGTTTGATACGGATTTTCTTGATTGTTTAATAGAAAAGAGAACATGTACAAAATGCGAACTCACTCCGGAACATGGCAGATAGAGTGGCCCTCTAGAAGAAAAAACACAAACTTTTTCTTTAAGAAAAACTACTTCTGATATCTCAAAGTTGTCTCATATTGGTTTTCGAACAAAAAAAATTTACTTTTGATAAAAATTGCAAGTGTTATCCGAGAACTAGTGACGGTAGCGGAACATTTTTAAGGGTATTTTCACTAATACTTCAAAATAATAGCCATTAAGAATTAAAAAAAAAAAATTAAGGAAAGCTAACTTCGGCTAGACCGAAGTTTATATACCCTTGTTGCTTGAATAATTTATATAAATTAAGGTTTTAAAAGATTTTCGTCGAACATTCCTATCTGAGTTATTTTCCAAACTCAGCCACTATTTTGACCATTTGCTTGCCTGTTTTTCTCACAAGAACTACTTTTCGACCGATCGTTCCTATGGCAGCTATATGCCATAGTCATCCGATTTGGATCAAACTTGGCAGAATTATGTGGTAGCATTTAATATTGATCAATAACAAGTTTGGGAGCAATAGCATTGAAAACAAAAAAGTTTTTCCAACTAAGACTTTTTTCAGAACTATATTTTTTATGGCAGCTATACTATAAAGTTGACCGATTTTCATCAAACTTGGTGGAATTATGTAAAAGAATAGAAAAAATAGAAAATAAATACGAGGTTTGGGAGAGTTTGCGTTAAAGACAAAAAAGTTTTTCTAACTAAAACTACTTTTCGACCGATAGTTCCTTTGGCAGCTGGCCCAGGAAGCAATGCACCTATTCACAGACGGCTCCAAGATGGCCTCAGGAGTCGGAGCCGCTGTATACTGCGATGAGCCGGAATTGAGGCTCTCCTATAAACTGCCAGACCACTGCACTATATTCCAGGCGGAAGTCTTGGCAATAAGGAAAGCAGCGGAATTGGCAGAACAATACGCTCCAAACAACCAAATAAACATATACGTTGACAGCAAAGCGGCAATCAAAGCAATGCAGAGACACACCATTAACTCCAAAAATGTTCTGGCAAGCAAGGAGGCAATAGATTCCCTCAGCATCTCTAGAAAGGTGCAAATCTACTGGATTCCCAGCCACCGGGGCATTGATGGAAACGAAATGGCTGACAGTCTGGCAAAAGCCGGAACCGCACTAAGCCAAGAAACAACACTAAACATATCTATCTCTGTACAGACGCTACACAGCAAGATGGAGGAGATAGCGGAGAAAGAAGCAGAGGAAAAGTGGAAGAACGCAACCGGCTGCTGAATCTCTAAAATTATGTGCAAGACAAGAGACAAAAAACTCACACACTATATGGTTTAGCTCCAAAGAAGAGATTGTAGACTGCTTATAGGCATACTAACTGGTCACTGCCTAGCAGCTGCTCACGCGATAGGCATTACGACGCAGGAAATGTAAGGAACCTGGAGTCGAAACTCTGGAACACCTCATCTGCAACTGCCTAGCGATCGCTAAAACGAGATTAAGACATCTGCACTCCCCAAGTCTCACCTCTCTTAAAGAGGCGGCAAGGAAGACTTTTTTTAAAACTTTATTTTGTATGGCAGCTATACTATATAGTTAATAAATATAAGGTGTTCCAGGCAACTGTAAGAAGCATCATGTTTTATGTTGATGTTGAACGCTTGTTGACGTTTTTTATTAAAAAAGTTTTCAAGTTACCGCAGAATGCGCTAAATTACGCGATTTATATAGAAACTGGCCTTCCAACTCTGTTTACGTATACACTGCAACTGCATTTCAACTATGTAGCCAAGGTCATGAACATGCAGGAGAAAAGACTGCCTAAGCAAATAATGAGTCAACTGCTTCTTAGGAAAACTCAGTTTTTTGACGACTGGTCCACTATTTGAAACAACTGCGGGGTAAACTTTGATTGGGACAATATACAAGGATGGCGTCATACACAAGCTGAAGTCATAAGAATGCTTTGCGAAGAAGAGCGTCAAATCTTTATAAACCGAGCTGGACAGAGCACTGAAAGGTCCACTTAAAAAAAAAAAATAAAAAAAGCTGACTCACAACCTGGGTCAATCAAACTATTTTCAAGATAGCCTAGGAACAAACTGCATTAGTAATATTTTTAAGGCGAGGTGCGAAATGATTGCATTAAACTTTAGGCCACACAGAAGGGACTTGGATGAAACCTGCAGCCTTTGTAATATGCGTGAGACGTAAAATGTGGAACACTTTATCGGCACTTGTCCTATCCTTAGAGAGGTGCGATATCTCCACTTCCGTCGCATCACTTTAAACGAGTTTGAACTCCAAAGCATTTTAAACGGAGAAAATTTGCGCATCATATCAGTATTTTTAGCAGAAGCCACCAAATATCGGCGACAAATTATAAAGGAAGATTTTTAAGTTTTTTTTTATTTTGTTCTATTTTGGTTTCTTTTTTTTCTAAAACAGTCTTCATTGACGGAAGATCCACTATCTCGTGACGAACGGGGAAGGTGGGTGGAGTAGTCAAATGAAAGGCGACTCTCAGACGTACCTATATTGATAATTGTTTAAATAATACTACATAATAATAATAACCGTCAACTGACGGTTTTAAATAAACCAATGTTGTATAACACTTACAATTTTTGTTATTGTAAAGCCAGCTATAATCTGTAATCACTATGTTGTCAATATTTTATCTTTACACAATAAAAACAACATTCTACTATTACTTCTACTACTATATAGTTAATCGATTTTCATTAAACTTGGTCAAATTATTTTAAAGTATAGAAAAATTATAAATACGAGGTTTGGGGACGTTCTCGTTGATCACAAAAAAGTTTTTCTAACTAAAACTACTTTTTCAACCGACAGTTCCTATGGCAGCTGTATGCTATAGTCATCCGATTTGGATCAAACTTGGCAGAATTATGTGGTAGCATTTAATATTGGTCATTAACAAGTTTGATGGCGATAGCATCGAAAACCAACAAGTTTTTCCTATTAAGACTTATTTTTAAACTATATTTTGTATGGCAGCTATACGATATAGTTAACCGATTTTCATCAAACTTGGTGGAATTATGTAAAAGCCTAAAAACTTTATAAATACAAGGTTTGAGGACGTTAGCGTTGATCACAAAAAAGTATTTCTAGCTAAAACTATAGTCTTCCGATCCGGCTGGTTCCGACAAACGTGCAGCGTCTTTGTTCCAAAAGACTTCGTGCAAAGTTTGGTTAACATAGATTTAAAACTGACGGAGGAGATAGCATAAAAACAGATGGACAGACGGATTGACAGACGAACATGGCTATATCAACTCAGCTTGTCATGCTGATCAAGAATATATATATCTTATGCGGTCGGAGATGCTTCCTTCTATGCGTTACAAACATCTGGACAATTTTATTATACCCTCAACAAAGGTACAAAGATCATAGGAGCGATCGGACGAAAAGCTTCACAGAGAGAAAACCTGTTAAAAAAAAACAAAGTTGCCGTCAAATGAAAATAAGGGCGTAATATAATATAAGTTTTATGACAAACTAGCAAGTACCCGGCGTGTGTTGCTACGCCCCCTTTAGAATTTTAAACACAAAACTCGATTTTTTGACCTTTCGATCTCCACCATCCGTCTATTTACCCATCTTCATGATAATCTAAGCTTATTATAAAATTTGCCAAAATTTTAAGATTTTTTGGTCCACATCAACATCTCCCATTTACCCGTCATCTTGTCAATCCAAACTTATATAAGAATTTTTGCAAAGTTCTTATATTTTCAAACCGATTGATCTTCACCTCTTATTTACCCGTCCTTCAACTGCCAACCATCAAATCTTCGCTATAATATAAACACGTTATAAAATTTCGAAATTTTTTCAAATTTTTGGTCCGAATTGGACTTCAAATTTAACCGTCTATTTACCCATCTTCATGACAATCTAAAATCATATTAAAATTTGTCTGCAAGTTTCGTTATTTTTTTAAACATATTGACCGAAACCTTCTCTTTGCCCGCCAATTATTAAATCTTCATGATAATCTGAACTATTAATAAAATTTTGCAATTTTCACCCGTCAATTTACCCGTCTTTTTGGATTGTTCGATCTAACCATTTAAGCGTCTATAATTGCGATTTATCACTCATAAAATTGAGCAAATTTCGCGTTTTTTTGTGCCGTTCAGTCTACAATCTGGTATACTATTGCTATCTATCAAATCTTGATGATAATCTGAACTCATTATACAATTTTGTAAATTTCGGGACTTTTTGCACAGCTTTAAATCAGGGACTGAAAATAAGTCTTATTTTTCTTTTTTTGATCTTAAAAATCATTGGTTAAGAATAATCGGACAAAGGTTTGGAATATACCAAAATGATCCTTAGAAAAATTATCCGAGTAATTTTTTGAAAAAAAATAAATTTTTGAGAATTATATTTTGAGTTTTATTAATTACTCAAAAAATAAGATATTGATTTGAGTTTTTTATTTAAAATTATAAAACTATGCTTATTTGTTGATTTTTTTATAATATTTAAGAGTTGAGCACTAATTTTTGATTTTTATTTACCCCTCGAAAAATAAATCTTATTTGTTAGTTTTAATTTCTTACTCAAAAAATAAAACTTATTGCTTGAGTTTTATTATAAAAAAAAAAATGAATAAAACTCAATTTCAAATATCTCTAAGAAAAAAACCTACAAAAAAAGATGCCAGAGGAGCAAAAGAATGACGAAACCCTTAAATTGGCGATTATTGTCGAGTATAAGATGGTGTGTGTGTTATAAGTGCTTCAAGAGATTGCATTTTTTTATGTTGGTTGGTTGTTGTTGGGTCAACTGAATATTTTTCTTTCTGTAAAACATATGATCGGAGTGATCTCTGAGATTTTAAGAGATAGTGCTTTGACATATATGGGATATGTACTTCGTATGCAGGCAGATCAAGTTTATTTCAAATTTTTGTCACGCCAGATTTTGGAAAAATAGTCATATCTGCCACAGTTTCGTAGATAGATATTTCTTATCTTTTAGTGATATTTAGTTCTCAATATTATTTATCGATTTGCTGAAGAAATGATTTTTTTTTTTTTTTTTTTTTTTTTTAAAACATATTTATTTGCAATTTAGTTACCTTATATCTAAATTTTTTACAACTTACTGTTACTTCTATAATAACTTATATTGTAGTGATCAATAATTTCATATGTTTTATTTTATTTGTATGTTGGATTTGCTGTATGTGTGTACTTAAGAGTTAGGATTTTAACTTTAAGATTTTAATGTGTTTCCTAGAAAATATTTAATAATTATTAATTAGTTAAATTGTAACTTTGATCTATAAGTAAATATAAGTGTAAGGATATGTGTCTATAATTCATTAGAGGTAATTTGTGGTTTGTTCAGGTACCGGTAAATGTATAACTATGTATGTATGTATAAACAGGTGACTGAAATAATAGCGTAAGTATTTACATGTGTGTATGTATGTTTAAGAATATTTATGTACATTATGAAGTGAATCTAGACTGTGAATCAATTAGGTAAAGAGGTGCAACTATATCCTTCGATTTGCCAGATCGGTTGGGTGGCTGAAGAAATGATACAACATCGGATGAACGATACTCAAGTTATGAGCAACAAATGTCAGTATGGGATCTATATTAATGTGAAAAATTTAGTTGAGTAGCAAATCTGTGCGACCCGCAGTGTCGATGCCAATTGGTATCGAATCCAAGGGGCCCGCCAGGAACTCGCAATGAGGTATTGTTTATAGACTGAGGCGACACGTTGAATAGATTTGATGTAGATTTGTTTGAGACCACAGAAGATTGGGACAACGAGTGCAAAAAACTTTTAAAAAATATAAGAAGAAAAATAAGCTCCACTGCAGCAGGTCACATCACAAAATGTAGAACGACTGAGGCGACACCTTGAATAGATTTGATGTAGATTTGTTTGAGACCACGGAAGATTGGGACAACGAGTGCAAAAAACTTTTAAATAATATAAGAAGAAAAATAAGCTCCACTGCAGCAGGTCACATCACAAAATGTAGAACGACTGAGGCGACACCTTGAATAGATTTGATGTAGATTTGTTTGAGACCACAGAAGATTGGGACAACGAGTGCAAAAAACTTTTAAATAATATAAGAAGAAAAATAAGCTCCACTGCAGCAGGTCACATCACAAAAATGTAGAACATTTGCCGAAAGAAAAATAAAAGTTGGGACGTTGTTGCCGGCTGAGAGGTTGGCTGGTCTCTGATCAACTGTGTGGCATTTGCCACAAGGTAAACTTTTTGCCCTAACTCAAAAGCCTACTTAGATGGCCCGGAATGGTTCAACAAATGTCAGTTAGAACAGTATGGGATCTATATTAAGGTGAAAAATTTAGTTGAGTAGCAAATCTGTGCGACCCGCAGTGTCGATGCCAATTGGTATCGAATCCAAGGACCCGCCAGGAACTCGCAATGAGGTATTGTTTATAGACTGAGGCGACATGTTGAATAATTATACCCTTGCAAAGGGTATTATAATTTTGCCCAGAAGTTTGCAACGCATAGAAATATTCATTTCCGACCCCATAAACTATATATATTCTTGATCAGGGCGACGAGCTGAGTCGATTGAGCTTTGTCCGTCCGTCTGTCTGTCTGTCTGTCTGTCCGTCTGTCTGTCCGTCTGTCTGTCCGTCTGTCTGTCCGTCTGTCCGTCTGTTTCTACGCAAACTAGTCTCTCAGTTTTAAAGCTATCGAGCTGAAATTTTGCACAGAGTCTTCTTTTTACTGCACGCTGATAATATGTCGGAACCGACCGGATCGGATGACTATATCTTATAGCTGCCATAGGAACCATCGGTAAAAAAATGGGTTATAGTGAGAAAAACTTTTTTGTTCTTATTGTTAGCGTTCCCAAACACGGTCATTATTAATATTAAAAGCTTTCAAACAGATTTGCAAACTTTGGTCAAAATCGGATGACTATATCTTATAGCTGCCATAGGACCGATCGGTCGGAAAATGGGTCTTACTGAGAAAAACTTTTTTGGTTTCTATGTTAGCGTCCTCAAACTCGTCCCTTATTAATATTATATGCTTTCAAACAGATTCGCAAACTTTTATCAAAATCGGAAGACTATATCTTATAGCTGCCATAGGACCGATCGGTCGGAAAATGGGTCTTACTGAAAAAAAATATTTGTTTTCAAGTAAATCGTTCTTAAGGTCGGTGATTATTAACACTAAACGCTTTCAAACTAATTTGAAAAATTTGGTCGAAATCAGATGACTATATCTGCAGGCTGCCATAGGACTTATCGGTCGGAAAATGAGTCTTAGTGAGAAAAACTTTTTTGTTTTCAATTTTATCGTTCTTAAACTTGGCGATTGTTAATTTGATATGTTTTCAAAAAGATTCGCGAAATTTGGTCGAAATCAAATGTTCATCTGACGGAAAATCGATTTAAGTTAAAAAAAGTTTTTGATTTTTATCCAAGCGTTCTTAAACTCTGTCATTTCAAAAACAGCTTTTGCAAGGGTATAAAAACTTCGGCACAGACGAAGTTAGCGTGGCCTTCTCGTTTTGATGTAGATTTGCTTGAGATCACGGAAGATTGGGACAACGAGTGCAAAAAACTTTTAAAAAATATAAGAAGAAAAATAAGCTCCACTGCAGCAGGTCACATCACAAAATGTAGAACATTTGCCGAAAGAAAAATAAAAGTTGGGACGTTGTTGCCGGCTGAGAGGTTGGCTGGTCTCTGATCAACTGTGTGGCATTTACCACAAGTTAAACTTTTTGCCCTAACTCAAAAGCCTACTTAGATGGCCCCGAATGGTTCAAAGAACTGCAAGGCCAACTGAGTCCCTTGGTTTTTCTAAGATTCAATAAATAGGCAAAAATTAAACCAACCCTTGTGTTTCCTTAAACCCCTTAACAGACTGATAGACGCTCAGCTAAGGCAAACTATAAGCACCTCTCATCTAGAAAATTCACGACTGGTCTCAAGGATTAAAAAAATCTCTTAAAGTAAATGATTTTTTTGTACTTGGTAGCGTTTTAGCCTGATTGATGCTGTGGTCAATCTGTGTATCCGAACACGAAAATCGATCAATGAAAAAAATTCTATTGTGTTGTTATCGAAATATTTTCAATAATCTTTTTTTCTATTGTTTGTGAAATTTGCCTCCACTCATACCTCTCATAAGTTTTTTGTTCTTGCATGCGAATTAAAAGTTCTACAAAATTTTGAAAAGAAAAAACTTGGTCAAAAGTTTTGTTTTCAGGCAAAAATAGGATAGGCAATAAAAAAAACCTTTTTTTCGGGCCAATTTAAAAATGTTATGAAATTAAAAAGCTGTTACGTTTTTTTAATTGGGAAGTAAAAACTATTTAATTTACTTTAACCTATTAACGCTTGGCATGTGAAATTTCAGACGCAAACATGAAAGTTAAAAAAAATTCCAGAAAAATGTACAGATGCTTTTAAAGGATAATTTTTTAGCAGCTTTTGGATTTGATTGAAAGGAAATCTTTATTTGAGTCGATAGAACGATCTATATAATTTAGTGCTTAAAGATGATTTCATGTGAATGTTGACCGCTGGTTGGTTCATAAGCTGGGTCTAATTTTGGCAAACTCTCCAACATATCGGCCGGAACGTTACGAATAATTTCTTCAATATTGGCTTCCAGTGCATCAACTGTGGCGGACTTGTCGCTATAGACATGAGCCTTAACATAGCCCTACAAAAAAAATAGTCTAAAGGCGTTATATCGCACGATCTAGGCCGAACTCGCCTCTCAATTGGGCCATTGTTTCGCGTGCTGTGTGGCTTGGGGCACCGTCAATAATGTACATTTTCATAATAAAATTCATTAATCTGCAAGCGGTGCTCGTTTGTAAGTCGATTCAGGGTTTAATTATAGACCAAACTGAACATGTTTGACAGTAACATGTGACACGAAAACAACTGAGCTACCAAAAACAGTGTGACCAAAAAGAAAGTTGCTAAAAAATCACCCGTTAACTCCCATAGAGACGATTGGTATTAAAAACAAAATTGTGGTATAACTTCAAAGGCCTCTTGCACCGGGTTTTTCCATAACGAAAATTCCGGGAAAAATGTGGAAAATATTTGTTCGTGACAATCTTTCAGAATCCGACGAGATCTTTTTCAAATTACAGAATTTAATGTTCATAATAGTGGTCTAGATTTAAAAAATTCTGGATAAACTCAATATTGATATAGCAAAAATATAACTAATTTTCAACTAATTTTGGACTCCACACAAAAAAAAAAAACGTTGGTAAATGCAACATTTTTCATCGGTAAATTCACCATTTTTCCATTTAAAATCAAAATGTCGGCACTTTTGATTTTTGTTTATATAGAAAAAAAATTCAAATGCTTGCGCGCTGAAATTATTGCTATTTTTATCATTTATATTATACCGAAAAACAACGAATTAAATTTTATTAAGTGAAAAAACTTTTACTTACTCTGCCGGGGATTTTAACTCACGGGTCACGGCATTTCACACAGTTGGAAAGTCGCGATAGACGACTGAGCCACGCCGCGGTTACTTGCATTGAATAAGATGCACTTGTATTGAAAAAATTTACGAATTTTTGCTTTCTTGTAATTCTCAAGAACGAATCTGCCAATATAAATAGCGCCACTGAAATTTGCGGAACAAAAATCAAAATTGTTGGCGGTTTGAAATCAAAGTGACGCAAAGTTGATTTCAAATGACTTTTATGTTGTTTTTATACCCTTGCAAAGGGTATTATAATTTTGCCCAGAAGTTTGCAACGCATAGAAATATTCATTTCCGACCCCATAAACTATATATATTCTTAATCAGGGCGACGAGCTGAGTCGATTGAGCTTTGTCCGTCCGTCTGTCTGTCCGTCTGTCTGTCCGTCTGTCTGTCCGTCTGTTTCTACGCGAACTAGTCTCTCAGTTTTAAAGCTATCGAGCTAAAATTTTGCAGAGAGTCTTCTTTTTACTGCACGCTGCTAATATGTCGGAACCGACCGGATCGGATGACTATATCTTATAGCTGCCATAGGAACCATCGGTCAAAAAATGGGTCTTAGTGAGAAAAACTTATTTGTTCTTTGTGTTAGCGTTCCCAAACACAGTCATTATTAATATTATATGCTTTCAAACAGATTTGCAAACTTTGGTAAAAATCGGATGACCATATCTTATAGCTGCCATAGGACCGATCGGTCGGAAAATGGGTCTTACTGAGAAAAACTTTTTTGATTGCAATGTTAGCGTCCTTAAACACGTCCCTTATTAATATAATATGATTTCAAACAGATTCGCAAACTTCAAAATCGGATGACTATATCTTATAGCTGTCATAGGACCGATCGGTCGGAAAATGGGTCTTAGTGAAAAAAATGTTTTTTTTTTCATGTAAATCGTTCTTAAGGTCGGTGATTATTAATATTAAACGCTTTCAAACTAATTTGAAAAATTTGGTCGAAATCAGATGACTATATCTTCACGGTGCCATAGGACTTATCGGTCGGAAAATGAGTCTTAGTGAGAAAAACTTTTTTGTTTTCAATTTTATCGTTCTTAAACTTTTCGATTGTTAATTTAATATGTTTTCAAAAAGATTCGCGAAATTTGGTCGAAATCAGATGTTCATCTGACGGAAAATGGATTTTAGTTACAAAAGTTTTTGATTTTTATCCAAGCGTTCTTAAACTCTGTCATTTCAAAAACAGCTTTTGCAAGGGTATAAAAACTTCGGCACAGACGAAGTTAGCTTGGCCTTCTCGTTTTACATAGAAATTGGTAAAATCAACAAGAAAAATTATTAAATCAAAAATTTTTAGCTAAAAACGAAAAATGTCGGATCTTCAATTGTATTTTTTTTTGTGTGTATGATTTCTTAAATATAAGAAATATATTTTTGACTGTATAAATAAATATATGGTGAAAAACGACATTAGTTGTTGGACCATCTTTTGTGGTAGACTGGTAAGGACTGTGGTTCATTGTCTAACTGAATTTCTTAAAGGAAAATAATTTTCTTTAGTTTAGGAACTAAAATGGTTGATTTCAACAATTAAGGGCATGAAATCCTGGTTCTGTTTCTTAATTCCTTGTTTAAGGACGCGAGCAGATTCGATATTTAAGTCAGGAACGGATAATGGTAATGAATTAAACATTATAATTTATCGCACTCTTCAATAAATATTCAATTTCAATTTGCTTTCCGTCTTTTTCCCCACCTCCTCTTCCCCCCCTCTCTTCACCCAACTCTTTCACCTACCCTATTCCACTGTTAACCCACTGTTAAATCACTATCAAGTCACTGTCAAGTCATTGTTAAACAAACATTATAATTCTTCCCACCCCCACTTACCAAACAACTTAACCCCCACCTTACCCCACTCCCCGACCCACCCTGCGTCGTCATGGAATCAAGTCCCCGTAGAAGCATAGTTTTTTTTAAGTTTTTTAATTTCTTTTTTAGGTGTTTTTAACATTGTCTATATTTTATGCCCTTAAAATGAATTTGTTTTGACATTAACGTCAAAATATACATTAATACGGACGGGATCAAATCATTCTATTGTACGTTTGTCAAGCCTCATAGTCGTCAGTTCGAACTTATACGCTCTCCGAGATAGACTAAAAAAATTTGCTCCTACATATTTTCTGTGAATTTTTCATTTGTCGCTTGTGAAGAAAAACCCAACCAAAACTCAATATGCGTGAATGTATCTCTATCCATGTGGGCCAAGCTGGTGTCCAGATTGGTAATGCCTGCTGGGAGTTGTACTGCCTGGAGCACGGTATCCAGCCCGATGGTCAGATGCCATCAGACAAGACTGTGGGCGGTGGGGATGATTCGTTCAACACCTTCTTCAGCGAGACTGGTGCCGGCAAGCATGTGCCCCGTGCCGTTTTTGTGGACTTGGAGCCCACTGTTGTGGATGAGGTGCGCACTGGCACCTACCGCCAGCTGTTCCATCCTGAGCAGTTGATCACCGGTAAGGAGGACGCCGCCAATAACTATGCCCGTGGCCATTATACCATTGGCAAGGAGATTGTCGATCTGGTGCTGGATCGCATCCGTAAATTGGCCGATCAGTGTACAGGTCTGCAGGGCTTTCTTATTTTCCACTCGTTCGGTGGCGGCACTGGCTCTGGTTTCACCTCGCTGCTGATGGAGCGTCTGTCTGTGGATTATGGCAAGAAATCCAAGCTAGAATTCGCCATCTACCCCGCTCCCCAGGTCTCCACCGCCGTAGTTGAACCCTACAACTCTATACTGACCACGCACACCACCCTGGAGCATTCGGACTGCGCCTTCATGGTCGACAATGAGGCCATTTATGACATCTGCCGTCGCAACTTGGACATCGAGCGTCCCACTTACACCAATCTGAATCGTTTGATTGGCCAGATTGTGTCGTCGATCACCGCCTCGCTGCGTTTCGATGGTGCTTTGAATGTGGATCTGACTGAATTCCAGACCAATTTGGTGCCCTATCCACGTATCCACTTCCCCCTGGTGACCTATGCACCCGTCATCTCGGCCGAGAAGGCCTACCACGAACAGCTGTCGGTGGCCGAGATCACCAACGCTTGCTTCGAGCCAGCCAACCAGATGGTCAAGTGCGATCCCCGTCACGGCAAGTACATGGCCTGCTGCATGTTGTATCGCGGTGATGTGGTGCCCAAGGACGTCAACGCCGCCATTGCCACCATCAAGACGAAGCGCACCATTCAATTCGTGGACTGGTGTCCCACTGGCTTTAAGGTGGGCATCAACTACCAGCCACCCACTGTGGTGCCTGGCGGTGATTTGGCCAAGGTGCAGCGTGCCGTGTGCATGTTGTCCAACACCACGGCCATTGCCGAGGCCTGGGCCCGTTTGGATCACAAGTTCGATTTGATGTACGCCAAGCGTGCCTTTGTCCACTGGTATGTGGGTGAGGGTATGGAGGAAGGTGAATTCTCTGAGGCTCGTGAAGATTTGGCTGCCCTTGAGAAGGATTATGAGGAGGTGGGCATGGACTCTGGAGATGGTGAGGGCGAGGGTGCCGAGGAGTTCTAAATAGAATTAGACACGCTCTCACACACACACACGAGAGAGGAATCATTAGTGGACAAAATGTCGAAACTAATGTTTACGCTTCTTGCTAATTTTCACTATGATAACTCTCTACTTAAAGCGGCACTCCAACAGTAACACGAATAAAGCCTGAAAATGTATTTTTACCAAGAAGACACTCAAAAAGTCCACAATAAATTATGTTAAAAAAAATAAAATATGCTTCAAAATTTTGCGACAAATTTTTTTTAATGTGTAAAATGGAAAAACTCAAGCACGATCTTGGAAAAGTTTTAACATATTAATGGATGACCTAGTCTGAAGCACTCTATTAACAATAAAGAACTAGTGTTACTGGTTGAGAGGATGGTCACACTGGATGGATGATGCGAGCATAGAAGGCGTTAGTGAATTGTGGAGAAGTAGGAGATAGCCGCTGACATATTGATAATGTAAATAGTAATTGTGTAAATAATATGTAAATAAAGACCGGAAAACCCCGAAGAGTCGGTGGTCAATAAAATGGTTGTTGTTATGAAGACAACCGAACTGTTATCTTTTGCTGTTTTCATTTCGGAATTTTCAAACGCGCTCTGGTTCGGCTTACGAGCAGAAACTTTCTGTTAGGCTTATTACCGGTTTGTAAATGTAAAATTGGCTCAACAGCACCAAAGAAGCCCAGGCCAAGCTTCTCTCAATCTCTTGACGTGTGTGCTTATAAAAAGAGAAATGGACCTACAGTTTAACGGCCAATCCGAAC
>JBAMBO010001394.1:0-44357 GCA_037044535.1 Lordiphosa magnipectinata
TAGAAATTGGTAAAATCAACAAGAAAAATTATTAAATCAAAAATTTTTAGCTAAAAACGAAAAATGTCGGATCTTCAATTGTATTTTTTTTTGTGTGTATGATTTCTTAAATATAAGAAATATATTTTTGACTGTATAAATAAATATATGGTGAAAAACGACATTAGTTGTTGGACCATCTTTTGTGGTAGACTGGTAAGGACTGTGGTTCATTGTCTAACTGAATTTCTTAAAGGAAAATAATTTTCTTTAGTTTAGGAACTAAAATGGTTGATTTCAACAATTAAGGGCATGAAATCCTGGTTCTGTTTCTTAATTCCTTGTTTAAGGACGCGAGCAGATTCGATATTTAAGTCAGGAACGGATAATGGTAATGAATTAAACATTATAATTTATCGCACTCTTCAATAAATATTCAATTTCAATTTGCTTTCCGTCTTTTTCCCCACCTCCTCTTCCCCCCCTCTCTTCACCCAACTCTTTCACCTACCCTATTCCACTGTTAACCCACTGTTAAATCACTATCAAGTCACTGTCAAGTCATTGTTAAACAAACATTATAATTCTTCCCACCCCCACTTACCAAACAACTTAACCCCCACCTTACCCCACTCCCCGACCCACCCTGCGTCGTCATGGAATCAAGTCCCCGTAGAAGCATAGTTTTTTTTAAGTTTTTTAATTTCTTTTTTAGGTGTTTTTAACATTGTCTATATTTTATGCCCTTAAAATGAATTTGTTTTGACATTAACGTCAAAATATACATTAATACGGACGGGATCAAATCATTCTATTGTACGTTTGTCAAGCCTCATAGTCGTCAGTTCGAACTTATACGCTCTCCGAGATAGACTAAAAAAATTTGCTCCTACATATTTTCTGTGAATTTTTCATTTGTCGCTTGTGAAGAAAAACCCAACCAAAACTCAATATGCGTGAATGTATCTCTATCCATGTGGGCCAAGCTGGTGTCCAGATTGGTAATGCCTGCTGGGAGTTGTACTGCCTGGAGCACGGTATCCAGCCCGATGGTCAGATGCCATCAGACAAGACTGTGGGCGGTGGGGATGATTCGTTCAACACCTTCTTCAGCGAGACTGGTGCCGGCAAGCATGTGCCCCGTGCCGTTTTTGTGGACTTGGAGCCCACTGTTGTGGATGAGGTGCGCACTGGCACCTACCGCCAGCTGTTCCATCCTGAGCAGTTGATCACCGGTAAGGAGGACGCCGCCAATAACTATGCCCGTGGCCATTATACCATTGGCAAGGAGATTGTCGATCTGGTGCTGGATCGCATCCGTAAATTGGCCGATCAGTGTACAGGTCTGCAGGGCTTTCTTATTTTCCACTCGTTCGGTGGCGGCACTGGCTCTGGTTTCACCTCGCTGCTGATGGAGCGTCTGTCTGTGGATTATGGCAAGAAATCCAAGCTAGAATTCGCCATCTACCCCGCTCCCCAGGTCTCCACCGCCGTAGTTGAACCCTACAACTCTATACTGACCACGCACACCACCCTGGAGCATTCGGACTGCGCCTTCATGGTCGACAATGAGGCCATTTATGACATCTGCCGTCGCAACTTGGACATCGAGCGTCCCACTTACACCAATCTGAATCGTTTGATTGGCCAGATTGTGTCGTCGATCACCGCCTCGCTGCGTTTCGATGGTGCTTTGAATGTGGATCTGACTGAATTCCAGACCAATTTGGTGCCCTATCCACGTATCCACTTCCCCCTGGTGACCTATGCACCCGTCATCTCGGCCGAGAAGGCCTACCACGAACAGCTGTCGGTGGCCGAGATCACCAACGCTTGCTTCGAGCCAGCCAACCAGATGGTCAAGTGCGATCCCCGTCACGGCAAGTACATGGCCTGCTGCATGTTGTATCGCGGTGATGTGGTGCCCAAGGACGTCAACGCCGCCATTGCCACCATCAAGACGAAGCGCACCATTCAATTCGTGGACTGGTGTCCCACTGGCTTTAAGGTGGGCATCAACTACCAGCCACCCACTGTGGTGCCTGGCGGTGATTTGGCCAAGGTGCAGCGTGCCGTGTGCATGTTGTCCAACACCACGGCCATTGCCGAGGCCTGGGCCCGTTTGGATCACAAGTTCGATTTGATGTACGCCAAGCGTGCCTTTGTCCACTGGTATGTGGGTGAGGGTATGGAGGAAGGTGAATTCTCTGAGGCTCGTGAAGATTTGGCTGCCCTTGAGAAGGATTATGAGGAGGTGGGCATGGACTCTGGAGATGGTGAGGGCGAGGGTGCCGAGGAGTTCTAAATAGAATTAGACACGCTCTCACACACACACACGAGAGAGGAATCATTAGTGGACAAAATGTCGAAACTAATGTTTACGCTTCTTGCTAATTTTCACTATGATAACTCTCTACTTAAAGCGGCACTCCAACAGTAACACGAATAAAGCCTGAAAATGTATTTTTACCAAGAAGACACTCAAAAAGTCCACAATAAATTATGTTAAAAAAAATAAAATATGCTTCAAAATTTTGCGACAAATTTTTTTTAATGTGTAAAATGGAAAAACTCAAGCACGATCTTGGAAAAGTTTTAACATATTAATGGATGACCTAGTCTGAAGCACTCTATTAACAATAAAGAACTAGTGTTACTGGTTGAGAGGATGGTCACACTGGATGGATGATGCGAGCATAGAAGGCGTTAGTGAATTGTGGAGAAGTAGGAGATAGCCGCTGACATATTGATAATGTAAATAGTAATTGTGTAAATAATATGTAAATAAAGACCGGAAAACCCCGAAGAGTCGGTGGTCAATAAAATGGTTGTTGTTATGAAGACAACCGAACTGTTATCTTTTGCTGTTTTCATTTCGGAATTTTCAAACGCGCTCTGGTTCGGCTTACGAGCAGAAACTTTCTGTTAGGCTTATTACCGGTTTGTAAATGTAAAATTGGCTCAACAGCACCAAAGAAGCCCAGGCCAAGCTTCTCTCAATCTCTTGACGTGTGTGCTTATAAAAAGAGAAATGGACCTACAGTTTAACGGCCAATCCGAACGGCATTACTTCAAAGCCAGGCGCCAATAGGTGGTGAAGGTGACCGGATGGCTTACATTCCGGTTTTGTTTTTCAGCTTTAAAAAGCTTTTAAAACTTGCAAACGAATGCTATTTTCAGTATCAGTATCACTGTTTATACATATAGCTTACTTACTTCAAGTCTTTTGTAGCTCAAACAAGTAAGAAATTCAGTTAAGCCCGACTCCAAGAGTTTATGTAACTAAGAAAGTAAGTAGGAAAGTTTAACAGCACTAGGGATGCAAACTGGCTGTGAACCGAACCAAAATAACCAAACCGCTAATCCGTGCTCATAAACTGAACCGCGAACCAAACTGGTGTCCGTTTAAAACAGCGAAACCCATCCGAAAACTGCACGCTTACCGAAGCCTTTATAAGAAAGAAATGTAGGGCCGGACAGTTGCAGATAAAATGTTCCATTGATCCCACAGTATTTGCTAACGAACATATTCCGCAATTGTTTTCTATCCTTTTGTATTTATACCAATACTAGCTGTATACCCGGCGTCGCCCGGGTCCTTTGCATTAATTCAGAGATGTAAATAATTTTTGAGATATGGACTCGAATCTGTTTTGAAATGGTTTAGCCGGCTGGTTCGGCTTACTTCATAGTACCAGCCTACACATCAAGCTGCAAACCTCTAAAATTCTGGAAAAGGTTCGGCTTGGCTGTAAATCGAAATTTTGTATACTCTGTACCGAAGGTACATAGAGTATATAAAGTTTGTGCAAAAGTATGTAACAGGGAGAAGGAATCATTTCCGACCCTTTAAAGTATATATATTCTTGATCAGCATCAACAGTCGAGTTGATATAGCCATGTACGTCTGTCCGGCAGTCTGTATGAACGCACAGATCTCAGAGATGGTAAGAGATAGAGATTTGACATGTATGGGACATATACTTCTTATAGTTGCAGGCAGATCAAGTTTATTTTGGAAAAAACGAAATATCTCCCACTTCGTACCTTCTAGAGATATCTAGTAATCAAAATTATTTATCGATTTGCTGAAGGAATGATAAAGATCGGATAAACGAAACTCAAGTTAGGAGCAAAAAACGCCAGTTAAGACCCCCACCCCTAACCACAGCATTCTGTAGAACGGCAATCTTAGTGAGAGAGAGAGAGAGAGTGAAACTTAGAGATGAGCGCGTATAACTCGTGAGCAAATGCGAGCTGCGACATTACGGGTACAGAGTATGTTATAGTCGGGCTTGACCGACTTTCTTTCTTGTTTTTTCTGTATATCGTATTCATCTTTATTTAATTTTTGAATGCTACAATATATAATTAAAGAAATGTTAATGAAACGTTCAGGCAGTTTTTTTTTATAGCTGGCTACGCCCTTGATTGCCACAGTACTACCTCTTAAGTGATATCGTCACTACGCTACGATTTATAACGCCCAGAGAAATCGGCCCATAGTTGGGTGAGGCGTGTATGCGTTTGGAGGGTGATGTTGCCTCTGTTGAGGGCTTTGCGGTGCCTCTGCTGAGGGCTTTCGGCTGCCTCGATTGAATCCTTTGTGGCGACTTAATATTCTCATCATTTGGGGTCCCAATGCATCGGAAAAAGTAAGATTGCGCGATTCGTTGGCTGTCGTACCTTAAAAGCACTGCTTGGTGAGGCTACAGTCTTTGAACTCGAGACCCTTGGGTATGAGTAAATAATGCTTTTGCAGTCATGACTAAGGTCAAAGACCGCTTAAGGCTTATCCCCTCTTATCCCCTTTTTTGATACCAACCTGTGGAATTTCCTCGCCAACTTGCGATAAGAAAAAACAATTTCCAGTTTTCATGTTTGTTTCGTTTGTTTGGGGTTTTTTTTTTTGTATGAAATTAAGTTGTTCCTCTTTATTCAAATGTACGACAGTGTTTTGTTGTTTTTGTTTTGTTTGATTTAGTTTTTTTTTTTTCTTAAAGTTTTTGTTTATAAATCGGAATCTAAAAACTAATATTACAAAATAGATTTTCTACAGCAAAAAATGGCTGTATTCATAAGTAGTACAAAGTTTTTCTTATTTTCGATTTTTTACTTTTTCAATATTGCTTTTGAGTCTTTCATTTTTAGAGCTACTTGGCGAAAAATGATGTTAATTCTCTTTCGATTGAACAATAATTTAAAAATATAATTTGATTTCTTTAATTTAAAAGGTAAATTGGTAAAAAAAAAAAATTGCGCTAAACTAAAATGTCTAACAACTAAATAAATGCTACAAAATTATGAAAAAAAAAAAATTGCTGGCGAAAATTGCTTTTTTTTTTGTTGTTTGTTTATATATATTAATTATTAGGCATGTGTGTAAAAATTGAAATTATACAAATACGTATGTATATATTATTATTACAATATGTTGGTTTTTTTTTTTGTTTTTTTGCGCTGGCTTTTGTTTAGTTATTTAATTAAAACGGCTTAATCAATGATCACAACTCTTAGCATAAATATTACTCGCATGTGGCATTTTGCATAAATATATAAAAATAGTTTTAATTGTTATTAAATGTTTTTTTCTTTTGCTGTTGTATTGTATTTGTAGTGTATAAAAAATGCATGCACTTTGTTGTTGTTGTTGTTGTTGTTTGTCTTTTTAAAGGGTTGCCCGTCGAAAAAATAGAAATTCTCTAACAATAAATTGATTGTCGCTTGGCTTGATTGGACCTGTCTTTGTCCCCTTCGCGGGGATGTCTTTTTGTTTGTTATTTGTTGTAGTTTGTAAATTGTACGTCTTTTGTTGTAGCAAATGTTTTGCTTACTGCAAAACTGAAACACAAACGTTTTTAACCAGGGAATTTCGTTGATATGTGTGTCATTAGCTCAAAGGCCTCATCCTTCCATTAATGCTTCATTCATTCGTCTCTTTTTCTTTTAAAAACTTTAGCTGCGTGTAACTGTAAATAGATGTGAGAAAGGAAGGAGATACGTATTTAGTTATTGTACAATATAGCTTTACTTATACTAATCGAAAGTATGTAATAATAATCTAAAGATTTGCAAACCCAAAATCAATCATTCGATACCCGTCCTAACAAAATCGTGCAACGATCAAATATTTGACAATTATTTTGAGGGTGAAATTGTTGAGAAAAATAAGGGAGATGATTTATGATCTTTGTTTCGTAGAATTTAACATTTTTTAAAAATAAGTGTCCCGGTTCGGGCTTAGGTTTGGGAGGTTGTTAATTAATAATTCATGGTTCTTGGTTCGGTTTAAGAGATCCAAGAAAACTGAACCAAACCGGTTCTAAAGCGTTTGGTACTGGAACGAATTAGAGCCTTTTTGAACATTGAATTATTTTCTTGTACTTAGAAGGAAAGTGATTTTTTGACATGCATTGCGGTTTCAAATCACAAAAAAAGCTTAAAAACATTTATTTTAACTTAGAAATTATACGTAGTTTTTTAAGACTTTTTTCGAAAGATGAGCTCAGATATTTTACCAAAGTTAAACCCAAAAAAATTTGTATCAATATCAATTTGATACACGTTGTAAAAAATTGAAACTGAAACTAGTGTCATTAATCAAATTAATATTTTGGATTTTAATTTGAAACTTTGAATATTCATTTGATACGCAAAAGTATTAATTGGAAACTAAATAATTTTCAATGTAGTTCGGAAATTCGAAAAGTCGTGCTTATGTGAAACGAAGCATGCCGAATGTCTCAGGTGCCGATACTTGATGTGTCACATTTAGTTGTTTGATTTAACTTGGTTAAGCCTAGTACTGAGGGCGTTCGAATTTTCCTTTTGTCACAGTATTTCACATAAATAGAAACACTTTCTAAAAGCACATGAGCATCAAAGCAAAGCCAAGGTGTTTCTAATTATATGAAATACTGTGACGAAAGGAAAATTCGAGCGCCCGCAGTACTAGGCTTAAAGGCCTATTTCCAGAAAGCACGAAAATAAATTTTTATGTCAAACTTCACATGAATAGAAACACTTTTGAAATGTTTTTAAATTTGAATGCTATTACACAGCAGTTTTATTTGTACGAAGTGTGTCGAATAAATTTTTATGTCATCTGGAATCCATACTTTAAAAGTTAATGCTATGGAGGACACTTTTCCAGACGACGTGCTCAAGATAAATTAATGCATTTCGATTTGGAGCACAGACTTCTAGATTAACAAGGTAAGTTTAAGCAGCTAAGCATACATATGTTGTTGTCTTCGTTTTTGGAAACATATGTAAATAACAAATGTAACTATTTAGACAGGACAGGTGGCTGTTTCTGCACTTTGCAAGACGATGTCAAAAGTGAGAGGTTCGAAATGAAGACAACTGCAGAAGAAGCGTTTTTCACTCAGGTTCTCTACGAATGCCTAATGATCTGCATGTATGGTTTTTAGCATGAGACACATCATTTTAGTGACTTCTGCTTAAACCACATCCGCGTGGACACGGAGCATGAAGAGTGAAATAATAATGTTTTCCATACTAAGAGTTTGACAATTGAAATATCACATTGATATGACCTAGTATCAAATTGATACTACGAAATTAATATAAAATAGTGTCAGTCTGGTATAAATTAGTATCAACTTGATATCCACGAAATATATTTTTAATACTTTCGAAAATATCAATTTGAAACTTGGAGTATTAAAGAGAATTTTATACTAAATTGTTTCAAATTGATGACTAATTAGTGTCATTTTAATGATTATTTTTCTTTGGGTATACAAAACAGCATATATTCAAAGTAAGGTAATGAATATGCCAACAAAACTAAATGCGAAGTTTGAGAACAAACAAGTTTTTTCTCACTAAAACTACTTTTTCGACCGATCGTTCCTATGGCAGCTATATGTTATAGTCATCCGATCGGGCCGGTTCCGACAAATTTGCACCAAAGATTTCGTGCAAAGTTTTGTTAAGCTAGCTTTAAAATTGACGGAGGAGATAGCATAGAATCCGACGGACAGACGGACATGACTATATCAACTCAGCTCATACTTTATGTGGTGAAGATGCTTCTTCTATACTTTACAATCATCTGGACAATTTTAATATACCCTCTACAAGGGTATAAAAATGTTCCCATAAAAAATTTTTCAGCAGCAAAATCAGCATTCTGAAATACACTAAAAAAAATTCCTAGTAGAAATGAATCTTTTCGGCTGTAAACTATTACAAGAGGTCGAAATCGGAACAAGTGATATACATTGAAAAAGTGAGTTAAAAATCAGAACGAAATTCTTTCCCGTTGTTTTGTTACTCGTTCAGATGACGAATCATTAAGCTGTCTTTATACTTGACATATATCTCCTAAGAGTCGCTTTAAGCGCTTATTTCATGATAAGAAAGTGAAACTTGTTTTGTACGAAACTTTGATGTATGGAGTGCCGCTTTAATTGGTAAGTAGACAGATGGATGACAAGTGTCGCCAGAATTCTTACTATATCATTTTAAACTGAGGGTGATGCAGCAAAAATGATAACAAATTTGAAATCGGGTGGACCCAAATCTATGGAAATGTGCATGGCGTTTTGTGGAGATTTTACTATGAATATTTTAAATATTATAAATATTAAGAGTGCTGTGCTGCTTGCTGGCTCGAGGTCTTACAATTAGAAAGGTCGCTAACCATTAACTTTATTATAAATATTTCGACTTGGAGTATTATACTACATATAATACGTGAATTTGAAAATTTTTTCCGTGCGATTATATTTGTTGATAAGAAGTACTAAAACCACTGAATAACGTTAAGCCTGTCTGTCTGACATTCAGCAGAGTCTCATTAGCAATCGCAAATGGTATTTGCCGAATGCGTCTAATGAACATACAATTTCAATTCGAATGCAAAAGTTGCTACCAAAGATTGACCGACTGTACACTGTCAAGTATATACCGAAACGGTCTTATATAGTATTAACTGTACAAAAATGTTTTAAAGGGGTTTTTTTTTTAAGTTTGACGCTTAAAAAATTTGTTACAAATCCATTTTTCAAAGTATTGTCCATCGCTACCCACTACGTTTTCCCCTCTCAGGCAATTTTCGGATACAATCTCGAAAAAACTATGGGTCTTTCGATGCGATCCACGAATCGATCCAATTTGGTAGTTCTTCAAAAGAGCAAAAGTGCTGATCTTCAAGGGCATACGAAGGGTGGGGTAGTACTTCCCATTTGAGCGTTTCAATTCAAACAATTGGAGCCTGTGTTAACTGCGGGGAGAGAATTTCCCCCACTAACAACAGAAGGGCCGGTTGTCCGATTTTTTGCTGCAAACTTGCAGTTGGGACTCCCAAGCGGTCATAGCAATTCTGTCAGCTCATTGAAAACAGGTAAAGATCGCTGATGATTGAATTGTGGTAATTCATGAAATAGCTATACGGTCAACCAGCCTCCTTTATGGTGTTGTGCGTGTCTTGGTTTAGAAATGTTATGAACAAAATCATAACTTATTGACCTAGAGCCCACTAAAAAGTTCTTTGGTTTCAAGGTATGTTTTGACCGGCTGCTCAACAAGTGTTGCAAAATGGCCTAGTCGTGAATTTGCTCGTATTCTGGCCGTTTTTGCTTCCATGCTTGGCTCAAACTCATCAATTGATTTCGGTTGAGTTGCCCTGAGATAATTTCACCCGGTTGTAGCAGCTCACAGTACACCACGCCCAATTGGTCCCACCAAACACAGAGCATGAACTTGCCAACCTTTAATATTCGGCTTTGGCGTCGATTTTGGCGTATGGCCGGGCGGCTCTTATGATTCTTTCCGCTAGAAGCATGTTCTCCGTAAGTTTCTTGCATAGTTCAGCTGCATTTTTCTTCAAATGAAAGCAGAAAAGTAAACTTTCCCGCAAATTGTGTTTTGTTGGCACAAAAGTTGACATATTCGGAGCACACATAAACTATGTTGTTTACACTTCAGCAAAACGACACATACCGAAAAAGAAATCTTAATGATGAGGCTTCAAAATGAAGTTGGTTGCAACATTGTCCGATTCGAATTAATACTAGTGATGCCATCTCTTAAAAATACTTTAAAACTTTTTTGTACAGTTAATATTTAGTATTTCGGAAATAGAAAAAATTAATCTAGTTAACTATTATCATATTGTTAGCACTTTAGTTAACAATTCTAGGATTATTTTTCCTTTAAAATTATTTTACTCAAAACACAGTTAATAGTTGGAACTGCTGAAGGTATGTTTGATATGAGCTTGCAAGTCTATAAGTTGAATTTGGTCCTGCCCGACTTCAGTATACCCGTTACTCAGCAGAAGAAATGATTAATAGCCTTCCTTTATGTTAGTTAACAGAGCATTAACATTATTTTGAACTTATTAAAATAATGTTAGAAGACAGCGCATGCTGCCCCAAATAAATGCCAAAATTTGTGGCCCTTAAGGAACAGCCGAAAAGGAGGCTCCAAGCCCAAATATATGACAAAGGGTTATTTTTTTATAGCTCCGCTATTTGTTAACCAATCTTTATGAAAATTGCAGAGATTATAGATGTAGAGTATATAAATGTGAGTTTTGAAGTACAGATCGGTATCTTAAAAATAGTTTGAGTCATTCAACATTTTTTTATTGTGGGGACGTGGCAAAAATTTAAAACAAACTTGATCTGCGTACAGACAATAGGAGTTTACATTACAAATTTGGTTGCTGTAGCTCTTCTATTCTCTGTAATCTAGCTGTTCATACAGACAGACGGAAGGACGGACAGAAGGACAGATTGATCATGAATATATATACTTTATATGGTCGGAAATGTTTCCTTCTCCCTGTTACATACATTTGCATGACTTTAGTATGTCCTTTTCTTAAAAGATGCATTTAGAACCATTTAGATGGATAGTTTTTAAATATCTTTTGGACGATTATCAGAGACATTGGTTGAAAATCTAAGATCAATCTAGCCTTAAATGGATATTATAAATATACTTTTTACGATATTTCAACTATCCAGATCAAATGGATACCGAAATTCTTCAATGGATCATCAACAAATATACTTTTTTTTGTGTACACAAACAGACGGACACCTTTAGATGGAGCCCAATGCTGATCAAGAACATATATACCTTATAGTTACGGAAATGCTTCCATCTATCTGTTACATACAAATCCAATGTATTCTGTGTATTTTAAAATTTGCCATTTAAATATTTATAAATATACGAATGCCATTTTTCAGGTTGTATTGATCTAGCGGATCATCATTATTAGGTATTATGTAATAAAGCATAGTTTTAAAGCATGCGAACAACGCCTTCTTTGTTCAATTGCCTATTGAGTATTGCCTACGCTTCGGTTTATATTTGTTTTTCGCTAATTGAAAGTAATTAATGCAATTAAAGTTGAGTGTGGGATGAACATCCCAAATGTGTGTGTGTGTGTTTGTGAGTGTGCCAGAAGGAAGAGGAAGAAGACAAACAATTCATTTTCATTTTCATTTTTCGCGTGTCTACTACTCCGAGCCAGTTCAATTCGCATTTCGCATTTCATTCATGCGGCTGATCTCGATGGTTGGGGGAGTGGGAGAGGTCAGTCCGTCCATCCATTGATACGTACCTCCAAATTGGCGGTCATGTGTAGAGTCGGGTTCGTTCGTTTGGTCGTCTGTTTGTTTGTTTGTTGTTTGATTATCATCAAAAGCTGTCGAGGCTGAGCTCACACAACACACAAACCACAAAATGTGTGTTTTATTAATTGAAACTACAGTCTGTAGCTGAACCGAACTGAACTAAATGGGGATCATTCGTCATGTGAGAATGTGTGTTAATTGCAACACTTTGTCACCATCATCAGCATCTCGATCTATAAAAATGTTATCAGTCTCGAAGTATCTAACTGTGCCGCTGTATCTCCGTCTCTAGTTACCCAAGACTACACACTAAAGTTGAGATAAGATAAGCAACTCAAAGTGTCACGTAGTCGATCTTTAACATATTGCCTAACTTTCAAATGGACATTGTATGTATGTACAACAGTTTCAGACATTGAGCAACAACTGAATGCTGATTAGACACCAAATTTTTTATACAAAAAAAAAAAAATGTGAAAAGTTTTTTTCTTTTTTTTTGACTAGAGATGGAAGCTTCGATGGGTGGGTGTGTGATTGAAGTGACATATGGTTTGGCGAAATCCATTATACCGATACCATTAAGGTATTCAAGATTAAATACAGGGCTGTTTCAAATGCCGAAAATGAGTAATATTAGGTGCAAAATGAGTAATGATGAAAATAAATTAGCCACAACTATTTATTATTTGGAAATGAAAGCAACAGGTGTGATTGGTTGCATCAAATGAATGAGTTTAAGCATTCAAATTCGCCATATTAACCAAAACCAATTTGCCACTCAAACTCAGTTGCCATGGCTGGCACCATCTATGTAATTTAACAACAACAAACGGGCTTAGGGTTGCCAAGTTTTACTACATGACTGGCGGGCAACATTTAAATTTTGTATATTATTTTTAGAGAATATAACTTAAATTTTAATTATAATTTAAACATGTATCATAAAACATATAAAACAATCAAAAAAATTTTAATTAAGCATTAAATTAACTCATGACTAGAAAATGGAAAATTTTTTTTGCGAAAGATGCAACCCTTTTTGAGGAGATAAACACCTTCTAACTAGATTTTCAAATAAGATAATGAAATCTTTCGAAGTTCTGTGGCACCGACAGAATTTTCGAGAGATTTACAAACAAACCTTGTACAAAATTTCTACAGATTTGTTTGTCACCCCTGATAAAGTAATACTATTAGCCGTGTTCTTAATTCCACTTACTTAGCAAAAGTAATTCCACAACAATTCTAACCCGTTTTCGTGTTTTGAATTCCACGTGAAATTGCTGTGGGACTACTTTTATGAACTAGTGGTTCCACTGCCGCTAATCGATTGATAAGTTTAGTATACACTTTAACAAAGGAACTGCCAAAACAAAAATACTAAAAGAGAGAATGATTTTGAGACAGAGTGGCCAGATTTTAAAATGTATGCACATAATATGGTGCAATGTTATTTGTTTAATTTTTAGTTACAAATTTCAAAATCAACATATATAAATGATTAACATGGGTCCTTTACGACCCTCCCCTGGCTACGGTCCCTGATGGGCAGATATGACACTTAAGTAAGAATTCAATTCATAATTTATATCCAGTTTAAATTTTGTTAAAGTCTCACGGTGTTTTGTAACTTGCTTTGAAAACTGTGCTCCATCATTGAAATGATTCAAATTGCACCCGATAAGGCATATCTGGGAACAATGTGGTAACAGTGTATTAACAGTGTGGAAAGAGTGTGGTAAACTATTTCAAGAAAGAGATTATTATATCTTCCAGTTATTCCTTTGCCACTGTAGTTGTTTTCATTTATCTATGGAGCAGCAAAATAGATAAGAGTTACAGAAAAAAAGAAAGGACATATCAGCATGTGATCTTTTTGTTGGTGTTTCTACTCCCTGTAAGTTTTCTTCTTTTGGAAGATTGCCATTGCTGATTTAGATACCATTGAGAGAGCTTGTAATTTTGAAATTAAACCCTTAAATTTAGCATCGTTGCTCGTGAGTGTATCCAGGCCTGTTCCGAATTCCGACCGTTTTCAAAACTTTACTTTCTAAATCCATTCAATTTCATTTAAAACAATATTTTAATATTACATTTGAATATGTCATATCAAATACGGTTAAATATAGCTAAATAAAATGGCAACAGTGTTATTCGAATACTTTAGTTCACATGAAGCAACCCTAGCAGCCATCGATTAAAGGTTGAAGTCGAAAGTGGAAGTGGAATTCAGAACAGTCGCTCGGTTTTGTTTTGCAAACAACATTTTATTGATAATTAAATAAAAATTCTTTTAAAATACATTTCAATATCAAACAAATGAAGAAAAGACGCAAATCGTTTCTAAGAATGTTTAGCCATATTATAATAAGTTTATAGTTTTCAACATTTATTTTAAAGTCAGAAATATCAACAACAAAAAGAACAGCAATCGTCTAGATTTGCGACAATTCCACACGTTTTCGGAATGGGGAGCAGGCCTGATAGTTTTTTTTTTTTGGTTTGGCAGTTTCTTTGTTGAAGTGTATACTAAGCTATAGTTATGAAACAGCAGCTATTGGATATAAGCATTTTTGTTTTGATTTTTATTACTACAATAATAATTACAAAAAATGCCGCGCGTTAGCTCAAAATTGCGAACATTTGTAGCACCAACAGTTTAAACAAATTAATTTATAATATTTCCATGCACTCAAAAATTTTTATTGCCTAATAAGGAAAAAAATTGCCTAAAAATTTAGGAAAAATTATCTAAAAGGCGCCAAGGCCATTGGGGCCCTAATATTTGGGACATATCGACTTTAAGCAATCTATGCCCTAAAATTTAGGTAAAAATCGATTTATTTTTAGGTATGTTATGCTCTAAGATAGAGGTAGTTATTTGATCAATTTTAAGGTATAATATCTACTTAAATTAAGGTAAGAATAATCCAAAATTTAGGCATTTTAAGTTCTAAAACTCAGGTATAAATCGACCGAAATCGTATGGGAATTGGGTCGATTTTGGGTCGAAAGCGATTTGTGGAACACATCGGATTATTCCCATTATAATTGGCCATATTATAGCTTCCGAGTTGCATTATTCCGATTATAATCGCCTAAATTGTATCTTCCGATTTGAGCGAAATCAACTCGATTTTATTATATATTATCACTTTTTAACGGACTGACGATCCTTTGACCAACGATAGACGACTATCGATTGATAAATGCCTATCGAACTGGTCGAAGCTTTCGCAATGTAAAATTCAGAACACGAATGGTTCACGTTTTACTTTTCGCTTTTGCCAGCCTCTAAAAAGTTGAATTATATAAAAATAAAAGAAAGTCCGTCTGTAATATTTTTGGATACCAAAACATCTTAAATTGACCAAAGAATTATGATTTATTTTCAATTTGCCAAATTTTCCATTTACTTTTAATTTCACTAGACCAAAAGTCAAAACGTTTGAATTCGCAAAAGTCTTTGGTTTTACTTTTACCAGAACACGAATCGATTCCAATATTTGTGGAAGTGGAATCAAGAACTTGAGCGTCTGTCCGTTTCAATGCTAAAGCTGCCTTTATACTTTTCATATATCTAACAGGTTCTATTTGATAAAAGATTTTCTTTAGAGAAGTTTAACAACTGACTACTTAGAGATATATGACAAGTGTAAAGGCAGCTTAACTATTTAATCAATTTAAAAGCTTTTTGTATCATTTCTGGCTTTTAGTAGTTTTCTTGAAATTCTACACAGAGGGAGAAAACCTGTTCAGAAAATATGTTGCCAGCAAATCATAACGAGATCGAAATATGAGGGCAAATGTTTAAAATGATCTTGACTTGATGCAAAAAAATTGTGCTTAAAGTGAGAACATTACACCATAAAGCCCTGTACGAAGTTGTGAAGTAACGAGAAGTAAAGTAAAAATCTCATACAATAAATTTTACGTCTGCTCTGCTGTCTAAATTTGTATATGATAATTTTACATTACTTCTCGTTACTTCACAACTGCGTAGATAGCTTTCATTCACTGTTTTTGGAAACGTTTGTGCCCATTTTGAGTTCAATGTTTTTGGATCTTTCCCTCTGTGTAGTAACGATAGATTTAATGGCCTTTGTTTGACAAAGTCAACCCGGTTTTGATCAAACTTGACAAAATCATTTAGAAGTACATTGTAAAATTGGCTCAACAGCACCAAAAAGGGCCAGGCCAGGCCAAGCTTCTCTCAATCTCTTGGCGTGTGTGCTTACAATTTTTTGCACAAGAGAAAGGGACCTACAGCTTAGCGTCGAATCCGAACGGCATAGTTTGGGAATTTGGCTTTTTTATGTATAGTTTACTTCACAGCTGGCGCCGGATGTGTAAAAGCTATTTTCTAAGGAAAGAAAAAAAACTTCTTTATTAGTTGGTCAGAGGCGGGATTGAACCCACACCTCTCGCAACAGCAGTCTCACCCGACCACTTCATTTAGAAGTGATTAGGTAAAAAATGGACGTTATGTAGTCCTTAGAACCAAGAATCGGGACTGATGGAACCTTTTCCAAGCCATTGAAAAAAATCAATTTGAAGACTAATATGTGACTTTATTACTTCAATCAGTCTATAACTTTGATTCCGTAGAACCTGTTTTTTTTTTCAAAAACCTGGTCGTAAGGTACCTTATTCGGTCCTTATGAGGATAAATAAGGACTATGTTACCATAATCTGTTGTTTTCGAACTGTTGACTTAGAAAACTTTAGCATTAGAAACCAGGGATTAAAGTCGAAACGAATTTCGGTTTCGGTCGAGGTATTTATATTGGCCTGAAGCTAATTTTAACTGTATAGGAAACGGACAAGCAACCTATGTATATAGCCGTATATAACCGTTACCGATGACAGTCTAGGTGTGGAGAGGATATTCGCTATCTTCAGGACGAGATGTGAAACTCTAAGCCTGAATTTTCAACCTCACAGGAGTAACACTAGGCAGATTTGTACTCTCTGCAATACGTGTGCCAAGGAAGATGTGGCTTACTTTGTCGGAATCTGCCCCATCCTAAAGAAGAAACGAATGTTGCACTTTCAGCGTCTATCTCTATCGGAAAACGAACTTCATGATCTGCTCAACGAAGGAAATTGGATAGCCCTTGCAGCTTTCATCAAAGACGCTTTGAAATATCGCAACAGCATCATAACCGAATTGTTCTAGGCCCTATAACAGGCATCATTCAGCAGCTACATCATGCTTATTTCAACGGACGGCTTTTATATAACCATGTTGAAAACAAGAAGGAATATATTAGACTGAAAAACTTTTTGTACATACAATTGTAATCTGGTAAGCCAGCTATTGTTTAAGATTTACATGTACATTATAATAAATAAAAATCCTACTACTCCTATAACCGAAACCGAAATATAGCTATGGGGCGAGTTAGAGACCTCAACCGATACCGAAAATCGTTTCGTTTTTAATGAAAACTATTGAAGTTCAATCCGATTAGTTCTAACTAGAAATGTACGGGTTCAGCGGAACCCGAAGTAAAGTGCTTGACTAGGCGGTACGGGAAATATTAGACATATACATGAGACGTCTAGAGAGGTTTTGATAGTTTCCAAATTTCTACATTTTCATGCAAATTCTTAATTAAAAATTCGGATTCTGTCAAAAGTCTGTCTCTAGTTCCGACAAGTTTACGTGAGAATTTTTGAAAATTCGGGACCCATCAAGAGTCGCGGAGTTCAACGCCCATGTCTAGTTCTGACGAATGCAAATACAGTAAAACGTCTCAAACCAAAAGTTACTCAAAAAAGCAATGTTCGAGTTCTTCGGCAGAAGGTTTTGGTTCGAGCCCACGTGAGCTGAAGTGATAGTGGAAATAACTTTCTACATCATTATCTTTTGAATTCATACACTGACATAGATAGGTGGGGGATTCAGGGGTTCGATCCCCCCAGAGTTGAGTTTAAAAACTGGAATTACAGAGAACGAAGTTGTAGATAAACAGAGCAAAAAATCTAAAAAAAAATGTTTACCCTTTTCTGTAAATAAAATCATCAAATAAATAAGATAATAAAAAAATTTTAAGAACCACCGAAAAAAAATCTAAAGTTAAAAAATACTATCTACGCTACTGCTTGAATGCGATAGTGACAACGATTCGAAAACTAAACTCCATTTAAGTTTTGTTTATTACACAGAGAAAAACAAGTAAGAAAGTCGGTCAAGCCCGACTGTAATAGAGCATATTACCTTCAAAGTTTGTATATATCTGATCAATTTAAGTTAGAAGCCACACAAAGTAGCAAAAAAGCTATAGGGATTGTAAAGAGCTGCCCATCGCGGCTGTGGCCAGTGCTACCCATCATAATTGTTTGTTTTCCTTATAACTCGACTATCGCTCAACCGATCTTTATCATTCTTCGGCAAATCGATAAATATTATTGAATTCTTAATATCTCTAGAAGGTGTAAAACAAAACTGTGGGAGACATAACGTTTTTTTTAAATTGCGGGGGAGGCGGGGGGCGTGGCAAAAATTGAAAATAAACATGATCTGCCTGAAAGTACATATAAGAAGTATATGTCCCATACATGTCAAACGTCTATATCTTACCATCTCTGGGATCTGTGTGTTCATACAGACGGACAAACAGACGGACATGACTATATCGACTCGGCTGTTGATGCTGATCAAGAATATATATACTTTATAGGGTCGGAGATGATTTCTTCTCCCTGTTACATACTTTTGCACAAACTCAATATACTCTCTGCACCTTCGGTACATAGTAGAAAAAATGTTATGAGTATCTGTTGGATAATTTTGGTATCTATTTGGAAAGTATATTACTAATATCATTTTCAAATTCAAAAATGTATTAAAATATCTATTTAATGTTAAATTGATCCGAAATTTTCATTCAAAGCAGCTGAAAGTCTTCAAAAAGATACGATCAAATCCATTCCAAATGAATCTTAGGGGACCATTTTTTCTCTGTATAGGTGTGGTTTAGCTTTTTTGCTTTTGTGAGCCTTTAAAAGAAATTGGAATCGAGGATCTGGTGCACTAATATCGTACAGATTACGCCAGATTTTTGGAATCTCTAGTTTAAGTTGAACTAAACCGAAATTGTTGGTTCATTAGAGGTTCAGCTGGTTACGGGTGGTTCAAACCGGTTTCGACAAAACAAATCTTATCCACTTACTCACGCACCCATCCCTAGGCACCTTATCAGTGCTACCCATACTCATGGCACATTGTCAAGATAGTCGGCTGAGCACATAAATTTAGTTTTTTTGTTTTTTTTTTTGTTTAATTAACATACTAAAAGAATTTCTGTACGGGCCAAACAGAACCTTTCTGCCTTGTTGGCAGCGCAGACCCGAGATTCGGTTTCAGATACACGAAGCTGGTCAAACTGGTTTTGTGCGCGATTGAGTGAATGTGTGAGTGGGATGCACGCATGCGCAGTGCGCATCTTCCATCTCGCTTACACCGAAGCCCTAGCCGGTGGCTGCTTGCGTTACGCTTAAACGGCGGCAGCAGCAGCAGCAGCGTTGGCGGCGCGGCGTAAGACCAGTGGAAGTTGCAATGATTTTAAAGCATAATTTTTTATTAGTTTGTTAAAAAAAAAAATAGATGGCTTAATTAATTTGTTTACAACTAAACTAGTTTTCATATATCTTGTTTGTGTTTCGGCAGAGATCTGCCAAGATCAAAATTGAAGATGGATTAATTGTGGGGGTCAACTTACTGGCAACACACGCCTCTTCCCCCCAAAACAGTGGCGGATGAGCACCCTGGCCTCTGGTGGTATCTATTAGGCATCAAATGGCTGCTTGTGAGCGCTCTGTCCATCGCCGCCCATTTCCCGCGAGAGATCGGCTATCACCTCCTTGTAGATCAGTGGATCGATGTTCTTGCCCAGCTGGTAGAGCAGAAACCAATCGCCAATATTACATTTGTTGGCCACCAGCTCCACCTCGTCGCTCTCGGCCAGGCGTGAGCGGGCGCGCAGCAACAGGTGACGCAGTTTGGGACCGACCACGACGGCAATGCGATAGATGAGCGATATGCCCGACAGTATGCTGAGGATGATGAACCAGAACCACAGGAACACGTAGATCTTCTCGTTGACAATGTTCAGCGGCAACACGCAGAGGCCGTCGAACTTTTGCACGCTGCCGGAGGGACCGTATTTGTGGAATGTACATTTGGTGACTTTGGGAAAGACCCGGGCCATAGGATCGATGCGCTCGTCGGGCTCCATTTCGGTGAACTTGAGCACATCGCTGCCGTACGTACTGAACTCGCCGTCGAGGAAGAAGTCCACGAAATAGATCTGTCCAATCACGTTCACGAAATTCAGGGCCTCGCACACAAAGAAGCGGAACGCATAGAAGTTGTGGCGATTGAGATTGCCGATGAAGTAGTCGACCAATATCTTTTTGCGGTCGTTCTTGCACTCGTCGTTCACGATGGGACTGTTGAGATCCATCACCAGCATCTTGAGACGGCCGCCCTCCCAGGACTTCCACAAATAGCGCGGCACGTAGAACAGTATGGCCTGGAAGAAGAGCACGAAGCACACCCACTGGTAGTATTTGTGGTACTTGACCTCATCCTCGCCCTCCACATGCGACCCGACGCCGGGCTGCACCACGTCGCGTCCCGTTATGCCCGTCAGGCGCTCGGGTACCGTGAATGTGGAGTAGATCCAACAGTAGGTGTCCATCACGCCCAGCGGGATCTCGTCCACAATGCAATCGATGGGGTCGCCGATGTACTGGCGCGATGTCACCAGCAGCGAGAAGGCAATCAATATGATCACCGTGGCCTTATAGTGCATACGGAACACATTGTTATCGATGCAGACCTGATCGATCTTCAGCAGCCCCTTGACGGAGCCGAATACGTCAAACATTTTGGCACCTTAGGCGGCGGTTTCTGTGTGGATTTGGCGGTGGTTGGTTGCGCTTTCGGGTAAACGTTCGTTCAATGGAGGCTAACTTGTTAGCTGCTTGGATATTTCTTCACACGTTGCAAGCGTTTTATTCACTTGTCCAACATAACTCTTCAGTTTCTGCCTCAAGAATGCACATGAAAAAAAATTTTAAACACTAGGCTTGGATTTGGGCAGCGCTCTGGATCTGATCCCCCAGTGAGCTTGGGATCGTCTGCGTCGGTGTCGTTGGTGTTGGTGGTTTGTTGTGTCTTCGGGGCGCGCGCTCTCAACACGACGGCGACAACGACGACAACAACGACTCGAACTCGCAACAAAAACTCAAGCGGGCGACGGTGGCGTACCCAGGTAGTTTAGTTACTCTATATCAAAAACGCCCGTCACAGCAGCGGGCACTAAGCGCACTCTTCGGATAGAAAATTCAAACTGTTCGGCTTTTGGCTGAGCCCAAAGTTTGGCCTCAAAAAAAAAGTATCTGTAACTGCGAGAGCGAGCGACGTTTGCTTGAGAGCGCAATACCGTTTGAGTGGGAGAGATAGAGCGAGAGAGAGAGAGAGTGGAAGAGTGAGAGTGAGAGCGAGCGAGTCAGTCAGGCAGGTAAACTCAGGAGGCAGGAACAGGGTGAGGCAAGGCTGAGAGAGAAAGAGTGAGAGGGCAAAGTATCTACCATCTCAAAACTCCTACTTACAACCATAGTTCCAAATCTGAACATAAAATTCTTGATTCTGGTTCTTTTCGTTATTATAAAATCATGTAAACTTGAAATAAGTTGTGCTCTCATGTTTTTAAATTAAAAATTAGGCCTTTTCCCGAATTCTATTTCGGAATTGTACAGGTATAATGTTCCTGCTGCCATAAAACGACCCCCATTTATCTTCGACTGTCTAGATGGCGAAAACATTCGACCGATTTCTTTAAACGTTTCTTAGAAGTCACAACTCTATCCAATTCCAATAAATCAAATTCGGAAACGAGAACAAGATAAAATATTTGACCCAAAATTTTACTTTCAATCCATTAGGCAGAAATAAGCATTAGTTATTTTATAGGCAACAATATACAAGTGTATTATTGGTACAATTTCGCTTTTTTAAGCTGCCCCAACCCAACGAACCACTTGACTTTTGCGTGAACACAACCTTTCGCAACCTATTAATAACTCAAAAGAGATCGCTCTCCCATCTTGCCTCACCTTGTTATTGCATTATGGGTAAACTTGCTTTGGGGTGGATCTTGTTTGAGTATTGAGTGCACGGTCTCTCACTCACACACGCACGCATAATTCACTCACTCATACACTCGCGCAAAAGCAGCCTTTGTGTCTGCAACAGACCTGTTTTTTTTATGCTCCTCGCTGGTTGAGAGAAGCTAAACATGATTTAGGTGGACGCATCACAGAGGCCAGAAGCTGCGTTCTGAACTAAAAAAAAGGGGGGTAACCAGCCGAAAGATGGCACAGTGGGTGGCTGGTGGAGCAGGGGAAGGGAGGGGCGTATAACCATGAGTCAGTGTTGCCACTTTTGTAATTTCGCCATTTTGCGGGTGGCCAAGTAAGTTTCGTTTGTATGATTATTTGGTACTTTAAAAGTGACCAAACAGAATTCGCTTTGAATTGTTGAAATTTTTTTAAACTAAGCGAAATTGGACTATTCAAACAATTTTTTAGAAGGTTCGGTCCGGAGTTTCAAACCCCTCGTAAAGTACGAAAACCGTTTTCTTAACTTATTGAACCTCAGGTTTCGCTTCGAAACTTGGTTCATAACATCTAAATTCTTTGAAACATTTTTGCCTCTATTTTCTATAAACTTCAGCTAATTCTGCTCGGCCTTGGTACTGTAGAATAGGATATACTTAACTTATTAAAGTATTTAATATTTCCACCTACAGGTATTGATTATAGTCAAATGAAACACAATTATTAATGCTATTAATCATACTTCATCTTACAAAATTCCCTGGTTCTTCCACTATGTACTGTTTCCATATGATTTACATAATGGATCTTAAAGATTCAGTGCAAAATAATGATTTTTGAGGTCTGTGACGGAACGACAACAACTTACGAAATGGAATTAAATTATGATACCAAAATTTTTGTGGGTTTTCGAAATGTTACACAAAAAATTTATCGAAATGTTGGAGGAGTATTGTGGGCATATATATGGGCATGGATTTACATCTATCGAAATCGGAAATTATGGTCTTCAGGAAAAATGGTGGTGGATTGCACAGTGGTTTTTTATTTGCCTTTTTTTGGTTGTGGAGATATTGACCCCAAATTCGGTTTATAATCATATTTTGGGCCCCAAAGAAGACTTGGAAAGATTTACTCAATTTAGACCAATATTTCATATACACACCTGATCATATTAATAGGTACACACATCAACTCGAACTTTAAGGTAACAGAAAACAGTTTTATTCATTGTTTCAAACTTAAAATTTGTTCTCATTGGTTCTTAAACTATTTGTTTTTAATAAAATAAACTTAATTGTAACATAGAATAATAATACAACATAAAAGAGATCATTTTGTGTTTCAGATACGTTTTCAGTGTGATCATAATAATAGGTACACTTCATGTGTTGGTAAGAAAAAAAATTTTAATTTCCATTTTGTGTTCTTCTGTAGGTAAATTAGTATTTCCTAACTTAGTATCCAGTGTATCCACCTCTATTTTTGGCCACTACTTCTATTCTTTTTGGCATACTTTTAATAAGAGCCTGGCAGGTCTCTACTGGTGTCTCATACCACAGTTTTTGGACACCTTCCCATAATCTTTGTTTATTTGAAAATGAATGCTTTGCCAATTTCTTTTTTAAGTCTCCCCACAAGTTTTCAATGGGGTTAAGGTCGGGGGATTGGCTTGGCCACTTCAGAACGTTAACTTTTTGGTCCTCGAAAAATTTAGATAACAGCTTTGATGTGTGTGTAGGATAATTTTCTTGCTGAAATACCCAACGTAATGGCATATTTTCCTCAGCATACGGTACCATAACTGTTTCCAATATGGATTTGTACTCTTCAGCATTCATTTTGTTCGTAGTCTGATAAATTGAACCTACGCCGTACCAGGAGAAGCAACCCCATACCATTATATTGCCACCTACATGTTTGACTGTTTTTTTTGTAAACCGTGGATGGAATTCCTTTCCATTAGGGCGTCGAGCATTCCTTTCACAGTCATTCCCAAACAAATTAATCTTGGTTTCATCGCTCCATAATATGTTTCTCCATTTTTTCTCCCCGGTGCATCCTACCCAGTCTTTGTGGTCCCTTGCAAAAGTTTGCCTCATGGTGATATTTTTTTTGCGTATAAGTGGGACTTTTCTGGCAATTCTTCCTGGTAGGTTGGCATCTTGTAGTCGTTTTCGGATAGTTGGAGCACTAACTGAATTCCCAATTTCGGCTGCAATAGCCTTCGATGACTTAAATGGGTCCTTTTTGCTCAAAGTTACTATGTAGTGGTCAAGGGATTCTGTTGTTTTTAGTGGCCTTCCACATGTTTCCTGTCTTGGTTTTCTTTCTAATGCATTTTTAACAAAATTATGAGACCTGTTCATTAATTTGGCGATGGCTCGTAAAGATTTGCCTTCTTTTCTCAGACTAAAAACCAATCGAGCTTCTTCTTTAGTACAATGAGAATTTCGACCCATTTTTTCTGAAAAAAATAATTATTTAATTCTCTGTATTGACAGGAGCTATACTTAATTTACCTTTAGTTACCAAAAGATCACTGATTACAAAATTATTCACTTGATACTTGTGAGAAACGGAGACTGTACCTATTATTATGATCAGGCGAAATGTGTGGTGGACTCGCAATTTATAGAAAAGCTTTGATATACGGGGCAGCCCCTCTTTCAACTCTTTGTCACAGTGTGGCCAGACATTGACAACAACAAAAAACCAAAAATTAAAAAGTTGTCAACACTAAAAGTACAAAAAAACCATCTATAATTAAAAAATTCCGGTGTGTACCTATTAATATGATCAGGTGTGTATATAGGCCGATATATGATCAGGCTCCTTCGGTTCAAAAGATATTTGAATTCAATTTTTATTTCCAATATTATTTTTGATATAGCTGCTATATAACCGATCTGGCCGATTTGCACATGTTGCACCTCACTTATTATTTGTAATAGATAACTGTAGTTACAAGGAGGGAATTATCCTGTGAAGCACTGCTAAAACGCTGTGGATCAATCATATCCATAGCTGAAAATAAAATTGCAATGCACCACGTTTGGAAGTGATTTTAAGACCTCCTGTTGCATTTTAAGTATGCGATAAGCTGAATGGTCCAGCAATTTTTGTTGGGAAACTTATACCATACTCTCAGAATAAACTATATCGTCAGGTCTGCACTTTAATTTCGACTTTAGAACATCCGGATATGGAGGGTATATATCACTACCATGTTTTTTTGTGTTCTGTTTTATATTGTTGTATTGGCTTCTGGTCAATCCACTTTCAATTAAAAAAGCCAACGCGCTGTCAGCGGACATTTCTGTGGGTTCCACAGCAATAATTTTTTGATTAACTTTATTAATATTTTCAGTATTTCCAGCTTCTTGCAAAACAAGTCATATCTTTGACTTTTGATAATTTGGCGAGACTGTGGCAGCGTGCAGAAGTAAAGGCGTTGAGTCATTATTTTCTTTTGAAAGTTTTGCTGCTAATTTTCGCTTTAACCGAGAACTAGCGTTGTTGTAATTATTTATTTATTCGGCTCTAGCCCAGTGCTACAAGATTACACTAATTTTTAACGCACTAGTCACAACGATAAATTACAGAATTAAAAAAAAAAAAAGGAAAATTATTATTATTATTATTAGAACGAATTTTTGTTTTGAGTTTAGAATACTAAAAGATAGATACTAACTATAAGAAGCACCTCTAAGAACCGGTTCGGTTGGAGTTTAAAGGTTGAATTAAGGACCTGCGTTTTGAAATAGCGAAGCATCCTAGCTTGACACCCAGACCAGTTTACCAATCTCTCAAGCTTAGTCGGCATTTCGGGGGCATGATTCTTGATCTGGCTACAAAACTTAGTAAGTTTTGGCACTTCCCTTCCTTTCTCGCTAAGTTTTACAATAATCTGACATGTCTGGCTTTCACGCACTTCTTCCGTTCTTAAATATTAATTTGAAAATCCCTTGTATAAATCATGGATTCTTATCCAAATTTAAAGCTCGCGCCTTCAATGAGCTACTATTCGTATAATTATACCATTTGGGTTCCTCGAACCGGACCATGAACAAAACCTTTTAAATTTGTAACCCGCAAACCTGGTCCCATACTCTATGTAAAAAGATGCCTTACTCACAATCATATAATTCATTTTGTTATAAACTCAACATTATGACCGTGATATGGCACAGAACCGGTGCATTATCTATTAAAGATGCGTTTTGGCTATCATATCCAATCTTGGCATATATTGAGTTTGAGAAGCAAATAAAGCATATTTCCAATTATAAAGGCCCTGGCATCTTTGAAAGCCGTGGATAAGTACTATATATAAGAATGTGGTAAAAATAGTTTGGTAAATTGAACATGTTCTTCTCAACAAAAATTTGTCTAAAATTTTACCTTAAAAAATTCTCAAAAATTGTTGTTCTACAACCTTTGGTTAGAACAGCTGTAACATGGCAATCATAAGTCGCAGAGACCCTCTACTGGAATGCCTAAGAAGTCTGTCATCTTTAAATCTAAGCAATTCGAAGATCAAATGTTTTCAAAGCCTTGAACATTTCTTTCATATGCAGTCAAAAGCTAGCAATGGCACATTGAAAAAGTCTGGCAACGCCAAAAACCAATAAAATGTCTGCTTCCCACTGAAAATATAGTTTCAGATGTCAAGGATTTTACTAAAAGCACTTAAGAACAAATTCTTGTATAATCTGACAAGATGCAATGTCTTTTAATGACTCTATGTTGAACGTCTGGCAACGCTAAAACCGCAAAAAATTAATTTTACTTAGAAAAAAAATTACAAATTAGTGAAATGCTAAAGAGGAAAGGAAAGGCACTATAAACATTGCACACAAATGTAACACGGCAATCATAAGTCGCAGAGACCCTCTACTCCACCATGCTCCCTCCACTCCCCACAAGCGTAAACAAACAAAGACCCCCAAATGCATCTTTATGGAGGAGTTACTCTCTTCTGGCAATGCTCTCCTCTTGTTACAGGCGACGACTTGTACTTCTTGGAACTCGTTGTGCCTGTGTGCTTATGTCAATTGAGTGCTGAAGATGAAAGATGGAGCTCAGAACTTTAGAGTTGGGGAGCTGCACATACCGTCGTCTTCGTTGCCGTCAACAAAGAAACAAGTACCCAAAACAGATACAACAGAAAAATAAAACAAGTAAAAACGCTGCAGTTAAGTTAAATCGACTACAATGTACCCTGTGTACACTTGTTGGTCGCATTTGAAATAGTTTTGTGTTTTTGGTCCGATCTGATGGAGATTTGAAATAGGGACTAAGGCTCTGACTCATTTAGTTTCTGAGATGGAAGACTACTAAAGCTTCTTCTGCCTGTTCACCTATACCCTTTTTTGCCCATTGGGTACAGGGTATAAAACACAGAGAAGACACCCATACACAGATACTTGCTCGTACATTGCGTATTTACTCACTCGTCCCGTACCCGTACCAAGACACATAGCTTTAAGAAATTGCCTCTTATCGCTGGCTGCTTTCACTGCATTTTTTGGTGAAGTCTAAACCTGACACACACACACACACTCAAATGTATGTCGTACGTAGCTGATAATTTTCTACAATTACAAAATGCCAGACCTGACCAAGACAGCGTCGTCTACCTACCTACCTACCTACATACCTACCCATCTACCTGTCCAAAAAGCAATGCGCTTGCACAGGGGCATCTACCTAGGGCCATTATTTCGTTATGCTTTCAATCTATGCCATCGATACATTTAGCGCTCAATCAGCAGCGGGTTTTCCTGCTCCTCCTCAACATCGCTTATTATCGCATAAGGGTATACACAATGTATACATATAAAAATATGTGCATGGTATAGTGTATGTGTTATGTACATGGATGGATGAACTGTGGTATATACCATAAAAGCCTGCCAAGACAGACGACGACGACGACGACGACCACTGACTACCTGTTACACTCGTTTTCGTTTCTGCTTGCCACTAATCTCTTGCTTGTTTTGCAGGTTCGGCTTCGGCAGCGGCATCTTGTTGCTGTTGTTGTTTGGCTATTGTTGTCACATATGGAAGACCATAAATTAAGACCTGCTTTCGGGCGATTTCAACCAAGTATATCTCAATTGTTGTAAACTAAAAGTCACCACATAGCCAATTCTGGCACTTCAATGGCTTATCAAACATTTATAGAATATTGTCGATTAAACAAAATAATTTAAACTATGCGGTTTGGCGGGACCTTAAACTAAAACTATTGATGGGAAACAGCGAAATGCCTGGGGACTGGTCATAAAAGCTCTGATAAGAACCGAAATTGATTTTTAGATTTTAATCAAAGTGGAATATTTTTAACAACACTTAGAGGCAAAATTTATTTATTGAGTTTTATTTAAAAGCTCCGGAAATACCAATTAGGTTTTGATTTGGAAAAAATTCTAAAATTGTTCTCAAATGTTATAAATGTTCCACTTAATGTGACAACAAGCGAACGCCTGAAGGCATTCCATTCGTGTTTAGTGCAAAAAGTTCTGACTTTGATTTTCAAACTTATTAAAGCTGTCAATGAAAATGTGAATAGAGTTTTATTAACCAAAAACTGTTGATGGGTGATAGAAGTTCTATAGCAGAGGTACTCAGAGCCAGCTTATGGCGGCGTGGACACCAAAACAAATGAAGATAATATTTCCGACACCACAACAACCACAAGAAATAGAAGGAGTCAACCGATTATTTGATGCACCAACCACAAAATCTACGCTGAAAGCAACGCCAACATATTTGCAAAGAAGAGCAGGAGTAAAGAGAAAACATACAAACTTGTTGTTGTAAGACGTCAGACAAATAATTATATGTGCACTAATAGTTTCATTGGGCGTGTTCAGCAAAATAATTGATCCCTGAGCAGGTATCAGAAAACTATTATGCATTGATTAGTTTCTGCTGTTGGAGGGAGCAGTATCGCTTTAAAGTAGCGTACTTTTTCTTTGATACATGCTCCCGTATCATGATACCTCAAATTGGCTATTTTAATGCCGCATCACTTGAGTTAAGTAGGAAGATTATTGCAAATGGATACTTGATCGGGGAGCAAGTTGTTGCTGAACACGGCCATTGTGTTTAACTGTAATAAGTAAGAAAATTCCGTTTCTGTGAATGCACAAAGTTTTGGCGAGATGTTGTAGTTGTTACTTCACTAAATCAAAGCACTTGATTCACATACCAACTATGCTAAAACACTTATGGAATGTTGCTTATCTCTAAATGAGATCGCACGACATTACAGTATACACCTTATATGGGTGCCTGAACATCGCAACATAGAAGGAAATGAGTCTGCGGACAAACTGGCCTGAATTGGTACCAGGGTGGCAAACAAGAAGGTGGCATGTCAGGCTCCGTTATGGGTTCGTATTTTATTACTAATACAATTATTATTATTATTATATAATATAAGCTCGTTGTAGGCCGCTCCAAATACGATGTCAATCATGTTGTATTTATAGAACGGAATTGTTCTACGAACAAATATCGCATAAATAAATATTTTATTTTAATTTTAATTTATTTCGGTATTATCCCAATAAAATAAAAAATTTTAACTTCTTCAGACTCCAACTTCTTTTCATTCCTTGCTTGTCTTTGTCCTGATTTTAATTAAAATTATTCTCGGCTGTGTCTTTCTCTCGACCTTGATTTAATTGTGCACCCTTCTGCGACTTGTCTTCTATATTGTTTTTCAAATTGTTGCCATTTAAGTTGTTGCAATTTCTTCTGTGATTTCAAGAGCAACTCCTGTGTCAGTTTCTGTTGCTCAGCATAGGCCTGGTGATAGTTTTATGCAGGGAACAGAACAGAACTAAAGATTTTTCTTTTCTTTTTCTACTGCCAGACTATAGTTGCATTCGGGTTGTATGGCATGGTTGGCTATCCCTCCTCGAAATATCTAATAAAAAGTTTTTATACCCTTGCAAAGGGTATTATAATTTTGCCCAGAAGATTGCAACATATTCAATATGTGTCAAATTGCAATATATTCTTGATCAGGGCGACGAGCTGAGTCGATTGAGCTTTGTCCGTCCGTCTGTCTGTCTGTTTCTACGCAAACTAGTCTCTCAGTTTTAAAGCTATCGAGCTGAAATTTAGCACAGAGTCTTCTTTTTACTGCACGATGCTAATATGTCGGAACCGCCCGGATCGGATGACTATTTCTTATAGCTGCCATAGGAACGATCGGTCGAAAAATGGGTCTATGTGAGAAAAACCTTATGTTTTCAATGTTAGCGTCCTTAAAATCGGACATTATTAATATTATATGCTTTCAAATAGATTTGCAAATTTTGGTCAAAATCGGATGACTATATCTTATAGCCGTCATAGGAGCTATCGATCGGAAAATGGGCCTTAGTAAGAAAAACCTTTTTTGTTTTCACTGTTAGCGTCCTCAAGCTCGGCCATTATTAATATTATATGCTTTCAAACAGATTTGCACTATATCTTATAGCTGCCATAGGACCGATAGGTCGGAAAATGGGTCTTAGAGAAAAAAAACTTTTTGTTTTCAAGTAAATCGTTCTTTAGGTCGGTGATTATTAATATTAAACGCTTTCAAACTAATTTGAAAAAGTTGATCGACATCGGGTGACTATATCTTATGGTTGCCATAGGACCGATCGGTCGAAAATGAGTCTTAGTGAGAAAAACTTTTTTGTTTTAAATTTTATCATTCTTAGACTCGGCGTTTGTTAATTTGATATGTTTACAAAAAGAAAATTTTTTGATTTTTATGTAAGCGTTCTTAAACTGTGGCATTTGCAAGGGTATAAAAACTTCGGCACAGACGAAGTTAGCTTGGCCTTCTCGTTTTCTTTCTTCTTGGACAGTAAAGCTAAGTATTTTTTTGTTGAATAAAATATTATTATACAATGCAAATTTCTTTGGAAAATTACATAGTCGGGTGCACTTGTTGCATTTCATGTTCAAAGCTGGACATGTGACACAATCGGCGCTGCGATCAAAATGGCAACACCCACCACATTCTTCTATTTAAAAAGTTTGAACTGCCACTTAATAACACTGTTTCCGAATTTCTTCGTCAACTTGGCAAGCTTGGTTTATCTCATTGAGGCTCTGTTCTTTTTCAAGAAGTTTCTTTTTTAAATCCAGTGGAGCCCAGGCATCAATTATTTTGTCCTTTAAACATATTTATCAATCTCGGCCTTCGGTGAGCCAAAAGAACATTTCTTGATCTGATGACGCAACGAAAATGCCATTGTTTAAAGTTAAGTACCTACAAAGTGCAGCAATGTGTTCTTCTTTTGCTTCTCAGAACTTATCTCTTCCTCACCGATATATTTATATATAGATATATATAGATAAAGTAATTTTTTATTATATGGGGATTAGTGACCTGTTTTTGATTTTAGTCAAAGTTACATCTGGCTAGCTATGGTCTATGATTGGGTATAATTCTTTATAACCAACACAAATCAACAAATATTAATTACAACATTTTGGAATAGCAATTGGGTATGTCCGTACGTTTTTGGAGTAATTTTTTTTTTTAGATCAAATGAAGTTGCAAAAATCAAAAAATTTATGTGTGCTTACGATATTTTGAATGTCATATTATAGAAAATTTTTTCAATGATTTCAAATTTGCTACCGACCGGATCGGATGACTATATCTTATAGCTGCCATAGGAACCATCGCACAGTGGGCCAGCTTGTATGGAGACTGCGGCCAAAAACAATTTCAGTAGATATACCGACTTGAAACTTTGTTTACGGCTTTATAAAATCGTTAGATATGAGATGTGATAAAATTGGCGTGGCTAAACATTCACACTCCCACCCCTACCATACAATTTTACAAAGTGTAAGGAAAAAAGTTAAATTAAAATTTCTTAGTTGTATTTGAATTTTTGTTTATTTTGTTTTAGTATGTTAGTTTTAGTATTAAAAGCCTCCACTTAACATAAAAAGAAACAGCAATACAAAAAAATAAAATTAATTTATAATTCTTAAAAAAAAAAACATTATAAAACATACTTTTTATCGCTGCCATCTCAGATTTTAAAGTTAATCCAGAAAAACAAAAACACAGATTTTAGTCGAATTGACTTGGGCTTGGATGGAGCACACAGAAAAGAATCAAACACCACAACAACAGAGATCAGGAATGTAACAAATAGCAACAAAACAAACACACTTTAGGCTTTGGGAAAGAAAACACTGTCTGGCACTGTTCGGCAGCTAAGCTTTGTCGTTTTAGAATCTTAAAAGGTTGTTCAATTTTATCAAATAAGTCCCATTGGGGAAATCAGAGGCTGTAGCTAAAATTATATCACGTGAACAACGGCACACAAAAAAATAGTACTGACAAAACATAAAATTTATAAAAGGAACTCAACAAATTAAAAACATTTAATTTATTAAAAAATAAAGTTAGTACCTATCTTTTTTACTATTCAGTTTAATTTTCTTTAATATAAGCGTGATTTAATATTGTTTTAATGGTTTTAAATTTCACTTAAGTCTCAAAACTCTCCCACTGTAGGAACAAATATATTTCATGCTCTCTCTTTTGAAGCCATTCTTAAGAGTACGGTTGTAATGAAAAAAATCAACTATTCAATTAAAAAGCTCATTCTTTTTCGAGATAGAGACAACACTTTTGAAGCCAAAATTCTCAATTTTTATTTTTTATTTTAGGCCTATGGCAGAAACCACTGTGCATCGGTCGGAAAATGGGCCTTAGTGAGAAAAACTTTTTATACCCTTGTAGAGGGTATATTAAAATTGGCCAGTTGTTTGTAACGCATAGAAGGAAGCATCTCCGACCACATAAAGTATATATATTCTTGATCAGAATGATGAGCTGAATTGATATAGCCATGTCCGTCTGTCCGTCTGTTTCTATGCGATCTCCTCCGTCAGTTTAAAAGCTATCTCAACCAAACTTTGCACGAAGTCTTTTGATACAAAGACGCTGCACATTTTTCAGAACCGGCCGGATCGAATGACTAAAGCATATAGCTGCCATAAAAACTATCTGTCGAAAAAGTAGTTATTCTAGGAAAAACTTTTTTGTCTTCAACGCGAACGTCCCCAAACCTCGTATTTATAAGTTTTCTATGCTTTCACATAATTTCGCCAAGTTTTATGAAAATCGGACAACTATATAGTATAGCTGCCATAGAAAAGATAGTTCTCAAAAAAAGTCTTAGTAGGAAAAATTTTGTTGTTTTCAGTGCTATTGCTCCCAAACTTGTTACTGATCAATATAATACACAATTTTGCCAAGTTTGATCCAAATCGGATGACTATAGCATATAGCTGCCATATGAACTATCGGTCGAAAAAGAAGTTATAGTGAGAAAAACTTTTTTGTTTTCAACTGTAGCATCTTTATACTTTCTAGTTATGAATATTATCGGTTTCCACACAATTTTGGGAAGTTTGGTAAAAATCAGATTAATATATCGTATAGCTGCCATATAAGAAACTGGCGCCATCTATTCCTGAGTTTGGGATATAACTCAGCTAAGAATGTTCGACGAAAATCATCTAAAACCTTAATTTATATAAATTATACAAGCTACAAGGGAATATAAACTTCGGTCGAGCCGAAGTTGGCTTTCCTGTATTTTTTGTTTTCAATTTTAGCGTCCCCAAACTCGGCCATTACCTGCTTTCACACAGAATCGCAAATTTTGGTCTATATCGGATGACTATATCTTACAGCTGCCATAGAACCGATTGATTGTAAATTGAGTTTTAGTGAGAAAAATTTTGTTTGTTATTAGTTTTATCGTTCTTTAACTCTGGGATTGTTATTTTGATATTTTTTCAAAAAGAATCGCGAAATTTGGTCGAAATCAGATGACTATAGGAATATGCGTTTTAGCTAGAAAATTGTTTGATTTTATGGCTAGCGTTCTCTCTGATATTTCAATAACAGCATTTGTAAGGGTATAACAAGTTCGGCACAGACGAAGTTAGCTTGGCCTTCTCGTTTTTATTTTAAATGTGTACGACGGTTCCGTTTGACATCGTGGAAATGCCCATATATAGATTCTGTCACGTCCTGTTTCCCCTTTTGATTGCCACTCTCCTGGGACCTTACTTCAGACAACTTCTAAGGACTAATGAATGCGTACCACTGTCAAATGCCCACATGTGACTTCGTGCTTTACTATTAATGCTCATTTGTTAATTTATAACTAAAAAAGTTCGGGTCATGTTTACCATTTAAGCACCTAAATATTATATGATGTATAACTATTCCAAAGCATATCAACACATAAACTTACTAACAAATTGATTAATTTATTGCTGCCCCAAGTTATTTAGATTAAACATAAATCAATTTGCTGAAAAATTAATTCGATTTAATAGACCAATAAATGGAATTATATTAATATCAAAAGAGCAAAAAAAATCCCAAACATTTTGAGCAATCGAAAATCATTAAGGCAATTCATTACCTGAGAAACATGGACAATAAAAATCCATTATAAAACCATTAAAAATATACTTATACATATGCACGAACGAGTATGTGTGAGACTATTGGGCCTCGCAGTAGCTCAACTGACTCCATTAACTGTTTGCTATAAATAACCACCGACCATAATTGACTATCTTTCTACATACATATACATAGACATCTTTAGACATATGTGGGCATAAATCAAATCAACGCCCCAAACGACTCAATTTGTTATAACCCTCCCCCTCAAAAACACTCTCAGATTTCGCACAAGTGTACAAATTTTCGTTTAAACAAATCTTTCAAACCTGATAAGACAGACAACGTCAAGTCGTAAATATTTATACACAAATTGTAGATCCATCATCAATAAATATTGTATAATATTTGGCAATTTTGTTTGGTGGGGAATCACTGTGATCTCCAATTTGGAGCGGATAAGAACTTAGTCACCGTTTCAGTTTCAGCGAAAATGTCATTCCACGAATTTGGGCTGCGTCACAGTCACAGGCCGGTGCGCATGCGTCTCGTCTTATGGTCGGCTCTCAACTCTCTTGAGCTTATGCTCTTGAGAGCTTTTGTCTTGGTTATGCAATTCAAACTCAAATTAATGATCCATTTTAATTCTCTGTGCGTGTGTGTGTGTGTGTGTGTAAGTATGTCGCTGGCCTAGCTATCTTATAGATACTTTATGTTTGTTTAATCAATTGCTTAGCGCTTGGCGGCAACCTTTTTGATGTGCAATTGCTAGCAGGGGACAGCAATGCGTGAATGAAGTTATTTTTATTGTTTTTAAATAATAAATAAAATAAGCTTCGATATTTAACCAAACCACAAATTTCCAGATTTTCACAATCTTCAAAAAGTCACACCTGTCAAATTTTCCAAAAAAAAATTTTAACTCCCTCAGTGCTTAGCTTAGGTATAGATGCGTTTCATAAACCATTACCAAATTCGGTATGTTACAACTTTGAGAAGAGAAATGCGGCAAAGTCAAGATGTAAAGTTGGACAATTTTAGAAACCGTTCCGCAAACCAAACCAAAATCCCAATTACCAATGGCCAAAGACTTCCATTTTTTGCTGAACTCAGTAGAGGTAATTGTTTAAATGAATCATAATCATTTATTAGACACCATACAAAGACTGAGAAATTTCCATTGTATTTAAACCTCAAAGAACAATTTCATCCGTATAATTATTATTCCTACTATGAAATTACAAATTGTGTGTAACTTAAAGAATTGAGCTACAGCGACTAAGTGCTTAAGATTGCTGAAAATGTGGAGCGGAGGTTTTCCAACGATGAGAGGTATGCTTTGGGGGATGCGTAGGGGTGTGCTGGTGCGCAAAAGATACTTTTGTATAAGCATTTGGATAATTTATAATATGAATACAAAAAGGATGCGCGGAACTCAATCCGTTTACAAATTTATGGAAGGTTACAGTCGCAGGAACAAAAACAGGTTGCCAGTTGGCTGAAAAGTAACATGTCCAGCAGGACAGATGACGAAAGAAACGCTTGTTATTTGGCGAGCCAGTTAGGGTGAGCCAAGGAGACCAACGGGCGGCCTTCCGTGAATCCAAAGGTCGGACGCATGTCGCCTTTTCAGACGTCTCCGTATCATCTTTGTCGCCAGCTCATTGGCGAGAAGGTTTGTGTGGGCCTCTATATCTGCTGGTGTGGCGGTTGATCTCGTAGCAAACTGGTAGAATGCCAAGGTCTTTTTATAGATTGATGGTGGAGTTACGCACATACCAGGGTGCACCGAGCATTCTGCACAATCTGTTGTTCTGCATCGTCTCGACCGTTTTAATGGAGGTGTCACAGGCAGTTCCCCAGAGGCAGATACCTCAGGTCCAGGTCGGTATGACTATTGACATCTTTGCGCGTAGTGAGAGCCCTGATTTCGATCTAAGGAGCCAGTCCAATTTGTTAGCCTTAGCACAAGTGACAGCCACAGCTCGTTTAATATGGTCCGACCAAGTAAGTCTCCTATTTAGTGTTATGCACAGGTACCTGACAGACGGGCGAGTGTGGTATGACTGAATCGTTCAGCTTAAGACTCGGTGTATTACCTCTCTTTTTGTAAAGGAGCAGTGCTGACTTTTATCCGGGTTGACAGCAATATTCCAGCGGGAAGCCCAAGCACTGAAGTCGCCCAAGTAGAATTGAACTGTGGCTGGCGCTCTACTGGCGATGGGGCTGGAAGCCAAGAAGGCGGTGTCATCAGCATAAGTGGCTATCAATGTATTTTGTGCGTCTGAAACCGGCAAGTCAGCGGTGTACAGGGTGGTACAGTACTGGGCCAAGTACACTTCCTTGAGGTACACCCGCTCCAATGCGGCGGATGCTCAAAAGCTCGTCCCTCATCTGAACCACGAAGCAGCGTCCTTCGCAATTTGGCAATTTGGTCAAGCTTCAGGTAGAATATAAAAAAACGAGGTAACGAATTGTAATTTTTATACCATTGTAAAGGGTATATAAAAATTGTCCAGATGTTTGTAGCGCATAGAAGAAAGCATCTCCGACCACATAAAGGAAATTACCCAAATCTGAAACAAACTTGATCTGGGTACGGTATACACCTATGTATATACATGCAAAAATTTGTGTCTCTATATCTTTTAGTATCTGAGATCGACGAGTTGGTTTGCTATTATGTAAAAATAGATAATAATAAAATTTAATTGTAAAGAGGAAAACTTTTTGATTGATAGCAAGATATGATATGAGAGATATGTTATGATACTTAGCTAGGATTAGATGAAAAGAGCACAGGGTTAAAAAAGGGTTCATAAAAGAACTAAAACGAGAAAGCAAAGCTAACTTCGTCTGTGCCGTAGTTTTAATACACTTGAAAAAGCTCGCTTTTCGCAAAATCGGATCGGTCGGAAGATGGGTCTTAGTGAAAAGAAAATTTTTTGATTTTAAGTAAATCATTCTTAAGGTCGGGGATTTCAAACTAATTTGAAAAAGTTGATCGACATGGGACCGATCGGTCGGAAAATGAATCTTAGTGAGAAAAACTTTTTTGTTTTCAATTTTATCTTTCTTTAACTCGACGATTGTTAATTTGATATGTTTTCAAAAAGATTCGCGAAATTTGGTCGAAATCAGATGTTTATCTGTCGGAAAATGGGTTTTAGTTACAAAAATGTTTGGTTTTTATATGTAAGCGTTCATAAACTGTGACGTTTGCATTTGCAAGGGTATAAAAACTTCGGCACAGACGAAGTTAGCTTGGCTTTCTCGTTTTTATACCCTTGCAAAGGAATTATAATTTTACCCAGAAGTTTGCAACGCATAGAAATATTCATTTCCGACCCCATAAACTATATATATTCTTGAACAGGGCGACGAGCTGAATCGATTGAGCTTTGTCCGTCCGTCTGTCCGTCCGTCCGTCCGTCTGTCTGTCTGTTTCTACGCAAACTAGTCTCTCAGTTTTGAAGCTATCGAGCTGAAATTTTGCACAGAGTCTTCTTTTCACTGCACGCTGCTGGTATGTCGGAACCGACCGGATCGGATGACTATATCTTATAGCTGCCATAGGAACTATCGGTCGAAAAATGGGTCTTAGTGAGAAAAACTTTTTTGTTTTCAATGTTAGCGGCCTTAAACTCGGCCATTATTAATATTATATGATTTCAAACAGATTTTCAAATTTTAGTCAAGATCGGATGACTATATCTTATAGCCGTCATAGGAACTATCGTTCGGAAAATGGGTCTTACTGAGAAAAACTTTTTTGTTTTCACTGTTAGCGTCGTCAAGCTCGGCCATTATTAATATTATATGCTTTCAAACAGATTTGCACTATATCTAATAGCTGCCATAGGACCGATCGGTCGGAAAATGGGTCTTAGTGAAAAAAAACTTTGTTTGTTTTTAAGTAAATCGTTCTTAAGGTCGGTGATTATTCATATTAAAAGCCTTCAAACTAATTTGAAAAAGTTTATCGACATTGGGTGACTATATCTTATGGTTGCCATAGGACCGATCGGTCGAAAATGGGTCTTGGTAACAATTTTTTTTTGTTTTTAATGTTCTTAAACTCGTGTATGACTAAATTATATGCTTTTAAATAGATACGGAAAATTGAGTCGAAATCGGATGACTATATCTTAAGGCTGCCATGGGACCGATCGGTCGGAAAATGAGTTTTAGTGAGAAAAACGTTTTGGTTTTCTACTTTATCGTTCTTAAACTCGGCGTTTGTTAATTTGATATGTTTTCAAAAAGATTCGCGAAATTTGGTCGAAATCTGATGTTTATCTGTCGGAAAATGGGTTTTAGTTAGAAAAATGTTTGAGTTTTATGAAAGCGTTCTTAAACTGTGACATTTCGAAAACAGCATTTGCAAGGGTATAAAAACTTTGGCAGAGACGAAGTTAGCTTGGCCTTCTCGTTATACTCTGTACCGAAGGTACATAGAGTATATTAAGTTTGTGCAAAAGTATGTAACAGGGAGAAGGAATCGTTTCCGACCCTATAAAGTATATATATTCTTGATCAGCATCAACAGCCGAGTCGATATAGCCATGTCCGTCTGTCCGTCTGTCCGTCCGTCCGTCTGTCCGTCCGTCCGTCCGTCCGTATGAACGAAGAGATCTCAGAGATGGTAAGAGATAGAGGTTTGACATGTATGGGACATATATTTCTTATACTTGCAGGCAGATCAAGTTTATTTTCAATTTTTGCCACGCCCCCTCCCGCCCCCGCAATTTGAAAAAAACTTCATATCTCCTACAGTTTTGGAGATAGATCGTTCGTTCCTTCTAGAGATACCTTGCGAACAACATCCGTGCGTATTCACATATTCCAGTCGTTAACTATGCCTAGGACAACGTACCGTGAACACATGAGTGGAGTGTTCTGCATCGGCTTTGGCTGCTTGGAGCACAATAAATCATGATTGTTCACATTTCTTTCAACATATTTGATTGATCATTGATTGTCCGGTTTCTCATATACTCCACATTTGCTCTATAAGTTCTTCCATGATAAATTGCCAAACAATACTGAATAAACATAGAATAACAGGAAACATACATTTAATTTGATTGAAATGGCTTTAAAAGTTTTCGTAAAGAATTTTTTTCGGTAGCGGTTTGCATCTATCAGAAATTTCGCCAGCCTTTTCCAGTCTGATCCGTTTAATACAATTTTCATTTCCATTTCATTAAGCACGAATTTTTCCCATATATTGATTGCACAGAAATTAGCCACATCTTCCCTTTCCCGTAAATTGCAAAAAGTGCACAATTCAACTACATTCTGATGGTGGGGAATATAATGCCAGCAACTCCGTCCGAGCTTTAAAAATATTTGAGATAGTCCAGCAGTCGTTTTGGTCTTTGAAGTAATTGTTTTCCTTCAATTTATGGTTTAGTTGGCTATAGGTGTTGCGAGTTTGACTTCCAAGTGCAGAATTCATCAGGAGCACGTATTGAAGTAAAGTTTATTGACTACGGGAACACCGAGAATGGATTTGATGTAGAAATTAAAATAATTAGAATTTGTTTGAGACCTCCGAAGATTGGGACAACGAGTGCAAAAGAGTTTTAAATAATGTATCAGATCTGTGCGACCCGCAGTGTCGATGCCAATTGGTATCGAATCTAAGGACCCGCCAGGAACTCGCAATGAGGTATTGTTTATAGACTGAGGCGACACGTTGAATAGATTTGATGTAGATTTGTTTGAGACCACGGAAGATTGGGACAACGAGTGCAAAAAACTTTTAAATAATATAAAAAGAAAAATAAGCTCCACTGCAGCAGGTCACATCACAAAAAATTACTAGAAGAAAAAACAATGTTCGTCTTGTAGAACATTAGCCGAAAGAAAAATAAAAGTTGGGACGATGTTGCCGGCTCAGCGGTTGGCTGGTCTCTGATCAACTGTGTGGCATTTGCCACAAGGTAAACTTTTTGCCCTAACTCAAAAGCCTACTTAGATGGTCCGGAATGGTTCAACAAATGTCAGTTAGAACAGTATGGGATCTATTTTAATGTGAAAAATTTAGTTGAGTAGCAAATCTGGGCGACCCGCAGTGTCGATGCCAATTGGTATCGAATCCAAGGACCCGCCAGGAACTCGCAATGAGGTATTGTTTATAGACTGAGGCGACACGTTGAATAGATTTGATGTAGATTTGTTTGAGACCACGGAAGATTGGGACAACGAGTGCCAAAAACTTTTAAATAATATAAGAAGAAAAATAAGCTCCACTGCAGCAGGTCACATCACAAAATGTAGAACATTTGCCGAAAGAAAAATAAAAGTTGGGACGATGTTGCCGGCTCAGAGGTTGGCTGGTCTCTGATCAACTGTGTGGCATTTGCCACAAGGTAAACTTTTTGCCCTAACTCAAAAGCCTACTTAGTAGGCCCGGAATGGTTCAACAAATGTCGGTTAGAACAGTATGGGATCTATATTAATGTGAAAAATTTAGTTGAGTAGCAAATCTGGGCGACCCGCAGTTTCGATGCCAATTGGTATCGAATCCAAGGACCCGCCAGGAACTCGCAATGAGGTATTGTTTATAGACTGAGGCGACACCTTGAATAGATTTGATGTAGATTTGCTTGAGACCACGGAAGATTGGGACAACGAGTGCAAAAAACTTTTAAATAATATAAGAAGAAAAATAAACTCCACTGCAGCAGGTCACATCACAAAATGTAGAACATTTGCCGAAAGAAAAATAAAAGTTGGGACGTTGTTGCCGGCTGAGAGGTTGGCTGGTCTCTGATCAACTTTAATGTGAAAAATTTAGTTGAGTAGCAAATCTGTGCGACCCGCAGTGTCGATGCTAATTGGTATCGAATCTAAGGACCCGCCAGGAACTCGCAATGAGGTATTGTTTATAGACTGAGGCGACACGTTGAATAGATTTGATGTAGATTTGCTTGAGACCACGGAAGATTGGGACAACGAGTGCAAAAAACTTTTAAATAATATAAGAAGAAAAATAAGCTCCACTGCAGCAGGTCACATCACAAAATGTAGAACATTTGCCGAAAGAAAAATAAAAGTTGGGACGATGTTGCCGGCTCAGAGGTTGGCTGGTCTCTGATCAACTGTGTGGCATTTGCCACAAGGTAAAACTTTTTGCCCTAACTCAAAAGCCTACTTAGATGGCCCCGGAATGGTTCAAAGAATTGCATGGCCAACTGAGTCCCTTGGTTTTTTATACCCGTTACTCGTAGAGTAAAAGGGTCTACTAAAGTCGTGCAAATGTATGTAACAGGCAGAAGGAATCATTTCCGACCATATAAAGTATATATATTCTTGATCAGCATCAACAGCCGAGTCGATATAGCCATGTCCGTCTGTCCGTCTGTTCGTCTGTCCGTCTGTCTGTATGAACACCTAGATCTCAGAGACTAGAAGAGCTAGAGCAACCAAATTTGAAATGTAGACTCCTATTGTCTGCACGCAGATCAAGTTTATTTTCAATTTTTGCCACGCCCCCTCACGCCCCCGCAATTTGGAAAAAACGTCATATCTCCTACAGTTTTGATGATAGATGGTTCGTACTTTCTAGAGATATCTAGTACTCAAAATTATTTATCGATTTGCTGAAGGAATGATAAAGATCGGATGAACGATACTCAAGTTATGAGCAAAAAACGATCAGTTAACACCCACCACCCACCCCACTCATAAACTAAGCATTGCGTTCAGCAGCAATCTTAGTGAGAGAGAGAGAGAGAGACGAGTTCAAAAATGTTGCATACTTTTCGGCTGACCCACCTCAGGCATACAGGAAGGCTATTAAACATTTGTTTCCATGAGTAACGGGTATATCGAAGTCGGTTAGAGCCGACTTTAACTTACGCTCTCGTTTAAGATTCAATAAATAGGCAAAAATTAAACCAATCCTAGTGCTTCCTTAAACCCCTTAACAGACTAATAGAGGCTCAGCTAAGGCAAACTTTAAACACCTCTCATCTTGTTCATTCACTAGAGGCCTACGCAAGAGTAGGTTAACCCCTGGACTCAAGGATTAAAAAATGTTTTAAAGTGATAAATAGAGGAAAGCTAACTTCGACTCGACGGAAGTTTATATACCCTTGTAGCCTGTATAATTTATATAAATTAAGGTTTTAAATGATTTTTGTCAAAAATTCTCACCTGAGTTATTTCTCAAACTCAGCAATAGTTGGCGCCGCTACTTTGACCATTTGCTTGCCTGTTTGTTATATGGCAACTATACGATATATTCATCAGATTTTGACCAAATTTCCCAAGATTTTGTGCCACGCCCCCTTCCGCCCTCTCAATTTGGAAAAAACGTAAAATCTCCCACAGTTTTGATGATAGATTGTTCGTCAAAATTATTTATCGATTTGCTGAAGAAATTTTAAAAATCGGATGAACGATACACAAGTTATGAGCAAAAAAAAGTTAACCGGCAACCCCCACCCCCCCTCGCCATTCATGCAAACCACCGCTGTATTCAAACAAACACAATCTTTGGGAGAGAGAGAGAGAGACTTAGAGATGAGCGTATAATAAAAATATTGCACGATACCCACGTGACTCCTTGGATGTTTTATAATATTATAGTCGGGACTGCACTTTTCTCGTGCAAACGTGCGATTGGTCGTAAATGGGGATTTTTCCCTGAAATAGTGCACTGGCTGTACACAGCCGTTGTACGTCCAATACTACTATACAGAATCATCGTATGGTGGCCGGCCCTTCCGTCCTCAGAACCATAACCAAAGTTCAACGTAGTGCTGCATTATGCATGACTGGTGCATTGTGTACAACCCCAACAGATGCACTTAACATAATGTTATACCTTATGCCTCTGGATCTTCTGGGTAGAGAAATCGCCAGTAACGCCGCTCACAGGCTGAGAGAAAGCGGTACCTGGAAAGATAGTAACTGTGGCCACTCCTCTATACTTCTGCATCAAGTGACGGTACCGCCAACGCTTGACTACTGCATCCCAACATTAACGTTTACCACCATGTATAAAGTCACCATACCGAGTCGACTGGACTGGAACTCAATGCCTCACTGCAAACCGAATGCCATAAATTTCTACACTGATGGCTCCAAACTGGATGGACAGGTAGGAGGAGGAGTCTTCAGTCCAGAGCTCGGGATCGAAACTTCATTTCGTCTTCCTGACCATTGTAGTGTTTACCAAGCAAAGGTTGTAGCCATCCAGGAGGCTACCAACCTATCCGGAAACCCTCGCAATCCAAGGAAGTAAAGTATTCATTTTTTCAGATAGTCAAGCTGCATTAAGAGCACTTGATGGTTATATTAATAATACCAAAACTCTTACGGAATGCCGCACTTTGAAATTAATCTCGTTTGGGTGCCTGGACACTGCAACATTAAAGGCAACGATATGGCCGACCACCTCGCCAGACTTGGCACCACCACTCAGCTCCTACCGGATAAGAGCGACCTTTTAGCTATAAACAAAGGAAACTACCTATCGAATAACCATGAATCGATGGCAAATAATCCACACATGTGAAGTATCTAGGCTTACATGGCCTACTATTAGTATTAAAAAATCTAGGGCGTTACTCCGTCAAGAAAGAGTGCATATTTCCCTACTAGTAGGGGCCCTTACTGGACACTGCCTAATAGGAAGACACGCCGCTAGGCTCGGTATCAGACACAATGACTTCTGTAGAAGCTGCAATTCAGTGGACGAGGAGGAGAGTGTACAGCACCTCTTCTGTCATTGCCCAGCTCGTAGCAGAAGGCGACTCACAGTTTTGGGTTGTCCTTTTCTAAACGATCTGTCAGAAATCTCTGAAACCTCTCTACTCAAATTTGTGATATTTTCTTAATGGTTTAACGGGGAAGACCCATCCTTTACGATCACAGCGTAGAAAGGGTTATATGATAACACAACGGGCCTTCATTGGCCTAAGTGATGAAATGGGACTCTCTCCCATTTCAACCATTGCAACCTAACCTAACCTAACCTATAGTCGGGAGCAAATGAACTGGTACAGAGTATGTTAAAGTCGGGCTTGACCGACTTTTTCACAGGTTTATCTTAATTTTAGCATATTTAAAAAAAATAAAAAATACGAAAAGTTGCTCGTTAAAAATGGGAAGTTCAATTTGGATTTTAGACCCATGGT
>JBAMBO010001395.1:0-199407 GCA_037044535.1 Lordiphosa magnipectinata
GACTCCAAATTCATCCCGATAAACAGATCAGACAACAAAACTTTTGAAAACGTATCACCTTTCCTAATAAAAACAAGAAAGAAAGTCGGTCAAGCCCGACTATTACATACTCTGCACCCTTAATGTCGCAGCTCGAATTTGGTCACGAGTCAAACGGCCAGTTAACACACAACGCACAACGCAGTGCGCTCTCTAAGTCTCTCTCTCTCTCTCTCTCTCTCTCTCACTAAGATTGCTGCTGAACGCAATGCTTAGGTTATGGGTGGGGTGGGTGGTGGGTGTTAACTGACCGTTTTTTGCTCATAACTTGAGTATCGTTCATCCGATCTTTATCATTCCTTCAGCAAATCGATAAATAATTTTGAGTACTAGATATCTCTAGAAAGTACGAACCATCTATCATCAAAACTGTAGGAGATATGAAGTTTTTTTCCAAATGGCGGGGGCGGGAGGGGGCGTGGCAAAAATTGAAAATAAACTTGATCTGCGTGCAGACAATAGGAGTCTACATTTCAAAATTGGTTGCTCTAGCTCTTCTAGTCTCTGAGATCTAGGTGTTCATACAGACGGACGGACAGACGGACAGACGGACATGGCTATATCGACTCGGCTGTTGATGCTGATCAAGAATATATATACTTTATATGGTCGGAAATGATTCCTTCTGCCTGTTACATACATTTGCACGACTTTAGTATACCCTTTTACTCTACGAGTAACGGGTATAAATATATTAAAATAGCACATTAAATATGTTATATTCATAATCCTGCAAGGTGTTGTTGTTGTTTATAAGTTCGCGGGCATATTTAACAGCGCCAGAGCAGCGCAAGGTTTCTTTGAAACGTTTATCGACAGAGTAAATTGTGTTATCGTGTTATTAACATAGGCTTAGCAGACTCTGTTAAGAATCTGCGAAATATCAACTTTTTCACAAGAAATTTTTTAGCGACCCGTGGATACCGCCCTTTAGGTGTAAAAAAGTAATATTGCCCAGCTAGCCCGAAATACGAGAAAACCGAGTGGAGTCAATTTTGTCGCTAAAACTCATTAAAAGCAGCCCGTGGTGATGTTGTGATAGATACTGTGTTTAACAGCCAAATATTGGCATTCAATATTCATTTAATTGTCGGCAACAATAGCCGTTTCAGCACCAGCGACAACAACAACCGCCGCTTCAGCAACAGCAACAACCAATACAGCGCACAGTGGTTGCTCCCATAGGCCAAAAATAAAAAAGTCAAAGTTAAAATTTTGACTTTAAATGCATCAACACTTTTTCATAATTGGTCTAGCTATTAAACTGTATACTTGTTTTTGTTTTGTTCTAACTGTCCTCTTCAAGAATAGCATCAAAAGAGACAGCATAAAATTATTTTGGTATTGCAGCGTGAGCAACTTGCAAGTAGAGCTCTTACTAAAAAAGTTAAAAAAACATTAAAAACAAAGTTATTGTGCGATGGAAGGGATTATTATTATAAATAAAGGTATTAACAATATTTGTACAATAAAAAATATATGTACTTCCCGCTATGTGTTGTGTAAATCGTTATTGTGTTAAGTACGATATTGTGGACGTTCTGCGTTTGTCTTTGCTGTGTTTCGTTAGAGTTTTAGTTATGACCGTCATCTCACGTCTCAATAATTCTGTTTGTATATTATTTATTAACATTTTAAGATTATGTGGTGTTAATTTCAAGTGCCCATAGGTGCCCGGGCTCTTGCTTTATTCAAAAAGGTAACCTAACCTCAACTTTAAAAAAGCACATGTGGCTTGCAAAAAAAATGCAAGAAGCGTGCTAGACAAAGACAAAAGATAGAGAACGACTAATTTGTATGTATGTGTGTTATTAGTGTAAAGAAAAGAGACGAAGTGTAGTGTCCGACTACAACAAGTGTTTTTTTATGTTGTTGTTTATTGTTGTTGTTGTTCTTGCTTTTATTTTATGTTTTGTGTTTATTTTCGGTTTTTCCATGCTAATAGCTCATTATTTTCATAGGGACAACATATGAATGCCAATTTTCTCGATTAGCTGCTTTTGATATATGGTGTGGAAGAGCAGGTTCACTCAAAGAAAAAAGTGATAATGCACTGGATGCCATTTTCAAACATGCCAATCATTTGGGTTATCAGCTGGACCAGGATGAGTTGAACAAATGCATAAATAACGTTTTCACAAAGTTTTCAAAGCTTTGGAACAAGTGCAAGCGTACACGCTTAAACGTTTTGAAGAGCCATTCTGATTGGCTGGCTATAATCGAATCCATTTCTACGAAACAATGCGATGTGCAACAAACAAACTCGAATTTGGCTCGTGGTCGTCCAATGAAAGATTTTGCGGAGTGTTCAAAAAGGACGAAGCGCCGACGAATAGCCGAGGTCGCAAAACATGATGAGTCTGCAGCTTCTGTTTTGCGCTCATCCGATTTTCCACCGATCCTAAAGTCATCCGAACCAAATATTGAAAAGGTTTTATCGCTTTTAATGGACACTGGAATCACGAAACACCAATACTTGCTTATTCGTGAATTCATAAGTAGTGAAGCTGCATGCAATATATTGCCAAGCTATGAGAAAATTCTCAAATTTAAGACTTCAAGATATCCAAAAGACATAACAATAGCTGAAACATATGCAGAAGTCGAGCTGCAGAGTCTACTAGACAACACAGCTTTAAGTATTTTACAGCTCCAAAAAATTGTAATTGAAAATTGTCTTGATGGCACAGAGGACACATTAAAATTAATTGGAAAATGGGGTTTTGATGGCAGTACTGGGCACAGTGAATACAAGCAAAAGTTTTCAAACTGTAATGACGATGATAGATGTCTATTTGTAACATCGTACGTCCCACTTCAGCTAATAACTGAAAGTAACTCCAAAATAATATGGAAAAATCCTAGACCATCATCTACACGATATTGTAGGCCAATCAGACTTCAATTTAAAAAGGAGACATCCACACTATCCGTTGAAGAAGAACTCTACTAAAAAAATAAAATAGACATCTTAATGCCAACCGAATTTCAAATTCCCGATAAAAAATTATTAATAAATTATGGCCTGCAACTTACTATGGTAGATGGTAAAGTGTGCAACGCGTTAAGCAATACGTCGTCTATGAAATGCTTTATTTGCGGTGAAAAACCCACCGAAATGAATGATTTGGAAAAATGTCTTAAAAAAAAAGTTGATGAAATGTATTTTGAATTTGGCTTATCACCACTTCATTCTTACATACGCTTTTTTGAGTACTTTTTGCACATTTCATATAAGTTGGAAACAAAAATGTGGCAAGCAAGATCAGCAAAACAAAAGCTTAATGTACTGCAAAGAAAAGAACGAGTCCAAGCGGAGTTTCGCGATAAAATGGGAATAATTGTTGTTAAGCCAAGAGACGGAGGCAGAGGAACTTCCAACGATGGATATACAGCCTTCTGTTGCGTTCAGATCCTTTTATAACAAGTCAAAGAAAACTACCAAAGAAAGGCAAATCTAAATTTTTTTCCTCTATATTTGATTTATTAGAAGATATTTGTTAATCTTTTTTCCACTCAAATTAAAATCATTTAAATTTTATTTTTTATGATTTAAATACATTTATTCTTAAATATGATTGAAAAAACTAGAGAACCTCATATGTTTATATTTCGAAAAGCTTGTGGGGAGGGGGAGAGCAGTTACACTTTCACAAATTTATACTGAAGATAATTTAAATATACATATATTGGATGCTAATAATGAAATTTTTGCACTGTAACTCCACTGAGAGTATTTTTGCGCACCATCGCCATATAAGCCATACTAAGGTGCTATGTGAGCTATAGGATACAGTCTTCCGATGTAGTCAATTTTTTTACTATATATTCAAAATATTTTTTTAGATTTTTGGTAAAAATTTCATAACGATATCTCAACGGGAAATATTTATGGCCGCGGCTCCATACAAGCCCAACCACTGTGCAGCGGCAACAACCGTTACAGACCCAGCGACAACAGCAGCAACAGCCGTTGCAGAACCAGCGACAACAGCAACAAGAACATCAGTCGCTTCGGCAATAGCGACAACAAAAACGAGAACATCAGTCGCTTCGGCAACAGCGACAACAGCAGCAGCAATAGGAAGGAGGGCTGCTCGTCAGAAGCTCGCACACTCCCACAGGCGCTGGCCTTGCCTATCTCTTCTTTCTAATCGCTAAGATCAGGAAAACAACCTTTTGGTCAAGTCAGCACGCTGAATTGCGGTTGACTAACTGATTTTGCAAACGGTGTGAGAGTGCAGCCGAACCTGCACACCCGCATTGGACACCCCCTCCCGTAAGCAACACTCAATTGATGCAAGTGACAGCGGCGTGGGAGAGCGCAAACGAGAGCTTTGGCCACTGATAGTGGAGATTCGGAGCACTTGGCGGTGGAGTCTCGGGCAAAGCCGAAGAAGGGCTTGTAGGCAAAAGAAGGGGGAGGGAATAAATTCTTAGGTTTTTTTAACAAAGAGATTCAGCAAAATCAAATCAGCCCAATGCTCAAGGCTGATCACTGTGAAATATTACTTTTTTCTTTGTTTGCTGTTGTCTAGTCGGTGCAGCATCTAACTAACAGTCAAGAGCAGCCGAGTAATTAATACTAAATAAATGATACCACTCCTTAGCTCAATTGTTTTCAGCTCGTCGATAATGCTGGCGCCAACTTCATTCGACATGTAAGTGTAGCGCTTGCGACACAAACATAGAAAAGCATAAATTCATATTTATTTATTGTTTGCTGGAAATCAAAGGGAATTTCCGAGTTTGCCTAAGCATATATCAATGCATTTATAATAGCCGTTCCAGCAGCTTTGGATTGTTTGGTTAATGAGTGCCGATTTATTCCTTCTTTTGATTTATTTTTTTTATTTTTTATTATTACTAATTTTAGTTTCTTAGTGATAATTATGGTCATAAAAAATAGGACAAAATTTGTTATCTAACTGAAGTTTAGTAGTTATTATGCAGAGTAGGATTAATTTCAATAAAACTATTGTGAAGCTTGAAGCCAGAATATCAATGTGTTGCTAAGGGAGTTTGTTTGGGGTTGGTGTGCCAAGGGACAGAATGGTGAGTGGTAAGCGCGAAGCGAAGCGCTCCTCTATTGACTTTTAATGACTGACTAGGACCTATGGGGGCCATGGAGTTTCGGCCGATCATGGCCCAAGGCCACTGCGCATGATCGGAGTGGAAGGGGTGGGCTAGGCCACGCTGATCGGTTGCTTGTGAATGTGTGCGTGAATACAAATTTGTATGCTTGCTTAAGCTGCTTGAATGTGAGAGTGTGTGGGATAGGCTGTGTGTGTGGTAAGTGAAAGTGTGTGAGAATGGTTAAGTGAATGTATGGGGAACGAGTGTGTGGTAGGATCATGGGCCAACTGGTGGACAGCATTGACATCTCTTTTAAACGGACGTTTTCTTTTCTAGCAGAATTTGGCACGAATTCTAAATATTGTTATGTTTTCGGTAACCTCAATACCCCCAAAGAGGATCCCCCCACATACGGCGAGCCAAGCCGGGCTACTACCGTGCCATACGAGGGGAAATAATTATAGTCGGGACCTAAGAAACATATCATCCTTTCTGAGATCAAGGGGTGCGACACTTGCTTCAAATAGTAGGTTGGGCGTTGGCGTCGTTCGAAATGCTCCCAGTGCTATCCTGATTGCAGAATTTAAGATCGTTTTGATTTTTTTGAGACAGCTTGGAGCGGCTGTTACATACATTGGCAAAGCATAGTCTAATTTTGAAATAATAAGAGATTTAACAAGTGATACTAATGTAAGTGTGCTGCATCCGAACTTTGGGGTTGAAAGACATTTAATGATATCGAGGCGTTTAGAAAGGGATCTAGTAAGATTGTCAATATGCGAGTTCCACTTATGTTTTTTGTTAAATGTATCGCCCAAGAGTTTTAATGAATCAACATTATGAATTTAAAAATTGCTGATGGACACTATACATGAGCAATTGTGTGTGTTGCAGATGTGCATATGCTTACATTTAGCGGAAGCAAGGCTGCCACCAGAGTAAAGGCACCAATCGAAAATATTGCTAAATAAAGAGTGTAGATTGTTTGTTACATTTTTGGTTTTATCTTATTTAATCAAAAGATTAAAATCATTGGCGTATTCACTTATATGTATTTCTTTGTGTAGGTCAATAATTTCCGTAAGTTTTTGATACGCAATGACAAGCAGAACCACGGAAAGAGGTGACCCTTGCGGGATACCATTCTCCAATGGAAGTGATTTTGAGTAAAATTTGCCCACTTTAACTATTATTTTTTTATATTTTTCTGTTTGTCATAAAGTCCTTGACGTAATTAATTATATTTGTACAAGTCTATTTATACGATTGGCAATAAACCCCTGCAACGAATATCTACAGTCGTTGATGCTGGAATTCTTTTTTACCCCAAATTGAGTTTCAATCCTCATATCTCCTCTATTGTTAATAGGGCGAATGGTGTACTTGGATCCATTAAACGTTGGTCGAAGGAATTTAATGATCCATACACCACAAAGCTCCTGTACACTGCTCTAGCCCGTCCTGTACTTAAATACTGCTCGTCTGTCTGGTGTCCGCAATATAAAAAGCATATCGATCGAATTGAATCAGTACAAAAGCAATTCTTGCTTTTTGCTCTTCGTGGGCTGAATTGGGACCCTAACCTTCGTCTGCCATCGTACTCCAGCAGACTCTCGCTTATTAACCTTCCTTCGGTAGCTAATCGTAGAACAGTCCTATACGTTTCTTTTTTTCATAAGCTAATCATTAGTGATGTAGACTCTACCGAACTCTTAGGTCGCCTTAACTTTTCCGTTCCTTCTAGGCCAACTAGAAACTATTTACCTTTAATCTTGCCCAGATGCACAACTGATTATGCCCAGCACAACCGTTTTCGGGTCTTATGGCAAAATTACAATGATCTCTATCACCTGCTCTCTCTCTTCTCTCTAAAAACGTCCCTCTGTAATTATCTCCGGGGAAATCTCCGACCACTCCCAGCTGTGAGTAAGAGCATAGCTAGCCGGACTGGCTAAAAAATCCTCCCCCACCGGGTCAGAGATTTTCCGGCTATTTAGTTTTAAGTTTTACGTATAAATTTTTTATTAAAGTTTTCTTTTAGATATTTTTCTCTCTATCTCAGTTTTATTTTGAATTATTATATAATATTATCTTATTTTTTTTTCATTTGTTCCCACATAACCATAGGTTTATATTATATTATCTATATGTATCTATCTATATTATTAAAGTTTTTGTTAGCTCTAATAACGTCTCTGACTACAATTGGCTGTGAATAGGGGCATAGCTGCTTTTACACACCCGATCACCTTCACCAGCTACTGGCGCCAGCTGTGAAGTAACTAGCCATGAAAAAGCAAAAATTCTCTAACTATTGCCGTTCGGATTCGGCGTTAAACTGTACACAGAAAAAAAAAATGCCGGGATTTTTTTAGCCTAAAAAGTGTGATTTGATCCCGACAGTAGGATTAAATTTTTAAGTACGAGTGGGCATGTATCATTCCGAAAAGGATTGTTTTATGTACGATTTGTACGTAACAACCAATTGAGAGAGTAAGAGAGCGAACAAACTGAGAGCTAAAGCAAATTTCTTCTCTTTGCGTCTCACGTCGTTGTTCTATCTCCTGTTTGCATGCAGCATTGACCGCTTTTCGGCTTGCCTGTATTCTTTGTGTGACGCTTGCTAAAGGCAGTTCAAGAAACAAAAGTGTGAAGTGAAAGTGAAAAAGTTTTCATATTGGAAAAACTGAAAAAAATGTGAAATGGCCGTTGAGCCATTAAATCTATGGTGCGAAAGCAACAACCTGCACCATGTTGTGGAGAATTTGGCAGGTGAGTGTAAAGTGTATTGTGTAAAGTGTTGCAATCGCTGCGGCGGTGTATGTGTGTTTGTTTGTATGAATGTGTGTATATGCTAGCGGGTAAGAATGCGCATTACTAAAATATTTTCTGTTTTGTGACTATGTGTACATGCAAACGTTAGTTTGCTGTTTAATGCGTTCTTCTCATTTTCGGCTTGGGGTGAAGACATACATATGTACCGGTGTCGAAGCAATGCTTTGCCCGCCTTAAATTCCCCTAAGAAAAGGACACTTTTTATAGTTTTTGGGCTATAACTTTCAAAAGAGCTATTAATCATTACTAAGATAGTTTTCTGTCATCAGACCATTTTTCAAAACAAAACTGTTTTGTCATAAAATAACCATATTTTTCATTTTAAAATCCATTAAAATTGTAGCTTATGAACAAAATCCAAACGAGTTTGGTTTTTCTGTAAGATCATTCAATGCAGCTTACATTAAAACAAGTTTGGTTGGAAAAGGTTAATTAATGCGGTCACAGCATCTATAAATGTTAACAACACACGTTTATGCAAATATCTCTGTAAACCAGAAGTGGTGGGGGAAAACGGACAATTGATTTGAATTCAGCGACCAAAAATACATATGAAAAGTTTGCTATCTTCTCTATTTCAAAAGCTTGTAATCAATTCTAATGTTTACTATGTATATATACAAACACTTTTTATGGCTTCGTTTACAATTTGATTGCAAATCGGACACTTTGCTTTTTGTTCTTCATGAAATTCGCCATCGAATTCAGCAATAAGCCTGGAATTTTCGTTTTTCAAAAGATTTTTCTCAACTACAGAGACAGCCCCAGTGGCTCCGTTGAAATTTTGCTGACGTTACCAAAAATTGTGGGAACCGTGCAAGAAACATTTCCCGCGATAAGTCAAACAAATGTGTGGCCTTGATTTCCCACCTTTAAAAACATAGGAATCAAGTTACCGTCGAATACGACAAGTCTTACCTTTGGGGAGGGTCGACCATCGAATACCCTTTTATTTTCCCAGTAACTATAGTTAATTTTTTGAACTATAGGTCATTTTTTGTTCAAAAAATGAACTATAGTTCAAAAAATGAACTATAGTTCAAAAAATTAACTATAGTTCAAAAAATTAACTATAGTTCAAAAAATTAACCATAGTTCCAAAAATGAACTACAGTTCAGAAATGAACTATAGTTCATGAAAAAATGAACTAATGAACTAGGTCATTGAAATGAACTAAAATTTCCAACTCTAGTCCAAAGCAATTGGTAAAAAAAATATTTAAAAAATGTGTGAATTTACATCCGATCGCAAACTTTCAAACTATGTACTTACACTTAAAAATTGTTTAAGTTTTTTTGGTTACCAAACCGCGGAAATGTGGTCGGGCGTGGCGTACCACTTGTATGTGTGGCTGCTGGTGCTGGAGGTTGTGGGTTCGATCCCGCCTCGGACCATCTAATAGAAAAAGTTTTTTCTTTCTTTAGAAAAAAGCTTTTACACACCCGATCACCTTCACCAGCTACTGGCGCCAGCTGTGAAGTAACTAGCCATGAAAAAGTAAAATTCTCTAACTATTGTCGTTCGGATCGGCGTTAAACTGTAGGTCCTTTTCTCTTGTGCGAAAAATTATAAGCACACACGCCAAGAGATTGAGAGAAGCTTGGCCCCTGGCCCTCCTGGAGGTGCTGTTTGAGCCAATTTTACTTTATTTTACTAAATCGCGGAAATGAGTAAACAAAAATTAATTGCCGCGAAAGAGACGTTTATTTTTTCTTCATTTTTTTTCTCAAAATTTGGTATTGTGTCCAGGAATTTACTGTATTAAGCTGTAAAAGGGAAATCGAATAGTTCCAGAGTTATGGACTTTTTCTCATTTATTTAAATACATTTTCAGTCACAATATAGATTTAATATGTTTCTAAAGAGACTAATCATTGGTAATATGAAAGATGTATGATGTAGATGATAAGGCATTTAAGCAACTATCTTTCACAGTCTAAATCGGTATGTCAACATTTTGTTCCTTTCGACCACTTCAGAAGACACATAGAATTTTTAAATTACGATTTTCAAAAATCAAAATTATACAAAGGACACTAACTTTCCACTCTATTCAACCACAAAAAAACTATCTTCTTAAAATTAAGACATACTCACATTCCGAAAAATCTAATATTGTTAGTTTCCAAAAAAAATGAATTTAAAATGAGAAAAAAGTCAATAACTTTGGAACTATTTGATCTTAGAATATAAAATCAAAACTCAGCAAAATGTGCCACAACCATTTAGTGCAACTAATTTTAAAATGTGGTTGAATAATTTAACTGTATATTAGAATTTATTTGATACAAAAATTTTCTTTCATTTTTTATTTCAAAATAAAATATGATTGCGAACGCGACACTTTTTCCATCATTATATTTATGTGGTTTCTGGTATAATGCGAAGCAAAATCTTACAGTTAATTGCAATCACATAGTTTCTCATGGTTTCTAATGCATGCTTTTATAACCCTTTGTACCCTCAGTAAGATTTTATATAGCAAAAGTAGGTGCTAACTATAGGCACTTTTATCAAAAACGAGAAGGCCAAGCTAACTTCGTCTGTGCCGAAGTTTTTATACCCTTGCAAATGCTGTTTTTGAAATGTCAGAGTTTAAGAACGCTTACATAAAAATCTAAAAAAATTTGAACTAAAACCCATTTTCCAATTTCGCGATCCTTTTGAAAACATATCAAATTAACAATCGCGGAGTTTAAGAAAGATGAAATTTAAAACAGAAAAGTTTTTTCTCACTAAGACTCATTTTCCGACCGATCGGTCCTATGGCAGCTATAAGATATAGTCATCCGATGTCGATCAACTTTTTCAAATTATTTTGAAAGCGTTCAATATTATGAATCACCGACTTTAAGAACGATTTACTTGAAAACAAAAAAGTTTTTCTCACTAAGACCCATTTTCCGACCGATCGGTCCTATGGCAGCTATACACCGATACAGTCAAGATTTTAGAATAGCAAAATGTCAATAGTCGCGAGTTTTATGAAGCTAGCATTGAAAACAAAAAAGTTTTTTCACTAAGACCCATTTCGAACGTTCGGTCCCATGGCAGCTATATGTTATAGTCATCCGATTTTGACCAAAATTTGCAAATGTGTTTGAAAGCATATAATATCAATTATGACCGAGTTTTATGACGCTAGCATTGAAAACAAAAAAGTTTTTCTCACTAAGACCCATTTTAGACCATGGTTCCTATGGAGCTATAAGATATAGTTATCCGATTGTCGGTTCCGACATATTAGCAGCGTGCAGTAAAAAGAAGACTCTGTGCAAAATTTCAGCTCGATAGCTATAAAACTGAGAGACTAGTTTGCGTAGAAACAGACGGACAGACAGACAGACGGACAGACAGACAGACGGACGGACAAAGCTCAATCGATTCAGCTCGTCGCCCTGATCAAGAATATATATAGTTTCCATGTTTTCGCATATTTGCCGATTCTTTGCAAATTGTATAATACAATATTGCAAGGGTATAAAAATGTGCCAAATTAACGTTCAAATATTTCGAATATTTCGAAATGAGTTAATAAATGTAAGATTGGCTTACATTAGTTCAAATTAATTGTTTCCCCTTGAAAATTTTATAAAACAGAGTGTTTTTAAGCACTTTTAATTTTTTGGTCTTGGTGGACCCATTGGTGGAAATGCCCGTATATATATAATATATACAGTAAAATACTTTTCAAAAATATAAGCACGAGACGTGTCCGATATACAGTTGTTAAAAAACAATTTTTTCCATTTTTTAACTTTTGCCGATTTTTGAAATTGTTTACAAAATAAACAAAACTTTTTTTTAGCAAAAGCGCAAATTACGATTTGGTGGGCATGTTTGTAACGCACAGAAGGAAGCATCTCCGACCATATAAAGTATATATTTTCTTGATCAGCATGACGAGATGAGTTGATATAGCCATGTCCGTCTGTCCGTCCGTCTGTTCGTCTGTTTCGATCTCCTCCGTCAGTTTTAAAGCTATCTCAACCAAACTTTGCACAAAGTCTTTTGGTACCAAGACGCTGCATATTTATCGGAACCGTACAGATCGGATGACTATAGCATATAGCTGCCATAGGAACTATGGTCGCAAAAGTAGTTTTAGTAGAAAAACTTTTTTGTCTTCAACGCAAACGTCCCCAAACCGTATTTATTAGTTTTAGGGCTTAGTCCCGAAACGAATTTCGGTTCCGGTACCGGTTCCGGTACGTACCGAAATGAATGTTTCGGTTAAAGGTTCTATTTCGGTTTTCGGTTTCGATCCGGTACCCGGATTTTTGTTTCGGTATACCGGTACGTACCGGTATAAGTATTACTTATTTTTAATATTGGAAATATTAAATTCTGAGATAAATCTAAATCATTTTATTCCTGTGTAATAAAACGACTCAAAATTCAACACCAAGTGAATGGTTTCACCTTGTAAGTAAAATTATATCATATTTCGTATTTTTTTACGTATTCAACATGTAAAAACGTAGATATATTATCAGTTTTCGAATTTAACTTCGAATTTTTAATGTCTCCTAACTATATAGCATTCTTGTAATTGCATTCAATGTGGTTGAGTGCATAGAACTTCATAGCGGATTCATTATAAATTTTACGCCAGAGAGAATGTTCCACGCTAACCTGCTTAGCTGGAACAGAAAGCACGACTTTTGAAATCTCATACAATTCTGGGAACTTTGTGGAGGATTCTGACCACCAGTTAAGAATGTTTTCATGGTTTCGAACATGTTTAAGTGCGAGAAAAGTCTTAATGGAATCCATTCGCTTATTTGTTGACATAATTGACGTGTTTTTATCACCAAGTTTCTTTTCCAGCAATATCATCTGCGTTCTGCAAATGTAAAAAAAACCGAAACTGTACCGGTACCAACGATTCGGGTTCGTTCCGGTGCTATCGGTTCCAATAATAATGGTAAGCGGTATCCGGTTCTCAAAAAAAATGTGTATCGGTTCCGGTTCCGGTACTTGATTTGAAACGGTTTATTTCGGTTAACGGTTCCGGTTCCGGTATTAAGCCCTGATTAGTTTTCTATGCTTTCACATAATTCCACCAAGTTTTATTAAAATCGGACAACTACATAGTATAGCTGCCATACAAAAGATAGTTCAGAAAATAGGTCTTAGTAGGAAAAACTTTTTTGTTATCAATGCTATCGCTCCCAAACTGAATACTGGTCAACATTATATGATTACATACAATTTGATCCAAATCGGATGACCATAGCATATAGCTGCCATAGAAACGATCGGTTGAAAAAGTAGTTCTAGTGAGAAAACCTTTTCTGTTTTCAATGGTAGCTTTTTTTTACTTTCCAGTTATGAATATTATCGATTCTCAAAAACTTTTGGGGAATTTGGTCAAAATCGCTTAAGTATATCGTATAAATATATCGTATAGCTGACATATAAAAAACCATCTGTTGCTGAGTTTGGGAAATAACTCAGCTAAGGATGTTTGACGAAAATCATTTAAAAAGGCAGCTTTCCTCTATTTTTATACACTTGAAAAGTGTGTTATATTTTTGCCCAGGAGTTTGCATTGATCAGCATGACGAACTGAGTCGATTGAGCTTTGTCCGTCCGTCTGTCTGTTTCTACGCGAAGTAGTCTCTCAGTTTTGAAGCTATTGAGCTGAAAATTGGCACAAAGTATTCTTTTAGCTGCACGCTGCTAATATGTTGGAACGGCCCGGATCGGATGACTACTTCTTGTAGCTGCCATAGAAACGATCGTTCGAAAAATGTGTTTTTGTGAGAAAAACTTTTTTGTTTTGAATGTTGGCGTTCTTAAACTCGGTCGTTATTAAAATTAAATGTTTTCAAACTGATCTGCGAAGTGTGGTCGAAATCGCTAACGAAGTTTGCTTTTCTTTCTCGCTTTTTTATTGAAATCAACAATTTTTAATTTTGAAACCGCTAGCTCACTACATTATAAGTAATTATTAATCAGTAACAATAAATTGTAAACATTTAGCCTTAAGGTTACTAAATAAAAAAAGAAATATTTTTATAAAGTTAAAAAAAAACAAGTGAGAAAGTCGGTCAAGCCCGACTAAGCCGGACAACGACAAACTGCGCATGCGCTCTCTCTCTCTCTCTGCGAGAGCGAGTCCAACGCTATTCTATCAAAGTTAAGTTGCCCTCACTCCACTTGCCAATAAAAAACCAAATTGAGAAAGCTTAGAACGAGTTTATTTCGATTCCAAGAGCAAAATTCTTGAAAATTCAAGAACGACTAATTTTTTTGTCAGGAGCGTTCGTACTCAAATTATTCGTTCTAGTTTTTTCTTAGTGTACGCTGTTATACGCGTTATACGCTGTTATACGCTCATCTTTACTTGTGTATCGTTCATCCGATCTTTATCATTCCTTCAGCAAATTGATAAATAATTTTGATTACTAAATATCTCTAGAAGTTATGAACCGTCTATCTACAAAACTGTGGGAGATATGAGTTTTTTGCAAATTGCGGGGGCGGGAGGGGGCGTGGCAAAAATTGAAAATAAATTTGATCTGCCTGCAAGTATAAGAAATATATGTCCCATACATGTCAAACCTCTATCTCTTATAATCTCTGAGATCTGTGCGTTCATACAGACGGACAAACAGACAGTCATACAGATGGACATGGCTATATCGACTTGGCTGTTGATGCTGATCAAGAATATATATGGGCATTTACGGGCATATATGGGCAGGAGAAATTCGTACGCATTTAAAGTGAAGAAAAACATATGCCAAAACATTATTTTATTTTGACAAAAGGCGAAACGTATTGCTCTTGATAAGCACTATAAATGGTGCTAAAGTTGATTTTGGGCAACTGTTCGTTTTCAAGAAATTTACAAAAAAACAATGCATTCGCATGCGACAAAAACAGAAGTCGCTTTCAAGTCGAACAGTTCAAACACTGATTTTAGCGAAACCTGATGTAATATTATAATGCGACTAATTTTAAAATGTTACAACTGGCTAGCTCAAGGTCTTTTTTTTTTTTGGTTGATTATAAGCCTTTTTATAACCAACACAAACCAACTGATATTAATTAACAACATTTTGGAATAGCAATTGGGTATGTCCGTACAACGATCGCTGTTTCGAGAATAACCAAATTCTTTCATCAGCGGACTTGTTTTGCTGTTCACACTTCAACCAAACATCCAGTTAGTATTTATACTCTGAAAAGGGGCGAATAGACAGGAAACAGGTCACCAAACCCCACATACATATAAATAATGGTCAGCACGCCATAATGTTTGTAATAAAAAACCAAAAACGGTTTCCCTATTATAAAACAAGCAAAAATACCTTGTGTATTTACAAAAAAAACTCTTGGCCCTGCTAAGGAGGATCATTGGACGGATAGCCCAACCACCTAGCAGCAGCCATAAGCAACAGAATTAATTGCAACAAATTGGTAAACAAACACCTTCAAACAAAAAACCATAGCCGAAATTCGGGCTGCGAATTTATAATAGTGTAATTCCTATGTCTTCATTCGCCCCTTTTCAGAGTATAAATACTAACTGGATGTTTGGTTGAAGTGTGAACAGCAAAACAAGTCCGCTGATGAGAGAATTTGGTTATTCTCGAAACAGCGATCGTTGTACGGACATACCCAATTGCTATTCCAAAATGTTGTTAATTAATATCAGTTGGTTTGTGTTGGTTATAAAAAGGCTTATAATCAACCAAAAAAAAAGAACTTGAGCTAGCCAGTTGTAACATTGACTAAAATCAAAAACAGGTCACCAAACCCCACATACTAATTTTAAAATATTATGCATTGATGTACCTTAAAAATGTTTTTTATTTGCCTCAAAAATATTAAGAAGTTTATTATACCCTTGCAAAGGGTATTATAAATTTGCCCAGAAGTTTGCAACGCATAGAAATATTCATTTCCAACCCCATAAACTATATATATTCTTGATCAGGGCGACGAGCTGAGTCGATTGAGCTTTGTCCGTCTGTCTGTCTGTCCGTCTGTCTGTCCGTCTGTTTCTACCCTAACTAGTCTCTCAGTTTTAAAGCTATCAAGCTGAAATTTAGCAGAGTCTTCTTTTTACTGCACGCTGCTAATATGTCGGAACCGACCGGATCGGATGACTATATCTTATAGCTGCCATAGAAACCATCGGTCAAAAAATGGGTCTTAGTGAAAAAATCTTTTTTGTTTTCAATGTGAGCGTTCTTAAACTCGTCCATTATTAATATTATAGGCTTTCAGACAGATTTGCAAATTTTGGTCAAGATCGGATGACTATATCTTATTGCTGTCTTAGGAACCATCGGTCGGAAAATGGGTCTTACTGAGAAAAACTTTTTTGTTTTCAATGTTAGCGTCCTCAAGCTCGACCATTATTAATATTATATGCTTTCAAACAGATTTGCCAATTTTTTTCAAAATCGGATGACTATATCATATAGCTGCCATGGGACCGGTCGGTCGGAAAATGGGTTTTAATGAAAAAAAAAACTTTTTTGTTTTAAGTAATCCGTTCTTAAGGTCGGTGATTATTAATATGAAACGCTTTCAAACTAATTTGAAAAAGTTGATCAACATCGGGTGACAATATCTTATGGTTGCCATAGGACTGATCGGTCGAGAATGGGTCTTAGTAAGAAAATTTTTTTGTTTTAATGTTAGTGTCCTTAAACTGGCTGATTACTTTTTTATATGTTTTCAAATAGATTCGCAAAATTCCGATACTCGTAGAGGAAAAGGGTATACTAAAGTCGTGCAAATGTATGTAACAGGCAGAAGGAATCATTTCCGACCATATAAAGTATATATATTCTTGATCAGCATCAACAGCCGAGTCGATATAGCTATGTCCGTCTGTCCGTCCGTCCGTCTGTCTGTATGAACACCTAGATCTCAGAGACTTGAAGAGCTAGAGCAACCACTTTTAAAAAGTAGACTCCTATTGTCTGCACGCAGATCAAGTTTATTTCAAATTTTTGGTACGCCCACCCCCGCCCCCACAATAAAAAATGTTGAATAACTCCCACAATTTTTAAGATATCAATGTCAAATTTAAAACTTACATTTATATTCGCAACATCTATAAGCCCTGATTTTCATCAAGATCGGATGATAAATAGCCGAGTCAAAAAAATGTTGCATACTTTTCGACTGACCCACCTCAGGCATACAGGAGGGCTATTAAACATTTGTTTCCATGAGTAAAGGGTATATAGAAGTCGGTTAGAGGCGACTTTAACTTACGCTCTCGTTTGTTTTCAATTTGATCGTTCTTAAGCTCGGTGATTGTTAATTTGATATGTTTGAAATCAGATGTTTATCTGTCAGAAAATGGATTTTAGTTAGAAACATTTTTGATTTTTATGTATGCGTTCTTAAACTCGAGTTTCCCGACTACAAAATACACTGTTCAATTGAGACAATTGTTTGATAACTTTTGTGTTTTTGCTCGTATCTTATTTTCCTTTTGAGAGTAGTTAGATGTAAGGCCTAGGATAGTATATACGAAGCCACCAGGTTCTAACTTTAAAGTTGTGGCTGTGACAATTTTTTGCGGTTTAAGGGGGGAGGGGGGGATATTTTCAAAATCTGAAACAAACTTGATCTGGGTACGGTATACACCTATGTGCATGCCAAAATTTGTGTCTCTATCTCTTATGGTCTCTGAGATCGACGCGTTCATACAGACAGACAGACAGACAGACAGACGGACAGACGGACATGGCTATATCGACTCGGCTGTTGATGCTGATCAAGAATATATATACTTTATAGGGTCGGAGAAGCTTCCTTCTGCCTGTTACATACATTTGCACAACTTCATGATCCCCTGTTCCCATTAAAAATGGGTATAAACAGCATTTGCAAGGGTATAAAAACTTCGGCACAGACGAAGTTAGCTTGGCCTTCTCGTTTAATTTATAGTTTTGTAATTATGTCTCATCATCCTTTAACCTTTCTCTCCGCCGTTTGCAGTTGGATTTATTTTTCTCGCCGACGTTTTTACTCATCTACAATTAAAAATTTTATATTTTGTAGTTAATTATACAAATAAATATATTTTACAAACAAAATGTATTTTGTGTTTATAAATTTTACACTTACGATGTCCCACGCGACCAACTTTTATTTTTTTAAGCAAAACTTTATTTATTTAATTTGCAATAAAATTATATGTTTGTAACTAAAATTTCATGCACATTGCACAAATATTTTTGACGCACTGCTAACAAATAATATTTTTCAATGTCGCACGCGACATCGAAATCTAAGGTAAAGCTAAGAAAAAATTTACCGTAATTGGCAATCGCATCGTTCCTTTTACATTTTTATATTATTATATTCCTTAAGTTTAAACCGAGATTTAAAAGAGAAAATGTCAATGCATAATATCTCTCATTAAGAACATTAATCAAAACAAAACCTTCAATAGAAATGTTCAAACCAGAACTATTGCACTTGATCGACTTTGCATTTGAATATTTCAAAATGCGTTATGATTAAATGTAAAGTTGGCTTACATTAGTTAAATTTTATAGATTCCCAATAAAAATATGTTAAAACGAGATACTTTTATAGTCTTTTAATTTTTTGGCTGCGGTTAACGTTTCTGTGGAAATGCCCATATTCTTTATAGGGTCGGAAATGAGTCCTTCTTCCTGTTACATACTTTTGCACAAATTTAATATTCGCTGTGTACCTTTGGTACAGATTATAAAAAGGCCAGTTTACAACCAACCCCAACCCCCACCCACCACCACCAAGAGAGAGAAACTTAGAGATGAGCGTATAACAAAAATATTGCACGATAACCGCGTGACTCCATGGATAAGACTTTTTTGTGCGTAATATCAGGTTTCGTACTATGCTCAAAAGATAATTCTCTGCTTTGATAATAGACATTAATGATAAAAATTTGTGTAATCACGATTTTTTATCGGGAGCAAATGCTAGCGGCGACCTGAACTGGTACAGAGTATATTATAGTCGGGCTTGACCGACTTGTTTTTAAAAGGGTCTGGGTATTTTTTTAGTCATAAAAAAAGAGACAAAATGGGAAAAAATGCAAGCAAATCCACTATAGTCTGGTTTCATTCATGCAAATTGCAGAATTTTGCACTTGTTCTGTGAGATTTTCCCAGTTGAACCCTTTTTTCTAAGTATCAGGTAGATTCGAAGGAACAGTTCGCAGCAGCAATGCATAGAAAATTTTGCAGTCGCAACGCTGCCTTTCGGTGCTGAAGCCGCATATAAGTCCAACTAATGCCTATTTTAAAGACGGTACCATAGAAAAAACAAGTATGAGAAAAGTTGGAGCAAGAGGGAGAGGGAGGAGGGGGAAAAACATTCTCTCTCTCTCTCTCAAAAGCTGTCTTTGAGCAGTCCAGTTAGCTGTAAGGCAACACAGAAAAATCCAATTGGAATGAAGAGCAATTAACCAGCTAGCACATTGCCCGTCAATATTTGTATGGAATTTTGTTATCGCTATTATTCAAACATTATATTTAACCCCACAACAATTCAAAATGAATGCTTAACCAAAAATGTTCATAAATATAACATTGTTGGCTGGGCTAGCACTTTGCAGTGTAGTCGTTGTACATTTGTATGTGTCAAGCTGCTGCATTAGCAGATCTGCTATATTGAATTTGCTTTTGGTCATAACTTGAGTATCGTTCATTCGATCTCTATCATTCCTTCGGCAAATCGATAAATAATCTTGATTACTAAATATCTCTAGAAGTTATGAACCGTCTATCTACAAAAATGTGGGAGATATTAGTTTTTTGCGTGGCAAAAATTGAAAATAAACTTGATCCGCCTGCAAGTATAAGAAATATATGTCCCATACATGTCAAACCTCTATCTCTTTCAATCTCTGAGATCTGCACGTTCATATAGACGGACAGATAGACAGACGGACATGGCTATATGGACTCGGCTGTTGAGGCTGATCAAGAATATATATACTTTAAATGGTCGGAAATGATTCCTTCTGCCTGTGTCATACATTTGCACGACTTTAGTACAAGGCTGCAAACCTCTACAATTCTGCAGAAGGTTCGGTCCGGGGGTTCGAACCCATTGTAAAGTTCAAGGTTCGGTTCGCGGACCGGTTCCTGGACCCCCTGAACCCAAGGTTTTGGTTCTAACGTTGGTTCGCTTGAACAAAAAAGAGTAGTTTGACTTTCGATTTATTAATTCTACGTTGATAATGAAATTTATATACCTCTCTATTCATATACTTAATCATAACATTCAATACTTAAGTTATTGTAATTATCAAACCATCAGAAAATGAAAATGCTCGTTCAACTGATACCTGAGTTGCTGAAGCAGCTTGTATAGTAAAGGCAATATTTTTTAAGTGTTCGTTTTTATGACCAAAATTCCAAAATTTTAAAACATTTGTCGATGTATGTCATGTATCTGCTGTTTGACAACTTTCAAAGAAATCTATAACATCATTCATAGGTTTTATATTTGATTTTTGTTTATAGCTTTCTATTGCTTTCTTCTTCACTATCAGACGTTGAGTCAGTTGTTTTGCAACTGTTTTTTGTACGCAAAATATGAAATCTCGGGTCTGAGAATTCTGCAGCCAATACTGGTACTGAACTCATAGTAGAAAAATGTTTGTCGGGGCACTTAGATAGTAATAAACAATGATTTGCTGAAGATTCTAGAACGGCGTGAAAACCAAGCGTATTATAAATCAGTTGGTAGTAATTGTGATCTATTCCGTCCGTTCAAAGCCAAGTTGATTCATTATATGGTCAAACAGCTTCTTTCCGTATAATCTATCATCATCATCATCATACTTTAACTTGTCCCTTTACATCAAAGATCATTCACGATTAGTTAGAAATTCAATCGTTTATTGTAAAATCTCCAGAGATTTCCAATATTTCCCTGGATGTATCGATGAAAAATTAATTAAATTGGTGAACCGAACCTTATTATACCCGTTACTCGTAGAGTAAAAGGGTATACTAAAGTCGTGCAAATGTATGTAACAGGCAGAAGGAATCATTTCCGACCATATAAAGTATATATATTCTTGATCAGCATCAACAGCCGAGTCGATATAGCCATGTCCGTCTCTCCGTCTGTCCGTCCGTCCATCTGTCTGTATGAACACCTAGATCTCAGAGACTAGAAGAGCTAGAACAACCAATTTTTATATTGTCTGCAGGCAGATCAAGTTTATTTCAAATTTTTGCCACGCCCACCCCCGCACCCACAATAAAAAATGTTGAATAGCTCCCACAATTTTTGAGATATCGATCTCAAATTTAAAACTTGGATTTATATTCGCAACATCTATAAGCCCTTAAATTTTCATCAAGATCGGATGATAAATAGCCGAGTTAAAAAAATGTTGCATACTTTTCGGCTGTCCCACCTCAGGCACACAGGAAGGCTATTAAACATTTGTTTTCATGAGTAACGGGTATATCGAAGTCGGTTAGAGCCGACTTTAACTTACGCTCTCGTTTTTCGATAAAGTGGTCCGGTGGCCCTTTTACTCTACAAGTAACGGGTATAAAAATCTAGTTCGCAGATCGCCGCAACTATTCAAATCGGACGCTCCAAGGTCAGTGGACTACTACTCTTTTGACTTCCTTCAAAGCGACAAGCCGGGCCTAAAACGTGCGTGTAATGTAATTATTGCAGTACTATTCATCTTGTATGAGAGGTGTCGGCTTCGGCAGGCACTTTAATGAGATGCTTTCGAACTGTAGCCCCATACACTTCAAAGCCCACAAACCAACGTGAGGGAAAAACTAATTAGCATGTCAAAGCCATCCATATGACTTTAAGTCATACTAGTGTGACTTCTTTCAAAGCGACAAACCGGCACTGAAACTGGCGTGTAATTTAATTACTGCAAAACAATTCATCATGTATGGGAGGTGTCGGCCACGGCAGGCAGGTCAATGCGATGCTTTCGAGCTGTCACCCCCACCCGCTTCCAAGCACACAAAACCACGCGATTGCCTGATTAGCATGTCAAAGCCATCCATATGACTGCAAGTGGCTGGATATTTGTAATCCCTCAGGTTATACACGCTAACCATATTTACCCCAAGGCGCGAATCCCGCTAAATGTTGCCTTTACTTGCTGTTGGGTATCACAATAAACGCCTCTGTTTACGGCAGAGTCCCGCGCGTCCCTATCTTCACAATAATCGCTTTTGTTTACGAAAACAACAAACCGCAACTACATACTCTCCATGCGGAATGAAATGAATGTGAGAGTGTCTCATGTAACCGTTTTGATTAATCCTTTGTCAATGACTCAAAAACAATTTGTTTTCTCTGCCATTCAAAATGGTCTTCTTAAGAAGGCAGCCGGTCGTAAAATGAATGAAACGGGCAGAATAGAAATATAAAAATATTTGAAATGACTAATTAAATTACCTTAACAGCAATATGTACTATGTGTAGGCCAAAGGCAAAGGCCACACACAAAAAAATCTGTGGTTAAATTTAACCGATAATTTGGGTTAGAAATGCGCCAACCCAAAAAGTCGGTAAAATTCACCAAATTTGACAGTAACTATCACGTAAACCTTTACGCAAAGAGAACTATTGCAATAGTAAATCTAACTGAAAAAATTCGTTTAGAATTACGTACACAAAATTAGTAATATTATCCGATGCGTACAGTAAGTAAATTTTCTTACTGTGTGTACAGTAATTTTACCATAAAAATAGTAAGCTGACAGTTTTCTGGTAAATATACTGAAATATTGGTACTCTACTGTAAAATAGTAGGATTACTATTTTTGCTGTCAAGTAATAGTAATAGTAGGATAACAATTCTTACTGTTAAACTACTAGAACTATTTTTACTTTACTATTTTTACTGTAACTACTTTTACTTTTAACTTACCACAAAAATAGTAATCTCACCATTACACATTGGGCCAGCGAGCCGATTTTTCGACGAAAATTAAAGTTTTAAAGCTAGGTTCTTGAAATTTGGTACATATGATAGTGTCGATGCACATAAAAATATATCTAAGTTTCAGACCGATCTGACCACGCCTTCCCTAGCCGCCCATATGAGATAGGTTTCCTCTTATTGATACTTGTAAGGTAATTAATAATGCTAGCACTCGTTAAATTCAACAAATGTTTTTAATTCATTTTTTTAACACTTAACCTTAATATTAATAAGTAAAAAATAACAATGCATTCAAAATGACTATAAATAAGTATCTTACATTTAAAAATGTTCCTAAAAGTCGTCTTCTACATCAATTTCTATTGAAAACGGATTTTCAGAGTCAGAATCTGAATCACTATCACTGTTGTTAGCAACAAAAACGGGAACATTGTTATTATTGTTCATGTTACAAAAATATAGCAAGTTTGGTGATTCCAAAAGTTCGATTACGTCTGCTGGTAGGGGTAGTTTATTTTGCTGATAGATGCTCGACACAAGAGGATCTGAGGAATCCATTGCTCTGTGGAAAACGTCTGCCATGTTGTTCCGCCGTGTACTCTTTCGAGCATGTAACCTCCTGTCACTCTTATAATATTTGTTGCGAGCCTCTGAGGCAGTCTCGCCAAGAACACCTAATGGAAGGATTGATGCTTCTATTATTTGGTAGCCGTGCATTAACACTTTATGGACTGTTGCCGACATTGGAAACCATGGATACAAGGACTATATAGTGTTATGGTTTTCTGACAATATTTTTTAAATTGTGTTGAATCAATTGGTAGGTGGCAAGAAATAGCAATTAAAATATTGTTAAAATATGCAATGAGAAATTCATCAATACCTAAGACTTCAGCTAGTAGCTTAGGTTGTGCAAACGCCCTCCTTGCTGTATTGCCGTCGTTGGTATTTTCATTACCATTCTGCTTAGGCTTATCCACATGTAGAGCCATAGCACTCCACATCTGCTTCTGAATCGTCTTTTTTTGGTTCGCCATTTTTTTTTTCCATTTTCATCTCTCACTTGCCATTTTTTAAGTTTCAGTCTATATGCAATTTTAAGAACGAATTCAAAAAATCGAATCCAACCATGTAGAGGACTTATGCCATATTTTAATGCTTCATGTCTTGGCTTAAATTTTGGTGAGTCCATTTTAGCATTTTCCATGAAGTCTTTTGGACTCGCTCCACATATCGGACACAATTGGCAAGATTTGGTTTCAGTCAAAATGTTTAAAACTTTTCCGTTTAAAAGTGTCATTTGAAGATCATATTTAACTGAAATTGATTTTCCAATTACAACGGTGCAGACATTTTTCCTTCAGCAAGAATATGGTCTTTTGTCTCTTTAACAAACTCAAGCTTGACTGGTCTACAAAATCTAATCGACTGAGGAGTACGATTTATCCAAAATACATTTCCAATATGGTAAATTAATTTTAGGGGGATTATTGTTGTCGCAAAAAGCGAGTCGTCAGAAAGCAATGAATCACATCCAAAAAAGTGTTGCTTATAGCTGCTTTGTCCGGTTGTTCCGTCAAATCTATAGCTTGCAATAAGGGTCAGACTTAAAGTATTGCCAAGCTGCTCAAATAAATCTTCTTGCATTTGAATTATACGGCAACTAGTGTGGTCTAGAAGACTTTGCAGCGGGACTTCAGCAACTGACTCGGTTACATTAATATCAAAAGGTTTACATTTTGACTTAGCTTCTCTCACTTTGTTGTAAGAAGGAAAAAGTTTACAAGATCGGGAAATGCTGAGCTCGCGAAAGTTGTTGTATTGACTTTTAGTCAATGAATTTTCAAGCAGATATGCTAAAGCTTCATCCTCCGTTAGTCGAACCGAGTCATTTTTCTGAGCAAAAAGATTTTTTCTAGCCTTATTGGGGTCACTCGGAGTAAGAAATGCATCTTTTAACACAAGGGCTGTATCTTTCTCGTTCGATTTTTCGGCCGAAACTGCGGCGGCATGCACAAGAGAAGATTTGAAGACAACAATGAACTTACTTTCGGTATGCTTTGTCTTAAATCTGGCCATACTTCTATTACATTTTGCCAAGTTCTTTTGTATGTAAAGGTGAAAGCTTCTCACTTTGGTGTTGATTTCATCCTTTTTCTCCGTGCTTAAGTCGAATTCATTCAGTTCATCATAAATCCAACTCGAGACGGCAGATGCGCTACGATTGTTTTGTATGTAGATATCAAGCAGTTGCTCATAGGCGAACTCAACCACAGCTACAATATTATGGATTTATACACATCGGTGTAAAATGGAGCAAAAAAGATTTTTAAAATTAGTTCATATACACTTTGCACTATAATGACACATAATTTATTTTTGGCACAACTTGGCACAAAATTAGTTATAGTCCACAACAGACGGGTTAGCAGGTTAGCTTTTTTCTACTTTTGGACAACACAAATAAACGCACACAAAAAACCCATTAACAAACATGAACAAAATCTTTTTTAATACAAATATTCTACATACCTTGGTCTTTCTTTTCCATAATTTTAGTGAAAATTGTTTAAACCACAATAATTTTGGGACGCTCGCAAGTAAACAAAAACTTTCCCGCGCTTTTTAGTTTCGCACGCATGCAATCAAACAGCTGACTTTGAAGGGCTGCCAAAATTCCAGGGATGCATCAAAACAATTAAAATCTTTTGATTCATTTTAGTCAAAGTATATACTATTCAAATTTTATTATTAAAATTGGTTTACTTCCTATAAAAAATTTGAATTTTCGTCGAAAAATCGGCTCGCTGGCCCAATGTGCATTACTGATATTAGTTTTGCTATTTTTATTGTAACTCAACAGTATATATAGTATCATTACTATTTGAACAGTAAACTGTACCAGAAATGCTGAAAATTACAAATTTTAGTTAGTCCATTTGCAAAACTTTTGTCTTTATTTAGAATAATACAGTAGTTATTTAGATTAAATCGTGGTATTCAAAATATGTCTATTCTTAACATAGAAATACAATTTATTGTATTACTTAATATTAATAGTATTTGGGCCTTATATAAGTATTTCCATTGGGAGACAAATTTAAATTCAAGGGGCTTTTAAAACATACATTAGGACTTAGAAAATGAATGTCTTCTTCTTCCAAGGACACAAGAAAGTATTGGTAATGTTTCGAAAATAAAACTACTTTGTGTTTGACACCTACGAATGCAATGTCGTTGTTTTCAAAAATAATGATGTCTTTAATTTCAAACAATTGCAGTGAATATGAAAATAGAAAATGAGCCACTTTGTAAATATTTCCTAAATATGTTAATTTACTTGTGAAATTGTACTCTTCGTTTGCTGAGACATGTCTTTGTACATGTTGCATATTGTTAAATTCTAATATATCGCCGGGTGCGGGAGGTTATGGGTTCGATCCCGCCTCGGCCCATATAATAGAAAGAGTTTTTTTCTTTCTTTAGAAAAAAAATTTTGCATACCCGGTCACCTTCACCAGCTACTGGCGCCAGCTGTGAAGTAACTAGCCATGAAAAAGCAAAAATTCTCTAATTATTGCCGTTCGGATTCGGCGTTAAAATGGTGGTCCCTTTCTCTTGTGCGAAAAATTATAAGCACACACGCCAAGAGATTGAGAGAAGCTGGGCCCTGGCCCTCCTGGAGGTGCTGAGCCACTTGTACATTTTACAATATTTTATTATAATATAGCTTACTGCTTAATTTCTCTTTTTGAATGTCGTTAAAAATATTCCTATCCATTAAACCATTTTTAAAAATAATAGCCGAGTTGCCAGCAATGTAAGCATACATTTAATGGAAACTGATAAAGACACATTTCTTCTTGAATTGATAGAATTTGTATATATTTTTAATTCTCTATGTTTAGACTCGAACTTGAAACACCAAAGTTACTTGAGTGGGCCAACATATTTTATAAATTTTGGGTAGTGGAGCAAACAATGAAATTTGGGTTTTAATGTGTTGCCAAAAAGCAGTATATAAAGTTTGTGGTGTTCTTTAATTTATGACTGCAATACTTGCAAATCCTTGTCATTATATTCTGTTTTGATCTACAATTTCTATTAGTAAGCAAAGAAGGTCCCAGTGTTTGTTTACTTCGGGGATTAATTCTCCTATCATAAGGGGCAGAAAATGGCAAAACTCTATGTTTCTCGAGCTGACATGTTTAACTTTAGATTTCTTAAGTATGCAATTGTAATTGTATCACCATACTGAAACAAGTTTTTCCTATTATTTAATATTTGTAGAGTAATGATTTTGTCCTTTTCAATGAAATGAAGTAAAATTTGTGAGATATCATACACGCAGACGCCTTCAAATATGTCATGCATGATTGCAAAGGGTATTATAATTTTGCCCAGAAGTTTGCAACGAATAAAAATATTAATTTCCGACCCCGTAAACTATATATATTCTTGATCAGAGCAACGAGCTGAGTCGAGCTTTGAGCTTTGTACGTCCGTCTGTCTGTCAGACTGTCTGTCCGTCTATCTGTCTGTTTCTACGCAAACTAGTGTCTCAGTTTTAAAGCTATCGAGCTGAAATTTTGCACAGAATCTTTTTTTTACTGCACTCTGCTAATATGTCGGAACCGACCGGATCGGATGACTATATCTTATAGCTGCCATAGGAACCATCGGTCAAAAAATGGGTCTTAGTGAGAAAAAACTTTTTTGTTTTTAATTTTGTCGTTCTTAAACTCGGCGATTGTTAATTTGATGTGTTTTCAAAAAGATTCGCGAAGTTTGGTCGAAATCAGAAAAATGGGCTTTACTTAGAAAAGTTTTTGGTTTTTATTTTGTTTTTGATTTATGTTTTAATTTCAAAATAGCACTTGCAAGGGTATTAAAACTTCGGCACAGACGAAGATAGCTTAGCCTTCACGTTATATTTTCAACGTCTGATGTCTCAACATAACTGTGGGAAGTAATTATAATAATAATAGTTATGCCAAGATAAACTCGGACGGATAGGTCAATGTTTTAAACTTATGTCGGCGTACGTGCATAAAAGCCACAAGGATATCAAATTGTGGGCCAAGATTAGGAATTTTACCTTGTCTTCATTAAATTTTTTCTCGATCTCAACAGAAATTTGTTGAAAGTCGATTTTTGTAAGTTTAATTTTTTGTCTTAAACTCCAAGTTACTATGGCTTCATATTAAAATTTTACGTGCAGCATCATTCAAATTTTTGGTTTCTAAAAACACACGTTCCACAAAATAACCACCAGGGTGATAACATAAAATGATTCGCAAGTCCTAGAAAAAAAACTTGATGCTTTAAATCATGATTTTGGTAAGCGAATGACATATCTTACAATGACGCCTCTATTGTTTGACCACTCCTTATGGAGTATTGATGATGCCTTGCTAGACAGAGAAGGTCCGGCAGCGGATTGGCAGCCTTCAACAATATTCAAGTCCGAGTCTAGTTGACAAATGGAGCTCCTTTTGGTTTTGTCATATCCCTATGGATGAAATAGATACATTAGATTTAACTTGAATAAAAATATTATTTTAAAATAGCTCTTACCTTAAGGCGTTTCCACTCATAGAGCTTATTACGAAAATTGATTGTGTCGCCTAATTTGTATTTGCGAAATAAACGCGCCAGGTCAGCCACCGTTAAAAATCTAAGCGTTTTTATTGTAATCATCTCATCAACATAAAAAAAATTGAAATTTATGATGTAATAAGTAATAATTTTAAAAATTACAATAATTTTTAACTATAAATAATTTCAAAATTTAATACGACACTTACATATACATACATACATTCACATCTACATACATCTGTAACATAACCAAATAAAAAAAATTTCTCGTTTTTTTGCTTTTCATGTGGTGTCTGCACCCTAAGGAATTTTTCTCGTATTTTGCATTGTAAATACGAGAGCAGCAGCACACTAAAATTTTTTCACAGTGAATAATTAACTGTTGATATATATGTATCAAAATTAATAAAACTTTGTCATTTTTGTTAAATTACATTTGTATGTATGTATTTTTGCTGCTTTCCTTAGGCCGAAATGACAATTTCAATTGTTAGGCACAATTTTAAGTACAATTTTCCGTCTATGGGACAAAGCAGTTGGTGCCGCACAATGTTTTTTATTTATTTATTTATTTATTTATTTAGAGTTGACAAAAAAAGGCTGTCAACGAAAATTTATATACGTTACAAAAATTTTTATGAGCTAATGAAGCCTATCAAAGAAAATCTAATAAAATTACAAAATAAACTAATAACGACTCCGACACGGTGGGGGAATTTTATTTGCCCGTCCGGCCAGCTATGCCCCTATTCACAGCCAATTGTAGTCAGAGACGTTATTAGAGCTAACAAAAATTTTAATAATATAGAGATCGAGAAGAGGGAGAGAGAGAGAAAGCGAGAGAGAGAAAAAAAAACCAAAACCTACAGTTAAGTAGGTACAAAGAGAAAAAAAAAGGATAATATATTAAATTAAAAAAAAAAAAAAAAAAAAAAACTGAGATAGAGAGAAAAATATCTAAAATAAAACTTTAAAAATAAAAAATTTATACGTAAAACTTAAAACTAAATAACCGGAAATCTCTGACCCGGTGGGGGAGGATTTTTTAGCCAGTCCGACAAGCTATGCCCCTACTCACAGCTGGGAGTGGTCAGAGATTTCCCCGGAGATAATTATAGAGAGACGTTTTTAGAGAGAAGAGAGAGATCTGTTGAGAGCAGGTGATAGAGATCATTGTAATTTTGACATAAGACCCGAAAACGATTGTGCTGGGCATAATCAGTTGTGCATCTGGGCAAGATTAAAGGTAAATAGTTTCTAGTTGGCCTAGAAGGAACGGAAAAGTTAAGGCGACCTAAAAGTTCGGTAGAGTCTACATCACTAATGATTAGCTTATGAAGAAAAGAAACGCCTAGGACTGTTCTACGATCAGCTAACGAAGGAAGGTTAATAAGCAAGAGTCTACTGGAGTACGATGGCAGACGAAGGTTAGGGTCCCAATTTAGTCCACGAAGAGCAAAAAGCAAAAATTGCTTTTGTACTGATTCGATACGATCGATATGCTTTTTGTATTGCGGACACCAGACGGACGAGCAGTATTCAAGTATAGGACGGACTAGAGCAGTGTACAGGAGCTTTGTGGTGTAAGGATCATTAAATTCCTTCGACCAACGTTTAATGAATCCAAGTACACCATTCGCCCTATTAACAATAGAAGAGATATGAGGATTGAAACTCAATTTGGGGTCAAAAAGAATTCCAAGATCAACGACGGTAGATATTCGTTGCAGGCGTTCATTGCCAATCGTATAAATAGCCAGCGAAGGTTTGCAACGATGGAAAGTCATAAACATGCACTTGGAGCAGTTAAGGTATAAATGATTAACCAAGCACCAAGACTGCAAGGAGTTTAAATCATCTTGCAATCTAATGGAATGTGTCGGGTCATTGAAAGATAAAATAAGTTTAACGTCATCGGCATACATAAGTATCCGAGAGTAAGATAGTATTGTGGGTAGGTCATTAATAAAAAGAGTAAAAAACAAAGGACCAAGGTGACTACCTTGCGGTACACCGGACGTTACAGAGACGGGCTTTGAAGTGTCTGAACGTAATATAACTTTCTGGGTTCTATTTTTTAAATAGGACGAAATCCAGAGCAGAAAGGAGGCGGGAAATCCTAACCGATCAAGCTTATAGAGGAGAAGATCATGGTTTACAGAGTCAAAAGCCTTACTGAAGTCGGTGTAAATGACATCGGTTTGCTTTTTCTTAAGGAACCCATCATTAACCAATGAAGTAAATTCAAGCAAATTGGTCATAGTTGACCGACGCTTAATAAACCCATGCTGGAAAGGTGATAAAATCGATTTGCAATAATGCTGCAAGGTGGAGGTTATAATCTCTTCAAATACTTTAGGAATAGCGGAGAGCTTAGCTATGCCTCTGTAATTGGAAATATCCGATTTTCCACCTTTTTTATGAAGAGGAATGATATAGGACTCTTTCCAAAGAGTTGGAAAGACTGAAGAATCGAGTGATAGATTGAAAATCTTAAGCAAAGGTTTGCATAAGGAACTACAGCACTCTTTAAGAACACAACTAGGAATGTTGTCAGGGCCAGGGGAGTATGAGGATTTTAGAGATTTTAAATGCGAAAGTAGGGAGCTTTCACTAATCGAGGGAACACAAATCGAGTTAGAAGAAGGAATGGCATATGGATAAGAAGTGTTAATAAAGTGGATAGAGGAATACGTTGATTGAAAAAAGTCTGCGAATAGGTCGACGGCAGCAGAATCATTGCCAGCCTTTTGGGCACCCAGAAAAAAAGAAGAAGGTAGCGATGAAGATCTACGCTTAGAGTTCACAAAGCTATAGAATTGTTTAGGGTCCTCTGCAAATTGAATTTTGCACCGGCCAAGATAATTCTTATAGCACTCAGAGTTAAAAAGTGTAAAGTTGGATTTTGCTATTGAATATTTAGAGAAATCAACAGCCAAGCCAGATCGTTTATACTTCTTGAAGCATCTAGTCTTAATATTTTTCAAATTAGAAAGTCTAGGGCAGTACCAAGGAGGATTAAGTGACGCGGGAGAAGCTACGCTATAAGGAACATAGATATATAAGAGAGAATTAAGGGATTCGTAGAAAAAGGCAAGAGCAAAGTCAAAATCAACCGCATTGAACAGAGGTGACCAGTCTGTTGCACAAATAAGTTGATTTAATAATGTAAAGTTTCCTTTACGAAAACAACGACGAGGTTTATTAGGAATTTTAGAGGTTGATGAAGTAGTTTCAGAAACTGAAAGAGAGATTTCAAGAGTAGGATGGTAAATATCTTCGGGCAGTGATAGAGGGGCGGACCTAGAAACTACAGCATTAGTACTGTCAGCGACAAAGACAAGATCCAGCAATTTATTAAGATCGTTTGGAATTGAATTTATCTGAGACAGGGACATATCAAACAGATGATCTAAAAAGTCATGCTGTGTTGATGGCACAAGATAGGTTGACCCATTAAGATATGACCAGGCGATGTTTGGTAAATTGAAATCACCTACAACAACCAATGAGTCAATGTCTCGTAATTGGGCACAAACATCTTTTATACAAGTTATATGGTTCATATAAACTTGAATATCGGAAGAAGGAGGGATATAGGAGCAAGTAATATATAACGAGAAGGAAAGAAAAGAAACTTTTACGGCTACGAATTCCACACCATCAGGCAGACTTAGTGGAATTAATTCCGAACGGTGGCTAGTCTTCACTGCGATCAGTACACCACCACCTCTTCGAGTAGGTCGATCATATCGATATATAAAAAAATCATTTGACAAAATTTCGCAATCAGAGATTGATGGATTTAACCACGTCTCTGAGAAGGCAATAATGTCAAACTCAAATGAAGCACTATTCAAGAACAAGGTAGTAAGTTTTGATAACAGACCCCTAACATTCTGATAGGCTATAAGAGGACTAAAGGACAGAACTAGTTTTTTGAAACCCTGTTAGAGCTAGACCCTACATTTGAGGGCAAGCTGACGGGCATTGGCCTAACACGATTTTTTTGCCTAAACTCGTGAACAATCATATCTGGCAGCCAAAATTCTGGGTCACATATGATTGGAAAAGCTTCACCTGGAACACTTATGTTAAAGGAAGCTACATCACGAGGCTGGGCAAAATTAAACTTTGAAATGGAAACACTTGCTGAGGATTTGCTAGCAATATAGGCGGCAATTTTCTCGCAAGTAGTTTCAGGAGACAACCTAGACACAAAAACTGTTTTGCGTGGTGCTATAACAGTAAGAAGGAAAGGCTGTGAAGAAAGGGAAGCACTTTCATCAGGTTCAGGTGGCACTATTGGAGAACTAACTAGTCTACGATTTGGAGGTTTATTTAAAAAATTATTAATAACTCCTTGACTTGGGGAGGGAGGCAATGGAGACAAACCAAGCATGCTAGCTGGTGAAGCGGACAGGGAAATGGTCGGCGACAAGTCTTGAGGCGAGACTGGCAACGATGAAGGGGGATCAGTCGACTTGTCAGAATCGGGAGGTGGCACTATTACAACTTGAGGTTCCGACCGACGTGTGGGTGGTGACTCAAAATGGAATTTACTAAGCAACTCATCACTAGAGGTAAACTCACTTGCGAGTTGCTTAGTTATTTTATGCAACTTATTATATTTATTTTTCACGGTATTAGACATACGCGAGAAATTAAATTGCTTAACAGTGCATACAGGGCAGGACCACCTTAACGCACCACAATCTTTTTTAGTTGAGCAAATTTTATCAAGGTCGCGTCCACTTAGTGCAGCACATTTTATATGCATAATATTATCGCACAACCAACAGTTAACAAACCGGAATTGTTCCGAATCATTTGCATCTTTATTAGTACACGACTTTTTGCAGCACGACATTGATCAAAATTTACCACTGGGGCTCAAAAATAAAGAGATTAGAAATCAAAGCGGGTATCAATATCTCACTCTAAGAGCGGCGAAACAATTAGAAAAGCTCAAAGCTTTCTCAGCAGAGAGCGATGCACACAGAGAGTTTGAAGCAAACGCACGCACTAACCTTTGTTAAGAGGGGGGAACGGGGGAACCGCCAAAAACAGATGAGCGAAAGCAAAGCAAAAACAAAACGCACAGCACAGACGCCGCGATATTTATATTTATTAAATTAATAATACCCAGATGCACAACAAGAAAGCAAAGCACTCACCGGTAGTGGGTATTAATAATTGACCGATTTTCGATGTATTCGCGAAATTATAGGCACGTTGAACGTCACAATTAATTTTTAATTACGGAGCACAAAAAAAGCACGTCAATCTCTCACAAGAGTCTCTCTCCTCCTTGAATAGGCTGAGAAGATGCACAACAGAGACTTTTGTCCATTAACGAAAACTTACAACAATAATTGTCGCTAAAAAATTAAGTGTCATTCCAGCCTTAACAATTTATTTAAAACCATTTTTTGTTGTTTCTTTACTTATACGTGTCTCATCGTTTAGTTCACAACCCATATGGCCAAAACCCCACTCTTCAAGAAGGAGTTGAAGCTCACCAATTTTTTTTTCGCACTGCTCACTGTCCATGCTGTCAACTCACACTACTGACACCGATTATAGTCGATTTTTTTTTTCAACTTTACGAAACTCTTATTAATGTGTATGTGGAGGGCACGCGCCTCACTCAAAAATCAAACCGTTAATCCTTTTCTTCGTTTTGTTATTGGCGTTCGGCGCGCACTTCTTCTACTCAGGGTATGGAATGGCATATACGACTATAAGAAGTATATGAATACATTTATTTTTAACACAGTGCCACAAAATTCAACTTTTTTTAATACATGGGAACGGGACCAATAAATTATGAAACTAGAGGCATCAGGGAGCAATAACTCATACCCAGTTTTTCTTGATCACGTCAAGTTCGCGTTTAATGGGCACATTTATACTAGCAACTCACAGCTACAACATCTGTAAAAGTAAAATTGGCTCAAACAGCACCTCCAGGAGGGCCAGGGCCAAGCTTCTCTCAATCTCTTGGCGTGTGTGCTTATAATTTTTCGCACAAGAGAAAGGGACCTACAGTTTAACGCCGAATCCGAACGGCAATAATTAGAGAATTTGCTTTTTCATGGCTAGTTACTTCACAGCTGGCGCCAGTAGCTGGGTGAAGGTGATCGGGTGTGTAAAAGCTTTTTTCTAAAGGAAGAAAAAACTTTTTTTTTTTATATTAGATGGTCCGAGGCGGGATTGAACCCACAACCTCCCGCACCAGCCGGCACACATACGACTGGTACGCCACGCCCGATCAATGTTGCTCTAAGGCAGTTGCTAGTACAAAAATGCCTGTAAACCGCGAATCAAGGCTTCGTTGGTAAAACTGAAAACGCAGTTCGGTTTATTTTTATCTCTAGTCTATGGCCTATATGGACTCAATAATGGATGCTGTCAAATGTGGTACCCACTATCGCGGTTTTTCGATGCATGTTACCATCTCTTAAGGACACATTTTATTGGCCAGCATCGCAATATATTTAAAATCTTACAAAATTCTATCGAGTGGTTTTCCATTAATTCCATTTTCTAAGTTAGACCTCTTTGGGCGTGGTTCTAACCGCTTGACCATTGAAGGCGGGAATTTCGTATAACAATTGTGGTGACTCCCTTCATCTTTGGTGAATTTTCCAAAATTTTAGCTCTCACCTTTTTTTAACCAGCAACAGATGTTTTAGCTGTGTGTTGCTAGTATAAATGTGCCCATTAAACGCGAACTTGACGTGATCAAGAAAAACTGGGTATGAGGTGTTGCTTCCTGTTGCCTCTAGTTCAGAGATGGGCGCGTCGCGACGTTCCTATGCACATAATTTCTCTGTATTTATACAAAAAAATAAAGATCTGTAAATGCAAAATTGTTCAGAAATGCAAGAACTACACTAAGAAAACACAAGAACGAATAATTTGAGTACGAAAGGTCTTGAAAAAAAAATTATTCGTTCTTGAATTTTCAAGAATTTCGCTCTTGGAATCGAGATAAATTTGTTCTAAACGTTCTCAATTTTGTTTTTTATAGGCAAGGGGGGTGAGGGCAATTTAACTTTGAGAGAACAGCGTTGGAGTCGCTCTCGCAGAGAGTGAGAGCGCATGCGCAGTTGGTCGTTGAGAGAATGGCGTTGGACTCGCTCTCGCAGAGTGAGAGCGCATGCGCAGTTTGTTGTTGTGCGATGCTTACGAAAGGCAACTGCGTTTATTTATAAGTGTGATTTCGTCACGTCTTTTACCTTACGAAGGTTAGCTGAGCTCGTTAAGCTGCCCGTCGCCTGTGTGTGTTTCAGTCTTTCAAGGTACCGTGTTCAAGTCCCAGAAAAGTAACAAAAAAAAAAAAATATCTATGTGGCTATCTCAAAATCAATCACAACTTAAAACAAAGTTTGGTGGGTGGGTGGTGGTGTTGGGGTTGGTGTGGTTGATAATGGTGAGTGGGGACGGGGGAGGTAGACGAGACGGACCACCACACGTCGGTCGGGTCGGGTCGGTTGTGTCTCTTCCACCCCCCACCCACTCCAAATATTCTTTTTAATTTTTTTATTTTGAGAATTATTCGTTCTTGGATCAAGTACTGAAACTCTTGAATCAATAATTATTCATACTTGGATCAAGAGCTGAAACTCTTGAATCAGGAATGCCGGGATAAAAAATTCACTCTTGAATCAAGAATTTCGCTCTTGGATCAAGAATTTTCACTCTCACCGTACTTTCGAGAACGAATGCTCTTGATTCAAGAGCGAAATTCTCTATTTTTTCTCTGAGTGTACTGTTTTTATTGACCTGTGAGTGGGCTTGAGCATTGCAGGTAGTGAAAGTTTGACACCTAAAAATCGGCTCCACACATTTTGGGCTATATCTCCTCTCTCAGATAATGGCCCGATATGCACGGTATGCAAAAACTTCAGGCACATAATTAAGAATATACTTCAGCTCAATCGGCTGAACAGTTTTTGAGATAAACGCTTATCAGTGAACCAACCTCACAAAAGTCCCATACAAAAAACCTTCAAAAAATTACATCCATAATTATGTGCCAACTGCTAAGCTCCAAGATAATGGTCCACATTGCACGGTATACGTGCTTATAACAGAGATATTTAAGTGTGTCTACCAATTTGGGGCTCAATCGTGCGAACCATTTTTGTGAAAAACGCTTATTAGTGGGGGTGCCTCGTCTTCATATTTTCCACTGATAAGAGTGGCGCGAGCTTGCGAACCGGAACCAGTCATTGGAACTGGAGCAAGCGGCAATCGAAAATCGACAATTCGACGCTAACTATTATTTTTGACCCCAGACAATGGCCCACAATGCACGGTAGTGCCAACGATTAGCATTAATTTTCCAAGCATTATGATGCATATTTCATCAAAATCGTCTGAACAGTTTTTGAGAAATTTAAGTTTTTCTTATATTAGTAAAACTCGCGTAAAAGTCGCTCACGCGCCCACCTCTACATAAATTTCTTACAGTGTGGCAGCCTTGCCATTCTCCGTTACAGTTATTCTTCGAAAGCCGGCGAGACAAGACGCGATGCCGTTTGTCTTAATACAAAACTGTGTAAGTGTTTTAAAAAAGTAATTTCTTTTAATTTTTATTTTAGGTTTTATTAATTTGTATATTAAATTATTTTTCTTGCAAACCGTACACATGCAGTTGAAACGCTGTGCCTGCGGGAGTGATGAGGAGGACAACGGAGAAGCTCCCCGGATGAAGAGGATTCCACCGATCGGGCCACTGTTGGCACGCGTTTTCCTGGCAAGGCCGTTGCCCGTCCTCCAGGCAAGGTACGTCCGCCTGGCACGGTCGGTGCACGTCCGCCTGGCAGGGTCGGTGCACGTCCGCTTGCCACGGTCGGTGCACGTCCCAATTTAAAGGCCGGTGCACTTCCTCCTGCCAAGGCTGCTGTTCAGAAGGAGGAGGATGCAGTAAACTCCAAAGACGCAGGCGGAACCACTGAAAAAGCTGAAGCTTAAAGTCGGTTAAAAAAAAGTAAATTATAAACCCTATCGTTTATTTATATGTATATATAATAACATTCTTCTTTTTCTTGTTGCAGCTGGCAAATTAATAAATAAATTTTAAAAAAACAAAACAACGTATCTGTATATTTGGGGGGGACATTGCTGGGCTTCTTAGGTTAGACCAAGATATTATAGATGACGCATGTGAAACAAAAAACAATTGTTCTTGGGAGCTGACATTTGATCCCAATTTTTGCTTCTCGCTGCCTTTACGAGGATGATAGTTTAGGTTAGGTTGCGATGGCTGAGAGCGGTTGGAGGTTGAGTAGCAGAGGTGGACCAAGGAGCTCGATGGTGGTACCTGTTCTGGCCAGTTTGTCCGCAGACTCATTTCCTTCTATGTTGCAATGTCCAGGCACCTATGTAAGGTGTATACTGAAATGTCGTGCGATCTCATTCAAAGATAAGCGACATTCCGTAAGTGTTTTAGCATTGTTGGTGTGAGTATATAAATACGTTTCCTTCTTTGACCGTGAGTGTGCTAAGGCAGGTGGCAGCTTCCTGGATGGCGTGAGCGGGCTATAGCTGTGGACAAGCCAGAAAAGACGCTCTCCGAGATGTACAGAGATCTGGAGAAAATAAGTATGTATGTGCATGTCCAATTCGCGTAGGAAGATGGTAAGATTACGCTGTAGCTTATGAATGATTTAATGGAGCACTACAAGGCACCAAAACAGCTGCATATCAAATTTGGAAAATTAGCATTTTTGGAAAAAATCAATCTGATTGCGGTCAGCTCTGAAGTTTTCCCTTTTCTCTGCGAAATTGATGTGTATCTGCGGCAAAGCCACCCTTGGTGGATATTATGGTGCCTGATGAAGAGAAGTTCACTATATGCGGTGATATACACGGTCAGTTCTGCGATTTGATGAATATTTTTGAGATAAATAGACTGCCATCCGAGAAGAATCCGAATCTATTTAATGGTGACTTTGTGGACAGAGGCTCCTTTTCTGTGGAATGCATATTTACGTTATTTGCGTTAAAGCTACTTTATCCCAACCATTTATTCTTATCGCGCGGCAAACACGAGAGCATTAACATGAACCAAATGTATGGATTCACTGGCGAGGTGACAGCCAAACATTGAAGCACTATGGCCGATATATTCACGCTGGTATTCAACTGGCTGCCGCTGTGGCACTGCAATAATCAAAAAATTCTGTCCAAGCACGGAGGCCTGTTCTCCTCGGACAATGCGACATTGGATAACATAAGGAGCATAGAGCGAAACTGCTAGCCACCCGAGGAGGAATTAATGTACGAACTGTTAGGGTCTGATCCACAGCAATGGATGGGACGTGGCCCGTCCAAGCGAGGTGTGGGCTTACAATTTGGGCCGGATGTGACGGAAGCATTCTGCAAGTTGAACAATCTGGACTACACCATACGCAGTCACGATGCTATGAGGAGGCCCACAATGGTCAATGCATAACTGTCTTCTCTGCGCCGAACTATTGGTGAGAAGCTAACGAGCAGGATCCACTAAATCGATTGGTCATCACTAATTATTCGAATTTTACCAATTTGCAGTGATACTATGGGCAACATGGGCGCATTTATAACCATAACGGGCAACAATCTGAAACCAAATTTCAAATCGTTCGAGGCTGTGGTAAGTTTCTGCCACCCCAAAATCCCACTCTGCTCCAATAATAATGCTTACACATTTTACTCTTCCAGCCACATCCCGATGTCAAGCCCATGGCCTATGCCAACAGCCTAATGAACTGGCTGGCGTAGTCAGCGTAGTCGCAGTCGTCCATTTCCAATAAATTACCATAGCTAAACACACATACCATGCAGCTTGAGAACCCATAACCGAACAAACTAAAAGGATTTCTTTTCCGAAATGATCAATAGACTATTCTGTGCACGCACTCCCAGCTACTTCAACATTTAAGTACGAGTAACCCGAGTCAAAAAACAAAAGAGCGGCGGAAAATCACAAAAATTGCAGCAATCAGAAGCCATTTGATAAATTCAGCTATATTTGATACAAAACCAGCATGTTTGTAGTATATAAAAAAGGGCTTTAGAAGTCGGGTGCGAAGCATCTGTGGTTCCAACAAAAAAAAGTAACTGAAAACCAAAATTTCAAAATTGGCAGTAAAATGTTTGTTTATGCCTTGGCCACCAACATCCTATCTGATCATTCTATGCTGTACTTCTACTCTATACATTCATTTTCCCCCTCCAAAATGCTCCATTTGTGCATAAAAATATTTTTTGTTTAACCCCTGCCTTGTTTATACTATGCATAATAAAGTTATTTTAATAAAAATTCGCAAGTTAAAAATTAAATTGAATTCATATTTCTTTCTTGGGAGCTTAAAATGTGTTGCTGTCTGTGAACAGTCAACCGGGTGCCTCGGCATAGAATTCGATATATAAACAAGTTGCAGCCGTCTGGGAATCAGTTTTGTACCGAGAAGATAATTCCACTAAATAGCATTTCTGAATTAAGATATGGCTTAATATATAAGTGTGGTTTTTAACAACATGGAACCCAAGAATTCCCCTTCTCTTCCCCATTCGCCCTTTGAATCCATTATTAGGCATCGCAATGGGCGATAATGCCTCTGGGTGATCTCGGCCTCAGCAGAGCAGCTCTTGAGATAGACTATCGCTCCTCAAGACGTCTGCAGCTTCCGTTTCAATACAGAGATCTTCTGGTTCAGAAACGTCTGCAGCTTCCGCATTCAGCAAAGTTTAGGAACGTCTGAAGCTGTCCGTCTATTTATAAAGTCGAAAATATCATGCAGAGCTCTTGAAAATTGTAATCTGAAAATTGTGAACCCAGCTCGTGTCCATGCTGATTCCAGCATGCAAAAAAAATTTGCAAAAAAAAATTGACAGATGTAAATTGGTTGAATGGAATTATAAATTTTTCAAACAAATCCAATCTTTTTAGGAACTCTTTTCCTCACCACCACAGAGGTAGAGTTCATGGCGCGTTTTTTTTTTAAGTGGTATCCCCAATAGGCCTATTCCACGTATTACTTAGCAAACGCATTTAATCAATAGTATACATTCCGATTGGTTTTTTTGTTTTGAGCGCAGCTGGCCGATTGCATTTTTGAAATAAGTTTCAAGGATACAAAATCAATGAGTTGGTGAAATGACAGTTTCTGGCTGCTAGCAGCATAGATGTCGTCAGTTTCGGTCTCACCTGAACATGTTTCCAATAAAGAGAACCTTCGGTGAAGCAATAATGGCTCAAGAAGTTTCAAGGATACAAAATCAATGAGTTGGAGAAAAGACAGTTTCTGGCTGCTAGCAGCATAGATGTCGTCAGTCTCGGTCTCACCTGAACATGTTTCCAATAAAGAGAACCTTCGGTAAAGCAATAATGGCTCAGGCACAAGCGCAACAAAGTTTTATGTACTTATGTTATTTGGTCTGAACACCTGTTGATTTTATGCTTTGCTTAGCAAATTTTTCAAGAAAACACTTTCTCTATTGTAAACAAGTTTGGCAAAGTTTACAGAGAAGGTTGCTGTTGATTCCAAAGGGGGAGATATGCAGACAAAACCAACTTCAATTCAATGGGTGTGATTAAATTAACAAGTAAGAGCGCTGTAGTCGAGTTTCCCGACTACAAAATACCCTGTTCAATTGAGACGCACATGCAAACACACTCACATACACAAACGCATACACACATACGAGCGCACACAAAAACACACGCGCGCTCACCCCGCTCCTATAAGCTAAATTGTTTAATAACTTTGGTGTTTTTGCTCGTATCTTATTTTTCTTTGGAGAGTAGTAAGATATGAGGCCTAGGATAATATAAAGTAAGCCACCAGGTTCTAACTTTAAAATTGTGGCTGTGACAGCTTTTTGCGGTTTAAGGGGGGAGGGGGGGATTTTTTCAAAATCTGAAAGAAACTTGATCTGGGTACGGTATACACCTATGTGCGTGCCAAAATTTGTGTCTCTATCTCTTATAGTCTCTGAGATCGACGCGTTCATACAGACAGACAGACGGACATGGCTAAATCGACTCGGCTGTTGATGCTGTTCAAGAATATATTATTGCACAACTTCATGATCCCCTTTTCCCATTTTTAATGGGAACAGGGTATAAAAAGGGTTGTGTTTTATTTCCTAAGAAACAACAGAATTACAAAAATTAATTAAAGTAAGAGCGCTGCCTACGCTTCGTTTCTCTCCGCCGCTTTTTTCAAGAATAACAAATATTTATCGATACATCGATTGCTTATTTCTAATGTGACCACACCTCACGTCAACAGAATTGTCAAGAAAATTTCAAATTAAGGCGGTTGCAAATTTCAAACAGGGAGGCAGTTAAATTTAAATAATAATTCAAAGTCCAGCGGAATCCTCCGCAACATCCCCGCCACCGTGAATCTAATCCTCCTTAGATTCAGTCAAATCCAGCTTTGCCAGCATACATGATGGGCGACGAAATACTCCAGCGGCTGTTTTCACGGTTGCAGACCGTACCTGGCCGTCTCGTCCAGTTATAGCCGCAACAATTCTTCCCTTTTTCCACTGGGATCGGTGGACTGCAGCATCGCAGATGACAACAATATCTCCTTCAGCAAGTGGTCGTACAGGATGGTACCACTTTGTGCGTCTACACAAGTCTGGAAGGTATTCGGAAAGCCACTTACACCAAAACGAATGCGCAAGCTGCTGTACAATGCGCCAATCGTTCCTAGTCGGCTGGAACAGTTCTTCTTGAGGGTGCGGCGTTTGTCTAGAATTGGCTGAACCTATAAGAAAGTGATTAGGGGTTATAGGTTCATCTGTCGGGTTGTTCAAAGCAATATGTGTGAATGGTCGAGCATTAACGATGTTCTCAGCGTCACACATTAAACTGTAAAGTACATCTTCCTTCAGGTTTCTGCTCAACAAGACATTTCCCATAGCCCGCTTAACGCTACGGACCAGCCGCTCCCAACATCCTCCAGCATGTGGGTTCAATGGACAATTGAAGACCCATTCTATTTTATGTGTTGCAAGTTCGCTTGCAATCCTCTCATGATCAAGTCCCTGTACTTGTTTACTTAATTCGCGTTCAGCTCCAACCAAATTAGTTCCGTTATCTGAACGTTATCTTCAAAGGAGCACATTTGGTTTTACCCATTATGAAAGCCAATGCCCATCCAGATTCCGTTTTTATGCGCCAGTATCCCACTGCAGTATAAGCCATCTCACTCGCATCTGAGAATATGTGAAGCTCAACCACTCCTTTATAAAAATCAGTTCCGTAACATCGAGGGATTTTGATCTGGGTGACTTCACTGAGGCTCTGGAGCCAACACTTCCATTGGCCATAATCTTCGTTTTCAATCTGTTGATCCCAAGCAGTTCTATTTTGCCATATGGATTGGAAAAGTAACTTAGCAATCAGGGAATACTCCGCGAGAATCCCAAATCGGTCGAACACAGACTTAACGACTCTTAATACTTTCCGCTTAGTTGGGATTCTCGAATCTGCAAATAATGCCTCATCAATTTTTCGGAATGATAACAAGAAACCAAAATCATCGCTTCCTGTACACCAGTACATTCCTAATACCTTTTCATAATGCGAGGTATCATCCCTGTCAAGACTTATGGTGTCACAGACACCCCCACATGCAAATATGCGGTAGAACGTTTCCGAATTGGACAGAAACTTTCATAATTCGAATCCTCCACGTCGATGTACCTCAACAATTTCTCTCGTGACCCTCACAGCTTCGTCTTCAGATGAGAAACAGTGAACTAGATCGTCCACATAATGGTTTCTGATTATGGCATCGACAGCTTCTGGGAATCGCTCTTTAAATTCCACCGCGTTTCTATTTTTCACATACTGGGCGGAGGCGGGTGAGGACTTGGCTCCAAAGGTCATCACCTGCACTTCGTATATTTTCATACCCTCGCTTGGATCTTTTCTCCATAGTATACGTTGTGCGCAGCGATCCTCCGGCCTTATCCTGACTTGGTGGAACATTTCTGCTATGTCGGCGGTTACACCAATACGTTTCTGTCTGAATCTCATAAGTACGTCGGCTAGAGATTGGTTCTCATCATGTCCACTCATCAGCATTGAGTTAAATGACACTCCTTCAGCTTCGGCTGCTGCATCGAACACAATCCTTAATTTGTCAGGCTTATTGGGGTTCAAAACTCCGAAATGAGGAAGGAACCATTGCCTTTCGGCTACCGCCTCCATGTCTTCGCTAGTGAGCTGCCTTATGTACCCTTTATCCTCGTACGCAGTCATCAGCTTGTTGTACTTTTCAAAGTATTCTGGTTCGCGTTTAAACTTTCTTTCTAAGGCTAACTGCCGTTTAAATGCCATCTCCTTACTGTCTGGTAACATTACTTGATCTGTAATCCACAGAAGACCCGTCTCAAAACGCTCACCAACACGTTTGGTTGTGTCTATTAATAATTGGTTCGATCTTGCGGTTTCTCGACCCTCAACATGGTTCATCACACCTCGTACATCCATTTCAGCATTCGCGATGTAGTCGTGCACCAATTGGTCGATATGATCATCGTTGCTTCCTCTAACTAGATGGACTCCCTTCAATTCTTTGCTGGATCCGGACTCTCTTTGACATTGACCATAAACAATCCATCCCAGCTTGGTCATCGCGACAGCTGGTCCATTCCACCCTACTGTCTGCCTATTCTTGGGAATAAGTAGGTGTATGTTGTCCAGTCCAATAAGCAACTCTGGTACTTCATCTGTGTACCCTTTCAGTGGAATATTCTTTAGATGGCAATACTTAGAACTTAGCTCGAACATATTTATCGTTTGCTTCGGCAACTGTAATTCTTTCATAGTTCGAACACATTTCGGTTCATAAACCTTATCGTCATTCTCTCCTGATATTCCAACGTCGAACTGACCTACTAATTCTGTAACCTTCTTATCGCCAAACCATTGTAGTGTCAAATTTTCCTTAGGTCCATTTAGCTTTAACAAATCTGTCAAGCTTTTATTCATTAGCGTTACGGAAGATCCTTCATCCAAAAATGCATGACAATTTACTTTTATACCATTCGCATGCAGCTTTACGGGTAAGATTTTGAAGAGGATCTTTGAACTCTTCGCATGCGTTGCTGTGCCTGTAAACGCTTGGTCTTTGTTAGATACCTCAGTATCCAAGCTTTCTATAAATTTGTGAAGTAATTTATGAACACGTTTGGTGCAGCCTTTTGTGTCACACTGATGATGTACTTTACAGTCTTGACTTCGATGCCCACATTTCAGATAGTTAAAGCTGAGCCTCTTTTCCTTTACAAGCTGCCATTTCTTGTCATTGCTCATCTGAGCAAATACATTACATTTCTCCAAGCTGTGTTTCTGATCACAGGAACTACAGCCCTTTTCATTTCCTGGCCCAGCTTCATTTGCGTGAAAAAATCTCGATTTTTCTTTCTTTGGTTTGTAAATTGCATCATCGTCGACCAAACCAGAGTCTTGAATATCGTCTGCTATCTCCTGCAGCCATTTACTTAGGTCCTTGATCGATTTATTTTCGAATTATTTTTTTTTGGAAAAGCGTGCCCACTCTAGTCTCTGCTGCACTGGCAACTTGAGCACCAATTCCTCCATCAAGGTTGGATTCTTTAGCTGAGGATGTGCCTTTGCTGCTTCCAAGAACGCAGCCAAGTTTTGTACCTTTATTTTAAATGCAACCCTTTGATCCAACTTTCCCTCGCGGATATTTGGAAATTCTCTGATACGACTAATCTGGCCTTTGACTAGCCTCTCTGGTCTACCAAAATTCTGTTTCAGGGATTCTATTATGCTTGCTACATTCTTACTATGAATAAGCAAACATTCAACTGTTTCTTTTGCTTTGCCCTTAATGGCCCTCCGCAGCCGCAACAAATTTTGTCGATCAGAATACTTGTATTCAGCAGTGGTCATGGCAAAGGCTTAATAAAACATTGGCCACTGCTCCGGTGTACCATCAAATTCTGGAAAATCGTACAATTTGTGGTTTGAATCTTGCTGCATAATATCAGCCTGCTCTTCTGGTGGTGATGTGTCATTTGATGTATTAACAACACTGGCTGCTGACACCACTGACTCTTCAGCTGCTCTCTTTATCCTTCCACCCCCAGAGATAACTTCAATTAGGAGATTGGTTTTCTCCATTTGAATCTCATTCATTCTCAATATTTCCATCTGGAATTGTTGCATTTGTATCGTATTCTTTTGTTGAAATTCTTGCATTTGACGCCACATTTCCCACATTGTGCCAGTAACAGTTGACTCCTCACTCTTGGGATTATTTTGAGCACCGCCCGCCTCCATTGAGGCGTCTACATTGGCGGTCTCGCCATTAACTGTATCTTCGTCAGTGCCACTCATTATACCCGTTACTCGTAGAGTAAAAGGGTATACTAAAGTCGTGCAAATGTATGTAACAGCCAGAAGGAATCATTTCCGACCATATAAAGTATATATATTCTTGATCAGCATCAACAGCCGATTCGATATAGCCATGTCCGTCTGTCCGTCTGTCTGTATGAACACCTAGATCTCAGAGACTAGAAGAGCTAGAGCAACCAAATTTGAAATGTAGACTCCTATTGTCTGCACGCAGATCAAGTTTATTTTCAATTTTTGCCACGCCCCCGCAATTTGGAAAAAACGTCATATCTCCTACAGTTTTGATGATAGATGGTTCGTACTTTCTAGAGATATCTAGTACTCAAAATTATTTATCGATTTGCTGAAGGAATAATAAAGATCGGATGAACGATACTCAAGTTATGAGCAAAAAACGGTCAGTTAACACCCACCACCCACCCTAAGCATAATCTAAGCATTGCGTTCAGCAGCAATCTTAGTGAGAGAGAGAGAGAGAGAGAGAGAGAGAGAGAGAGAGAGAGAGAGAGAGAGAGAGAGAGAGAGACTTAGAGAGCGCACTGCGTTGTGCGTTGTGTGTTAACTGGCCGTTTGACTCGTGACCAAATTCGAGCTGCGACATTAAGGGTGCAGAGTATGTAATAGTCGGGCTTGAGCGACGTTTTCAAAAGTTTTGTTGTCTGATCTGTTTATCGTGATGAATTTGGAGTCATTTATGTTGGATTTAGTAATTGACAAATGTCTATTAATATCTGGCGGATAATAAATAGCCGAGTTAAAAAATGTTGCATACTTTTCGGCTGACCCACCTCAGGCATACAGGAAGGCTAATAAACATTTATTTCCATGAGTAACGGGTATATCGAAGTCGGTTAGAGCCGACTTTAACTTACGCTCTCGTTTTATTAGGAAAGGTGATACGTTTTCAAAAGTTTTGTTGTCTGTTTATAATGGATTTAGTAATTGACAAATGTCTATTAATATCTGGCGGATAATAAACAGCCGAGTTAAAAAAATGTTGCATACCCACCTCAGGCATATTAAACTAGGCTATTAAACATTTGTTTCCATGAGTAACGGGTATATCGAAGTCGGTTAGAGCCGACTTTAACTTACGCTCTCGTTTTTGCTTTAGATCTGGTCACAACCATCAGACAGATAACCCTTTCCCCAAATCAACAATCAATAGGCACTTACCACTTAGTTTGCCACAAGCCAATCCTGGTCAATACGTCCAAACAGTTCAATTTCTGATTCCAAGAACTTCGTCATGTGTGTATATGTGTGTTTTCAATTTCATCAGCCAGTCACACACACACATACACATCCGTCTTCACAGCCAGACGCCTGCCCGTAGACTTCCTCTACGTTAGAGGGAGATGACTATACATATGTGCACACTCCACAAAGCGCGCGCACACACACATACACCTACAATTTCTGTGCGTCTCCTCCAAGCCACCAGACGCACGCACCACGCTGGTCTCCAGTAATCTGCAGTCGTGCAGATCAGGTTTCCACCCACAACACAAGTCTCAGCTCGTCCTCTTGCGGGTTCCGTCGCTCCTTTAGTACAGCCTGCACCACGAGTCCACGCCCGTCTTCATGCAGGTCTCCGAGAGATTCACTGTACACGCCTCAAAGGAAGCGAAATAAAAGATGTTGATTCCAAAGGGGGAGATGTGCAGACAAAACCAACTCCAATTCGATGGGTGTGATTAAATTAAAAAGGGTTGTGTTTTATTTCCTAAGAAACAACAGAATTACAAAAATGAATTAAAGTAATAGCCTATTTCCACCAAAGAAATGAAGCTTCATTTCTTGAAATGACAAGAAATGAAGAAAATGATATCATTTCTTCCATACAAATTGTTGTTGCATTTTGCCCTTCATTTCCTTCATTTCTCAAAAATGATGCCATTCCCCACGAAGGAATTTGGTATTTTTTTAAAAAGTACTCGCTACTCTCTGGCATCACTCGTTACTCGCTGGAAATAGAAAGTGTCATCACCAATAAAATGTGGATTTGAATTTAAAAAGTAGGCGCAATTTTGTTTATAATATAATTTAGTCAAAATAAGTTGTGTATTTAGCTTTCTGCTGATTATTCAGGGCGTTAACAATGCGTTCGCCCAGGGTAATTGCTTTCCTGCCGGGTATGCCTTTTTTTGTTTAAATATTGCAAAAACTCCCCGTGAGTTTGAAAGTGGCGCCTGTTGTTTAAATCAAACCATTCAGCTGTTCTTGTCAACGTGGCATTGCGAATAGCAAAATGATGAAGATTTGTCAATGGAAACAGCATAATTTTTAGAAATGAAAATGATAAGAAATGAAGCCAGTGGAAATAGGCTATAAGAGCGCTACCTACGCTTCGTTTCTCTCCGCCGCTTTTTTCAAGAATAACAAATATTTATTGATACATCGATTGCTTATTTCTAGTGTGACCACACCTCACGTCAACAGAATTGTCAAGAAAATTTCAAATTAAGGCGGTTGCAAATTTCAAACAGGGAGGGTTCAAAATCCATCGGAATCCTCCGCAACAGTTGCTATTGGCAATTGTATATGAACTGGTAGTGCATTGATGCAAATATATCGTCCACAGTTATTGCATTGCAATCTAACCTCATGACTTATATTTTTACAGCAATGCAAACATACATCTATCAGTGAATCGCCATAATTTATTATTTTTTCAAACATGCCTCTTCTAAATAATCGAGCGGATTGTAAATTTGAAAGAGGCATGTCATTAATGAAGCATTTTGCAAACTGCAAAATAAATATGTATGTATGTGCATATGTAATTCATCTTACTAATGCGGTCCAAAAGTTCCTTGTAATATTCAATAAAATTTGAAGCAGTCTGCGACTTGATCCCCTTTGGATCTAAGAACAGAAATTCGAATCTTATTTTATCTATGAATAAAATATAAAAGTGATTTTCGTAACAATGAGGAACAATTAAAATGCTTGAACAACTTTCCAAAGCAGTTTTAATTAATTCCCCATTATTGAAGGCATATTGATCAAGCTGACAGGGAAGACTTTCCAGTCTTGTATCATTCTGATCAAAAAGAATAGCTGTCAAAGCAGCGTCAACTACGAAGTTTGGCAGCCAATTATGCTCTTGCAATGTAACTAAATCATCTAGTTCTATATAAGATAAGAATCGACTCATGTTAAAACTATGAACACGCTCAAAAAGAGTCTTACAATTCAAAACGTAAAAACGTACATTTTCCTTAACGCAACTGCTCAACTTCGAATGATTCAGAAGAATTGTTTTAAAGTTCTCTTCCATTCGAAGTATTTGCAAGTTGTCAGCATAGGAATGGTCTGCTTCGACTGAGGAATTCAAATTTTGATTTGCATTATCAGAAAGAATAGATAATTCTAAATCAAAATTTGAATCATTGTCTTTTGGAAGACATGATTTTGAATATTCCTCACGAACTTTATTGGGTCCAGAGAAATCCCGCTTAAACAAGCCCACCTTAAGTTTTTTAGGTCGAGCCTTTATAACAGCACCATGACGAATGGGAGAGCGAATATATTCTGGGTGCGCAAGCTGAACTTGTCGCACCACAGATTTCGAAAGATCATCCATTTTACGAATGAATCTTCCAAGTTTTAGCCCTTGTTTTGATTTAATGACACTATGCTTCAGTGTCTTAAATAAAGATTCAATCGGACCATTGCTGGGTCTTTTATTGTTCTTATCAATAAAAATACCCATAGCATTGGTCCAAAATGGCGCAAAAGAATAAATGTTTTTTGTTCCATGTTCTGAATTACTTATCAAACCACTAATTATTTCAGCAAAAGTTTTGAAACGGATTTTCAATTGACTTTTGCTTGCAATGAGTATCTTCTCGATACTTTGTTCTATGATCTACAAATGATCCATGCTTTTCCAGATCAAAAGATTCTGGTTTCGCACCTGTAAAATATGAAATGGCTTTGCTAACTTTTTCATTTACAGTAGGAGAAAGAAGAATAGTTATCAAATGTTTAAACCATTCTTCTAAGTCCTCAATGGAGCATATATTATATGCCCAACCCAGAGCATTTCTAAGGAAATGTCTTAAGTCAGTGTTGGCCAAGCCTACGGTTCTGTCTACATCAGCACACATAATTTTGGCATAATGGCTAGTACAAAATTGAATGCATACTTTTGGAAACGCACTACTTTCGCCATATAGAAATCGAAAGCACATTTCATTGTATGCTGCAATATCTAGAACACAGTATTCTTTTAATACTGCTCCAATAATTGCAAAGCTAACGTCAGTCACGACTCGTTTGCAAAGTGGCAATTTCAATTTATTCGAGACACAAAACCTATTAAGGTCGCATAAAAGCGACCAATATCAAAGGCAGTGTGATTCGATAAAATCGCATGAGCCACAGGATACACAATGTGATGCGCTGGAATATGGGCAACCAATGAATAAAGAAATATTCTTTTCTTTACCAATTTCATTGGTTGCACAACACATCCTGTAGCATCCATATGTAGCGTGTTCATTTTGATATGATTTAGAAACAATTTTAAATGTTCTAAATTCCATAAATATACCTCCACCCTAGTGGGAATATGTTGAATAAAATGACAAAATCCCATACATTTCATGTCGTAGGCATCTTTAAACGCATCTTTTTCGAAATCGTTTTTGGAATTCTCCTCCGAAATGAGATTTCTGTAATAGGATAAGTTCTTATAAACCACTTGCTTATTCCCCACTAAAGCTCTTTCAGGGTTTAGTTTATTAGCAATTTTGGTTTTATATTCAAATGCAGAGTTGCCTTTAATATCGCTTTTAGCAACAAAGCGATTTATGGCTCTGCATTGCCAATTCTTTTTAAAATTTAGTGTATGGGTAAATTTCTGACTGCTTGAGTAAACTCGCACAGTTCCATCGAAAGACCCAAAAAATTTAAAATAGTTGCAAGATGGATCTTTGCAGTATCCATAAGCAACGAAAGAGTATTTGACTCTTATGGACTTAAAGTTCAGACCACACGCATTATTAATAGAGAAAAAATTTTCCCTAATAATGTGTTCTAAGCTTTTCTTTTCTGAAAACATTGTGGTACACTTAAGAAATGTATCCTTAAATTCGTCCACTTTAATTTCAGTTATAAAATGTTCACAATGTTTATTATTCACATCAACATTTAAGCTAACATTTCCAACCCTTCCGTTTTTCCGAAAACACTTTAAAGTAGCTTCGACTAGACTTTGGTCTACAGGGTTGACGGAAAGATCTTCGAGTAAAGTAGACTCATTGGTCACATCATTTTCAATATGCGTGACTTGATTAACTGTCTTCTGGATTAGTGAAGTGTCAGAGTATTTATGATCATACTCTTTGATATTCAATTTCTGCAAATACCTTTTAAGGGACTTGTCAACTGATTTACGAAATTTTTTAGAAACTCCGCTTAATTTAGAAACGAGGTTTTTCTTTTTTAAGTTCGAGTTGACTATGTTCGCAATCATAAGATAATCTTTATCTTGCAAACTCTCAGATATTTTTAAGCCACCTTTTAAGGCTTCTTCTATGGCAGTACTAAGTCCCACAATAGAATTCCTGATAGGTTGAAACGTTAATTAAATAAAAATAGAGGAAAGCTAACTTCGGCCCCACCGAAGTTTATATACCTATGCAGCTCGTATAAATAAAATAAATTAAAGTTTTAAATTATTTTCATTTCCAATTCTTATGACAGCTATTCGATATACCATTCCGATTCTGATCAAAGTCGACAAAATTGTGCTGAAACAGATAATCAGGCCTGTTCCCAACTTCGAAAACGAGTGCAATTATCGCAAATTGAGCTGATTGCTGTTCTGAACGATTTGTCGTTTTCAAATTAATTAAAATTTAAAATTAATGTGCTGGCTAAAACCCCCAGTATATTACACATTCTTTAACCCGATATGCGTCTTTTAATCATTTGTTTGCTATTGAAATATCTATAAGAATTTGTTTTTAAACATCAATCAAATATTGCATGAACACCAAAACTGAGTGACTGTGAAAAAACCGAGCTGTTTTAAGTTCCACTTTTTATTTTTGGTTAATTTGAACCTTGAATCGATAGCTGCTAGGGCTGCTTCATGGGAAATAAAGGCTTCACACAACACTGTTTCTATTATATTTTAAGAAGAATTTGTTGTGACATATTCAATTGTAATATTAAAACTGTTTTGAATGGAATTAAATAGATTTAAAGAGTTCATAATGGAAGGCTACAACCAATAACTGCTGCGCTGACAGAAAAATTTGTATATGTGTGTGTACCCATTTAGCCTAAGAGCTTCTCATTCTCAGTTTCGAACTGGCTCTGGGTTTCTATTCGCTCTTTCACTTTGACAGTGGAATTCCGTACTTACTTCAATCTCGAGTCAGGATCATTTGATTTTCAAGTAGGATCCGTACTTGAAATTAGTGTTTTCGGATTGATCCAAGCCTTTTAGGATTGTTCCAATCCTTTCGTGCTTGATTCGAGTGAGTCTAGTACGACTCGTACTTGAAATTTCAATCCGATGGTCGAGATCAAATCAATTTTTTTGGATTTGATTTTAGCTCGCCTTTTTTTTGTGTACGGTTTGTGACTTTTTGGCGATTTGTTTTTGACATTGTCTACTCGACTGATCAGTTTTGTGAGTTTTAGTGTAGGCACAATTTAGTCAGCTGCTATGAGCTCTTAGTATTAGCGTCGCTTTTCTTTCGATAACGCGAAAAATGAACTCTGCCAAAAGATGGAGCAAAAGCTATTCTGCTTTTAATTCAACTAAATGAAAACGATTGTTCTGATGGGCATATAAAAGAATAAAATTGGTAAATTGGTTCAAAGAATATATAAATAACTACTTTTTAAGCTAAAATTGTTTATTTGTATTACAGGAATTTAAGAAATATTTTTAGGAATCCTTTCAATAAGGACGATCAAGGATACGTAGGTCTTTGAAATTAGTATCAGTTAACCTTTGGGGCAATACAACAAAAATTATGACCTAAAATATTTTTTAAGTCCAGTCACTTTAATGCGGGGCTGAAAGGTTTAAGTTTGTGCAAAAGTATGTAACAGAGAGAAGGAATCATTTAATTCTATAAAGTATATATATTCTTGATCAACATCAACAGCCGAGTGCCGGACCAGCTTACCCCACCCACCGGCGTTTTTTCCGAGCCTCAGAAAGGCCACGGGTAGGCGGAGTACCTGAGGGCCATACAAATCGCAATGAATGTTGAAAACAATGAACCGCCTGCAGCTGCATTATGCAACGGTCACCGCTAATTTCCAGTTTGAGGCAAGACACTTGACCTTCAACTTTGTCAGCAATGCTGTCGCATGAGAGGGATTATCCCTTTATTTGAGGACCATAAAAAATTCGCGATTCGCTGTTGTCGCAAAACCAATTTCTTAAAAGGGTAAACACGTACCTACTTTGACCCACAGCCCATTGATGGTTAGCAGGTAATTTTCTGGGCTGCGTATTTGTTCCAAAAGACCTACCGCAATTGCTATTGTTTCCTGTTCCTTAGATTCATTTAAATGCAGCGTGCGTCGAGATTTTGATGGCTTCGCCTCATCCATGACATCCATCTGATTTATAATTGGCCTGCCTTCGGCTAGCTCTTGTTCCCTTTTTTAAATCCCACTCGAAGTTGTTGTTATTGATGAACACTCCTCCCCTTGTGCTATTCCTGGATTGAGTTTCATTACCCAAATGGGCATGTGCCAGAAAATTCGTATTGTCCAGCATCATCTCATCTGCCAGCGAGAAATGATACTTACGCTTGTAGCCATCTTGCTGTTTAACAGGAGCAGGAGCTGGTGACATCATCATCGACTCACTGAAATTGAGCGTTCCTCTGTGTTTGAGGTTATGCACCCTCGCCTGGTTGCTCTTTCTGCTCCGCCGACCCATCCAATCCTCTCCAGAATTTCGTTTGCCTGCCTTTTCTATCGGTGGTGGGAGTTTTGGGTCCATTAGCAAATATTTGTATCTTTCCCGCCTCCAAGCCATCATTTAATTGAAGGAAATTTAATTTACGGCTAACACCCTGACCCGAGATCATGTCCAAGGGTATTAAGGGGGAGGACATAAGTGAACCACCTGCGGTCTCTATGGACAATTCTAAATGAGCCTGAGCGTCACCCAGTATGCTTTGATTAGTGTGCTCCATGAAATCACGCATTTCTCGTTTCAAATCAGCCGAATTCTGTTCCAGCAAAGCAGGCTGCGCATCCGGCGAAGTAGCTTGGCCCATGCCCAGAGGTGTAATGTCCAGAAATGAGTCACCTACTAGAGTCGGAGCTGGCCTTACAGCCTGCTCCACGGGGGACAGCTCCAACGAATCAGATTCTTATGAGCTTATCCATTACCTGGGTACGCAGCAGTGGCTTCATCGATATGCTGGTGCTGAAAGATTCTCTTAACCCAGTATGTGTGGGAGCCGCACTCAATCTCTGGCATTTTCCTTGCAATTCCTATGTGAATAAGGTCATATCAATGCTGCTTTGTAGATTTAAAACGGAGAAGTCATTTTCTTTCCCCGGACCGACATCCAAGAGGCGGGAGGCGTCATACAATTGTTTGCTGAGCTGTCATCGCAATTTGTGCGATCGGATAGCTCATGGGACATACCCCATTCGTGAGTCTTCTCATAATTTTTGAACTCCCGCACAAATTTCTTGCCAATATTGGGCTGCGTATTTGTTCCAAAAGACCTATTGCAAAGTTTGGTTAAAATAGCTTAAAAACTGACGGAGGAGATAGCATAGAAACAGACGGACGGACAGACGGACATGGCTATATCAACTCAGACATGGCTATATCAATGTCATGCTGATCAAGAATAAATATACTTTTTGTGGTCGGAGATGCTTCCTTCCATGCGCAACATAGCCACTTTGGCAAGAATGGCGAGGCGATTGGTGCCTTGGTAGAGTGCAGGATTTGGGATTTGGCTTCATTGAAGTGGACACGGTCACACCTTTGGCACAGGATGGCAATCGCAAGCTCCGAGTGTTTCGCCTCATCGAGGACAAGGCCATAATTAATCGCTTTGGCTTCAATAACGAGGGTCATCAGGCCGTTTTGGAGCGTCTGCAGCCAGTGCGCCAGCTGGAGGATTTCCATGGCATTGTGGTTGTAAATTTGGGACGAAATCGAAACTCTATTAGCCCCATCAGAGACTATGTGCAGGGCGTCAGGACATTTGGACCAGTGGCTGACTACTTGTCAGTAGTCCCAATACCAAGGGACTTAGGGATCTGCAAGGCAAGGATAAACTGCCTGCACGCGCCCAGCCGAAACACAACAAGAATGTGCCCATTGTCACCAGATTTGCGAACCACGCCCGACAAGTCGATCAAATATGTATGAGTGTGCACACTCAGCACACTTATAATTTTAGTATTTACTCACTTAGTACCAGCCAGATTTCCGATTCCTTCAGTTGAAGGATCGTTTCCATTTTTGGATTCGACAAATGTCTCCGATTCTTTGGTTGTAAGTAAAATCACGGTGTAAATGTTGATGCTAATTCAGTGTAATATACCAAACTTACATGTCATTGTGCTCCAAACTGGCCTTTTACGCAAAATTAATTAGTAAATTTTTTAATTTCTGCAAACACTACTGCAAACCGTTCGACGGCGTCATACGAATAACGGAGGATGGCAAGGCTGACACACTGTAAGAAATTTATGTAGTGGTGGGCGCGTGAGCGACTTTTATGCGAATTTTACTAATATAAGAAAAACTTAAATTTCTCAAAAACTGTTCAGACGATTTTTATGAAATATGCATCAAAATGCTTGGAAAATTAATGCTAATCGTTGGCACTACCGTGCATTGTGGGCCATTGTCTGGGAGCAGAAATATAGAGTTAGCGTCGAATATGGACTTTGCCAGTGCTGCCAGAGCTCACGATTCTATGGTTGCTGCAGACGCTCCAAAGCGGCCTGATGACCCTCGTTATTGAAGCCAAAGCGATTAATTATGGCCTTGTCCTCGATGAGGCGAAACACTCGGAGCTTGCGATTGCCATCCTGTGCCAAAGGTGTGACCGTGTCCACTTCAATGAAGCCAAATCCCAAATCCTGCACTCTACCAAGGCACCAATCGCCTCGCCATTCTTGCCAAAGTGGCTATGTTGCGCATAGAAGGAAGCATCTCCGACCACAAAAAGTATATTTATTCTTGATCAGCATGACATTGATATAGCCATGTCTGAGTTGACATAGCCATGTCCGTCTGTCCGTCCGTCTGTTTCTATGCTATCTCCTCCGTCAGTTTTTAAGCTATTTTAACCAAACTTTGCAATAGGTCTTTTGGAACAAATACGCAGCCCAATATTGGCAAGAAATTTGTGCAGGAGTTCAAAAATTATGAGAAGACTCACGAATGGGATATGTCCTATGAGCTATCCGATCGCACAAATTGCGATGACAGCTCAGCAAAAAATTGTATGACGCCTCCCGCCTCTTGGATGTCGGTCCGGGGAAAGAAAATGACTTCTCCGTTTTAAATCTACAAAGCAGCATTGATATGACCTTATTCACATAGGAATTGCAAGGAAAATGCCAGAGATTGAGTGCGGCTCCCACACATACTGGGTTAAGAGAATCTTTCAACACCAGCATATCGATGAAGCCACTGCTGCGTACCCAGGTAATGGATAAGCTCATAAGAATCTGATTCGTTGGAGCTGTCCCCCGTGGAGCAGGCTGTAAGGCCAGCTCCGACTCTAGTAGGTGACTCATTTCTGGACATTACACCTCTGGGCATGGGCCAAGCTACTTCGCCGGATGCGCAGCCTGCTTTGCTGGAACAGAATTCGGCTGATTTGGAGCGAGAAATGCGTGATTTCATGGAGCACACTAATCAAAGCATACTGGGTGACGCTCAGGCTCATTTAGAATTGTCCATAGAGACCGCAGGTGGTTCACTTATGTCCTCCCCCTTAATACCCTTGGACATGATCTCGGGTCAGGGTGTTAGCCGTAAATTAAATTTCCTTCAATTAAATGATGGCTTGGAGGCGGGAAATATACAAATATTTGCTAATGGACCCAAAACTCCCACCACCGATAGAAAAGGCAGGCAAACGAAATTCTGGAGAGGATTGGATGGGTCGGCGGAGCAGAAAGAGCAACCAGGCGAGGGTGCTCTCCTGCATAACCTCAAACACAGAGGAACGCTCAATTTCAGTGAGTCGATGATGATGTCACCAGCTCCTGCTCCTGTTAAACAGCAAGATGGCTACAAGCGTAAGTATCATTTCTCGCTGGCAGATGAGATGATGCTGGACAATACGAATTTTCTGGCACATGCCCATTTGGGTAATGAAACTCAATCCAGGAATAGCACAAGGGGAGGAGTGTTCATCAATAACAACAACTTCGAGTGGGATTTAAAAAAGGGAACAAGAGCTAGCCGAAGGCAGGCCAATTATAAATCAGATGGATGTCATGGATGAGGCGAAGCCATCAAAATCTCGACGCACGCTGCATTTAAATGAATCTAAGGAACAGGAAACAATAGCAATTGCGGTAGGTCTTTTGGAACAAATACGCAGCCCAGAAAATTACCTGCTAACCATCAATGGGCTGTGGGTCAAAGTAGGTACGTGTTTACCCTTTTAAGAAATTGGTTTTGCGACAACAGCGAATCGCGAATTTTGTATGGTCCTCAAATAAAGGGATAATCCCTCTCATGCGACAGCATTGCTGACAAAGTTGAAGGTCAAGTGTCTTGCCTCAAACTGGAAATTAGCGGTGACCGTTGCATAATGCAGCTGCAGGCGGTTCATTGTTTTCAACATTCATTGCGATTTGTATGGCCCTCAGGTACTCCGCCTACCCGTGGCCTTTCTGAGGCGCGGAAAAAACGCCGGTGGGTGGTGTAAGCTGGTCCGGCACTCGGCTGTTGATGTTGATCAAGAATATATATACTTTATAGAATTAAATGATTCCTTCTCTCTGTTACATACTTTTGCACAAACTTAACCCTTTCAGCCCCGCATTAAAGTGACTGGACTTAAAAAATATTTTAGGTCATAATTTTTGTTGTATTGCCCCAAAGGTTAACTGATACTAATTTCAAAGACCTACGTATCCTTGATCGTCCTTATTGAAAGGATTCCTAAAAATATTTCTTAAATTCCTGTAATACAAATAAACAATTTTAGCTTAAAAAGTAGTTATTTATATATTATTTGAACCAATTTACCAATTTTATTCTTTTATATGCCCATCAGAACAATCGTTTTCATTTAGTTGAATTAAAAGCTGAATAACTTTTGCTCCATCTTTTGGCAGAGTTCATTTTTCGCGTTATCGAAAGAAAAGCGACGCTAATACTAAGAGCTCATAGCAGCTGACTAAATTGTGCCTACACTAAAACTCACAAAACTGATCAGTCGAGTAGACAATGTCAAAAACAAATCGCCAAAAAGTCACAAACCGTACACAAAAAAAAAGGCGAGCTAAAATCAAATCCAAAAAAATTGATTTGATCTCGACCATCGGATTGAAATTTCAAGTACGAGTCGTACTAGACTCACTCGAATCAAGCACGAAAGGATTGGAACAATCCTAAAAGGCTTGGATCAATCCGAAAACACTAATTTCAAGTACGGATCCTACTTGAAAATCAAATGATCCTGACTCGAGATTGAAGTAAGTACGGAATTCCACTGTCAAAGTGAAAGAGCGAATAGAAACCCAGAGCCAGTTCGAAACTGAGAATGAGAAGCTCTTAGGCTAAATGGGTACACACACATATACAAATTTTTCTGTCAGCGCAGCAGTTATTGGTTGTAGCCTTCCATTATGAACTCTTTAAATCTATTTAATTCCATTCAAAACAGTTTTAATATTACAATTGAATATGTCACAACAAATTCTTCTTAAAATATAATAGAAACAGTGTTGTGTGAAGCCTTTATTTCCCATGAAGCAGCCCTAGCAGCTATCGATTCAAGGTTCAAATTAACCAAAAATAAAAAGTGGAACTTAAAACAGCTCGGTTTTTTCACAGTCACTCAGTTTTGGTGTTCATGCAATATTTGATTGATGTTTAAAAACAAATTCTTATAGATATTTCAATAGCAAACAAATGATTAAAAGACGCATATCGGGTTAAAGAATGTGTAATATACTGGGGGTTTTAGCCAGCACATTAATTTTAAATTTTAATTAATTTGAAAACGACAAATCGTTCAGAACAGCAATCAGCTCAATTTGCGATAATTGCACTCGTTTTCGAAGTTGGGAACAGGCCTGATTATCTGTTTCAGCACAATTTTGTCGACTTTGATCAGAATCGGAATGGTATATCGAATAGCTGTCATAAGAATTGGAAATGAAAATAATTTAAAACTTTAATTTATTTTATTTATACGAGCTGCATAGGTATATAAACTTCGGTGGGGCCGAAGTTAGCTTTCCTCTATTTTTATTTAATTAACGTTTCAACCTATCAGGAATTCTATTGTGGGACTTAGTACTGCCATAGAAGAAGCCTTAAAAGGTGGCTTAAAAATATCTGAGAGTTTGCAAGATAAAGATTATCTTATGATTGCGAACATAGTCAACTCGAACTTAAAAAAGAAAAACCTCGTTTCTAAATTAAGCGGAGTTTCTAAAAAATTTCGTAAATCAGTTGACAAGTCCCTTAAAAGGTATTTGCAGAAATTGAATATCAAAGAGTATGATCATAAATACTCTGACACTTCACTAATCCAGAAGACAGTTAATCAAGTCACGCATATTGAAAATGATGTGACCAATGAGTCTACTTTACTCGAAGATCTTTCCGTCAACCCTGTAGACCAAAGTCTAGTCGAAGCTACTTTAAAGTGTTTTCGGAAAAACGGAAGGGTTGGAAATGTTAGCTTAAATGTTGATGTGAATAATAAACATTGTGAACATTTTATAACTGAAATTAAAGTGGACGAATTTAAGGATACATTTCTTAAGTGTACCACAATGTTTTCAGAAAAGAAAAGCTTAGAACACATTATTAGGGAAAATTTTTTCTCTATTAATAATGCGTGTGGTCTGAACTTTAAGTCCATAAGAGTCAAATACTCTTTCGTTGCTTATGGATACTGCAAAGATCCATCTTGCAACTATTTTAAATTTTTTGGGTCTTTCGATGGAACTGTGCGAGTTTACTCAAGCAGTCAGAAATTTACCCATACACTAAATTTTAAAAAGAATTGGCAATGCAGAGCCATAAATCGCTTTGTTGCTAAAAGCGATATTAAAGGCAACTCTGCATTTGAATATAAAACCAAAATTGCTAATAAACTAAACCCTGAAAGAGCTTTAGTGGGGAATAAGCAAGTGGTTTATAAGAACTTATCCTATTACAGAAATCTCATTTCGGAGGAGAATTCCAAAAACGATTTCGAAAAAGATGCGTTTAAAGATGCCTACGACATGAAATGTATGGGATTTTGTCATTTTATTCAACATATTCCCACTAGGGTGGAGGTATATTTATGGAATTTAGAACATTTAAAATTGTTTCTAAATCATATCAAAATGAACACGCTACATATGGATGCTACAGGATGTGTTGTGCAACCAATGAAATTGGTAAAGAAAAGAATATTTCTTTATTCATTGGTTGCCCATATTCCAGCGCATCACATTGTGTATCCTGTGGCTCATGCGATTTTATCGAATCACACTGCCTTTGATATTGGTCGCTTTTATGCGACCTTAATAGGTTTTGTGTCTCGAATAAATTGAAATTGCCACTTTGCAAACGAGTCGTGACTGACGTTAGCTTTGCAATTATTGGAGCAGTATTAAAAGAATACTGTGTTCTAGATATTGCAGCATACAATGAAATGTGCTTTCGATTTCTATATGGCGAAAGTAGTGCGTTTCCAAAAGTATGCATTCAATTTTGTACTAGCCATTATGCCAAAATTATGTGTGCTGATGTAGACAGAACCGTAGGCTTGGCCAACACTGACTTAAGACATTTCCTTAGAAATGCTCTGGGTTGGGCATATAATATATGCTCCATTGAGGACTTAGAAGAATGGTTTAAACATTTGATAACTATTCTTCTTTCTCCTACTGTAAATGAAAAAGTTAGCAAAGCCATTTCATATTTTACAGGTGCGAAACCAGAATCTTTTGATCTGGAAAAGCATGGATCATTTGTAGATCATAGAACAAAGTATCGAGAAGATACTCATTGCAAGCAAAAGTCAATTGAAAATCCGTTTCAAAACTTTTGCTGAAATAATTAGTGGTTTGATAAGTAATTCAGAACATGGAACAAAAAACATTTATTCTTTTGCGCCATTTTGGACCAATGCTATGGGTATTTTTATTGATAAGAACAATAAAAGACCCAGCAATGGTCCGATTGAATCTTTATTTAAGACACTGAAGCATAGTGTCATTAAATCAAAACAAGGGCTAAAACTTGGAAGATTCATTCGTAAAATGGATGATCTTTCGAAATCTGTGGTGCGACAAGTTCAGCTTGCGCACCCAGAATATATTCGCTCTCCCATTCGTCATGGTGCTGTTATAAAGGCTCGACCTAAAAAACTTAAGGTGGGCTTGTTTAAGCGGGATTTCTCTGGACCCAATAAAGTTCGTGAGGAATATTCAAAATCATGTCTTCCAAAAGACAATGATTCAAATTTTGATTTAGAATTATCTATTCTTTCTGATAATGCAAATCAAAATTTGAATTCCTCAGTCGAAGCAGACCATTCCTATGCTGACAACTTGCAAATACTTCGAATGGAAGAGAACTTTAAAACAATTCTTCTGAATCATTCGAAGTTGAGCAGTTGCGTTAAGGAAAATGTACGTTTTTACGTTTTGAATTGTAAGACTCTTTTTGAGCGTGTTCATAGTTTTAACATGAGTCGATTCTTATCTTATATAGAACTAGATGATTTAGTTACATTGCAAGAGCATAATTGGCTGCCAAACTTCGTAGTTGACGCTGCTTTGACAGCTATTCTTTTTGATCAGAATGATACAAGACTGGAAAGTCTTCCCTGTCAGCTTGATCAATATGCCTTCAATAATGGGGAATTAATTAAAACTGCTTTGGAAAGTTGTTCAAGCATTTTAATTGTTCCTCATTGTTACGAAAATCACTTTTATATTTTATTCATAGATAAAATAAGATTCGAATTTCTGTTCTTAGATCCAAAGGGGATCAAGTCGCAGACTGCTTCAAATTTTATTGAATATTACAAGGAACTTTTGGACCGCATTAGTAAGATGAATTACATATGCACATACATACATATTTATTTTGCAGTTTGCAAAATGCTTCATTAATGACATGCCTCTTTCAAATTTACAATCCGCTCGATTATTTAGAAGAGGCATGTTTGAAAAAATAATAAATTATGGCGATTCACTGATAGATGTATGTTTGCATTGCTGTAAAAATATAAGTCATGAGGTTAGATTGCAATGCAATAACTGTGGACGATAGTCCAGTTCATATAAAATTGCCAATAGCAACCTTCTCTGTAAACTTTGCCAAGCTTGTTTACAATAGAGAAAGTGTTTTCTTGAAAAATTTGCTAAGCAAAGCATAAAATCAACAGGTGTTCAGACCAAATAACATAAGTACATAAAACTTTGTTGCGCTTGTGCCTGAGCCATTATTGCTTTACCGAAGGTTCTCTTTATTGGAAACATGTTCAGGTGAGACCGAGACTGACGACATCTATGCTGCTAGCAGCCAGAAACTGTCTTTTCTCCAACTCATTGATTTTGTATCCTTGAAACTTCTTGAGCCATTATTGCTTCACCGAAGGTTCTCTTTATTGGAAACATGTTCAGGTGAGACCGAAACTGACGACATCTATGCTGCTAGCAGCCAGAAACTGTCATTTCACCAACTCATTGATTTTGTATCCTTGAAACTTATTTCAAAAATGCAATCGGCCAGCTGCGCTCAAAACAAAAAAACCAATCGGAATGTATACTATTGATTAAATGCGTTTGCTAAGTAATACGTGGAATAGGCCTATTGGGGATACCACTTAAAAAAAAAACGCGCCATGAACTCTACCTCTGTGGTGGTGAGGAAAAGAGTTCCTAAAAAGATTGGATTTGTTTGAAAAATTTATAATTCCATTCAACCAATTTACATCTGTCTATTTTTATTTGCAAATTTTTTTTGCATGCTGGAATCAGCATGGACACGAGCTGGGTTCAAATAAGGTCTTTTTTACATTTTCAGCACGCGAAGTCTTTCGCGAGCGAGATGAACAATTTTCAAGAGCTCTGCATGATATTTTCGACTTTATAAATAGACGGACAGCTTCAGACGTTCCTAAACTCTGCTGAATGCGGAAGCTGCAGACGTCTCTGAACCAGAAGATCTCTGTATTGAAACGGAAGCTGAAGACGTCTTGAGGAGCGATAGTCTATCTCAAGAGCTGCTCTGCTGAGGCCGAGATCACCCAGAGGCATTATCGCCCATTGCGATGCCTAATAATGGATTCAAAGGGCGAATGGGGAAGAGAAGGGGAATTCTTGGGTTCCATGTTGTTAAAAACCACACTTATATATTAAGCCATATCTTAATTCAGAAATGCTATTTAGTGGAATTATCTTCTCGGTACAAAACTGATTCCCAGACGGCTGCAACTTGTTTATATATCGAATTCTATGCCGAGGCACCCGGTTGACTGTTCACAGACAGCAACACATTTTAAGCTCCCAAGAAAGAAATATGAATTCAATTTAATTTTTAACTTGCGAATTTTTATTAAAATAACTTTATTATGCATAGTATAAACAAGGCAGGGGTTAAACAAAAAATATTTTTATGCACAAATGGAGCATTTTGGAGGGGGAAAATGAATGTATAGAGTAGAAGTACAGCATAGAATGATCAGATAGGATGTTGGTGGCCAAGGCATGCGTGAATATATCGGCCATAGTGCTTCAATGTTTGGCTGTCACCTCGCCAGTGAATCCATACATTTGGTTCATGTTAATGCTCTCGTGTTTGCCGCGCGATAAGAATAAATGGTTGGGATAAAGTAGCTTTAACGCAAATAACGTAAATATGCATTCCACAGAAAAGGAGCCTCTGTCCACAAAGTCACCATTAAAAAGATTCGGATTCTTCTCGGATGGCAGTCTATTTATCTCAAAAATATTCATCAAATCGCAGAACTGACCGTGTATATCACCGCATATAGTGAACTTCTCTTCATCAGGCACCATAATATCCACCAAGGGTGGCTTTGCCGCAGATACACATCAATTTCGCAGAGAAAAGGGAAAACTTCAGAGCTGACCGCAATCAGATTGATTTTTTCCAAAAATGCTAATTTTCCAAATTTGCTATGCAGCTGTTTTGGTGCCTTGTAGTGCTCCATTAAATCATTCATAAGCTACAGCGTAGTCTTACCATCTTCCTACGCGAATTGGACATGCACATACATACTTATTTTCTCCAGATCTCTGTACATCTCGGAGAGCGTCTTTTCTGGCTTGTCCACAGCTATAGCCCGCTCACGCCATCCAGGAAGCTGCCACCTGCCTTAGCACACTCACGGTCAAAGAAGGAAACGTATTTATATCCTCACACCAACAATGCTAAAACACTTACGGAATGTCGCTTATCTTTGAATGAGATCGCACGACATTTCAGTATACACCTTACATAGGTGCCTGGACATTGCAACATAGAAGGAAATGAGTCTGCGGACAAACTGCCCAGAACAGGTACCACCATCGAGCTCCTTGGTCCACCTCTGCTACTCAACCTCCAACCGCTCTCAGCCATCGCAACCTAACCTAAACTATCATCCTCGTAAAGGCAGCGAGAAGCAAAAATTGGGATCAAATGTCAGCTCCCAAGAACAATTGTTTTTTGTTTCACATGCGTCATCTATAATATCTTGGTCTAACCTAAGAAGCCCAGCAATGTCCCCCCCAAATATACAGATACGTTGTTTTGTTTTTTTAAAATTTATTTATTAATTTGCCAGCTGCAACAAGAAAAAGAAGAATGTTATTATATATACATATAAATAAACGATAGGGTTTATAATTTACTTTTTTTTAACCGACTTTAAGCTTCAGCTTTTTCAGTGGTTCCGCCTGCGTCTTTGGAGTTTACTGCATCCTCCTCCTTCTGAACAGCAGCCTTGGCAGGAGGAAGTGCACCGGCCTTTAAATTGGGACGTGCACCGACCGTGGCAAGCGGACGTGCACCGACCCTGCCAGGCGGACGTGCACCGACCGTGCCAGGCGGACGTACCTTGCCTGGAGGACGGGCAACGGCCTTGCCAGGAAAACGCGTGCCAACAGTGGCCCGATCGGTGGAATCCTCTTCATCCGGGGAGCTTCTCCGTTGTCCTCCTCATCACTCCCGCAGGCACAGCGTTTCAACTGCATGTGTACGGTTTGCAAGAAAAATAATTTAATATACAAATTAATAAAACCTAAAATAAAAATTAAAAGAAATTACTTTTTTAAAACACTTACACAGTTTTGTATTAAGACAAACGGCATCGCGTCTTGTCTCGCCGGCTTTCGAAGAATAACTGTAACGGAGAATGGCAAGGCTGCCACACTGTAAGAAATTTATGTAGAGGTGGGCGCGTGAGCGACTTTTATGCGAGTTTTACTAATATAAGAAAAACTTAAATTTCTCAAAAACTGCTCAGACGATTTTTATGAAATATGCATCAAAATGCTTGGAAAATTAATGCTAATCGTTGGCACTACCGTGCATTGTGGGCCATTGTCTGAGAGCAGAAATATAGAGTTAGCGTCGAATATAGACTTTGCCAGTGCTGCCTGAGCTCACGATTCTGTGGTCATTGTTTGTGTAAGGGTATCTGGCCGTCACCCAACTCAAAGCACAAGAGCATGAAGCTTTTCACCACGGGCTTGAAAGTCCCCACATTAAGCTTAAGCTCTAGACATACATAGTTTGTAAAGCAATTGTATCAAGAAACCCAAACCCTCAACAAGTGAATATATATTATAACGTGAAGAACAGAGGAAAACTTGTGTCATCTTCTTTTGGAAACAGCGAGCAGAGCCACCCCCCTACTTTACAGTCATTGATATGCGAATTTTGATAAAATAAGAAAAACTTAAATTTCTCAAAAACTGTTCAGACGATTTTGATGAAATATGCATCAAAATGCTTGGAAAATTAATGCTAATCGTTGGCACTACCTTGCATTGTGGGCCATTGTCTGGGGGCAAAAATAATAGTTAAAAATGGCTTAGTTGGTCAATTATTAAAAAACCATATTAAGATACCCACTTTTCACTGCATCATTCACCAGCAGGCAATTTTTGCTAAAGGAGAATATTTAAAAGAAGCAATGGATATATCCATTAAAATAATAAATAAGATTAAGGGTGGTCATAATTCCATGAACCACCGTAAATTTAAAACGCTTCTTGACGAACTGAAAGCAGACTACGGTGATGTATTATTGTTTACTGAAGTTCGATGGTTAAGCAGAGGTAAAAGCCTTCAGCGGCTTTTCGATCTCAGAAATGAAATCAACATGTTCTTCGAACAAAATTTAAAGGCAGATGGGGGGGATTTTGTTAATAAATTAAAAAACAAAAATTATTTATTTGACCTCGCTTTCTTATGCGATATTACAGGAATATGTAATGAGATAAATTATTTACAATAGTTCAATATTTCGTCAGAAAACTCCAAATTCTTATTACACAAATGGACAATAACAATATTCAAAATTTTAAAACATATCAATAGTATTAAGTCATCAAAACATTCGATAAAAAATTAGAGTACATACAGTACAATTCTTTAAAATTTATTAACAGACTATGATATGCAATTTAAAGATTTTAACAAAATAAATAATATAATAGATTTGCATGAAAGCCCCTTAAATTGTGAAATTGAAAAGCAAGACCCTGAGCTACAAACGGAATTAGAAAAAATTACACAAGATTTTTCAATTCCTTTGCTATCTGGCGTTAATTTTTGGAAAGCAGTTGATGAAGAACAATACCCAAAAATGAAAGACCAAATATGCAACTGCGAATCGGCCTTTTCAACAATGAAGATCATCTTAAACAAACAAAGAAATCGAATAACTGATAAGTATTTAGCCAATCTCCTCCGAATCAAAACGTATGAAGGAGAAATTAATATGGATTCAATAATATCAATACAAAATAACGACTAAAATTTCCTCAAAAGCAATTTTGTTATCCATTTTACATCTCAGTGTAGTTGAAATTACCTTGGGTTAGTTGAGTTTTGACAAACGGGGGTTTTTTAGTCTTTAGAACAGGACAGATATCATGGGAGTCAGTCACTGTATCGTGCGTAACAGCATTTCACCTCCTTACAAAAAAAAAATGTATTCTCATATTTACATTTAAATATTATGTATTTATAAATTTTGTTAATACTCCTTCTAAGCGTTTAAAATTAACGTATAATAATTCATAAACACAATGAGTGAACGTAACTAACAGCGTACACTGTACTGAAAACACTTCGTTTTTTCGCTGCAGCGCACGCAAATTGTGCTTGTATGCGTGTGAAAAGTGTGACGATATGTGTGCATGCCCATCTCTGCTCTAGTTTCATAATTTATTGGTCCCGTTCCCAGGCAATTTTGAGTGTTCCACTGTGTAATCCATAAATAAATGACTGCTTTTGGGATAATAATAATAAAAGTCTCTCATAAGGCTTTTCCACGAACGATCTGTCCAAGCCCCTTATATTAAAATTCTAAAATATATGCATCTAATATAGTTTGGATGTTCGCTTAAATTTAAAGAGTATGCTTACTTCTCTGTTCGCCGTTGACAAAACTGTATTTGTTTCATTCGCGTCGCAGCGCATACACAGAATTCAGCTTTGCCGACGCTTCGCGACGTCGCGTGGACGACAAAGCAGAAGCGAGAATTACTGATGCACAACTAGAATTTTCTGGAATAAAATATTACAATTTGTGCAGGTATTTTTACTGCAGTAGCTGTTAATAACTGCAACAATAAAATACAATTAAAATATTTATTATTTTTTTTAGCTAGATACAAGGAGTACAAGATAAAAAACTGACAATTATTATAGTCATATGTCGATACAGTCGATACCGTAAATTCAGGTAACAACAAAATTACTTTAAAAAAAATACTTGCCAATTTGGAGGTCCGACTAACTGTAGACACAGTAAAAATTGCAATGATTAAATACACTTAAAAATATTTACAATTTTCGCGGTTAGATTGACTGTCGGTACAGTTAATCCGTCGAGCAACAAAATACATTCACAAAGTAATACCATTTTTGTGGTTAGATTTACTTGTCTGTACAGTTAATTGCTGCAAAAACAAAGAATGAGATAAAAAAAGCACGTCAGAGTTACTATTTCTATGGTAAAGTTACTGTAGTAGCAGTAACTTATTAAAACAACAAAATATGTGAAAAAATATTTGTGGTTGAGTTTACTCAGCGTACAGTTGTTAAGTGCAACAACAAAACACGAGCTAAAATAAATACGTGAACTTTACAATTTCTTCTGTAGATTTTTCTGTTAGCACAGTTACCAAGCAACAACAAAACCACATGCATAAAAAATTTCGAAAAAATTTACTGTCAGCGTAGTTAATTTTAACCACCAGATTTTTTTGTGTGCAGTTAAAACCGCAAGCCAGTTTTTGCAATTAAATCAATTAATTGATTTTCAGCTAATTGTTCATAACACCGAAACCATTTGAAACTTAGCGGAAAACTGTTGCATGAAACTTTGTTGTTTACCATCCGATCAAGTTCAAACTCATTTTCAGAGATCTTTTTGAAAATTCAACTATAACTGCATAGCAATTGTTCGGAAAATTCGACCCCCCCCCCCCATGGGTGGAAGTGGGTGGTCAAGGTTGCGTGGGCGAAAGTTTAGTTGCCAGCGATAAGCTCCAAACTCATTTTCAAAGTTACACATAATAAAATATAGGAAGCGGGACTTGCAAAGCTTGGAAAATTCAACCCCAAAGTCGGGAAATTCACGGAAAACTGTTGTATGAAACTTTTTTGCTTATCATCCGATCAAGTTCAAACTCATTTTCAAAGATCTACTTGGAAATTTAACAATAACTGCATACCAATTTTACGGAAAATTCACCCTCCCCTGGGTGGGAAGTGTATGGGATGTGGGTGGGTGTCGGAAGTGGGTGTGATCTGGGTGGGATGTGGGTGGTTAGTGGGGGGGAAGTGGGTGTGATGTGGGTGGAATGTGGATGGGAATTGGGTGGCAAGTGGGTGGTTAGTGGGTGGGATGTAGATGGTAAGTGGGTGGTATGTGGGTGGTAAGTGGGTGGTAAGTGTAGGATGTGGATGGGAAGTGGGTGGGATGTGTGGATGTGGGATATTGGTTCCATACTGATAAGGATATACTGATGGCGGGGCAGCGAAGAGCGACGGGTTTTATGCTAGTAAAGTATATATATTCTTCATCAGCATCAACAGCCGAATCGATATAGCCATGTCCGTCTGTTTGTCCGTCTGTCCGCCTGTCTGTAAGAACACCTAGATCTCTGAACATTAATAATAATTTTACAATTACAAATGCGCAATATATTCTTGGTGAGTATCGAATTTAATTACATCTAAAGATTTTATAGCATTTATGTATTATTAAAAATTCTATTAAAAAATTTTTTTTTACTTAAAACAGGTCACTTGTTTAAAAACTACAATCAACAACACATTTAAAGGCCAAATCGCTAGCTATCCTCGCTTACATCAGCAACGAAAGCCAACATGAAAGGCACCATGGCAAACATCAATAATATTAATAGAAGTAGACAAAAATTGTAGTTGGTTTGAATATAAAAAAAATTGCAAATAAACGGAAATCTATTTAATTTAATTATGGGGTGACATTTCATACAAAAGTCAGGTGTTCCTCAGCCAACGTCTCAACTCTTCCTACCTACGATATACAAAGTTGGTACATCTGAAGAACTGAGTTTGTAGAGAGAAGAGCAGAACCCGAAGGCTGCCGCGTGACGTCACCCAAACGGTTACAACAACAACCCCTGAGTTTTACGGCGTTGCTTAACAAAAGCGAATGGGAACTTTCAGGTTTCTCATGCCTACTGACGTGAGAAGTAGGGATGAAATATGTACTTCTTGCATGCATACAAGTCCGACTGGGGAGTTCCCCGACTACAAAATACCCTGTTCAATTGAGACACACATAAAAACAAACAAACATACCCAGTCGGACTTGAATGCATGCCAGAAGTACATATTTCATCCCTACTTCTCACGTCAGTAGGCATGAGAAGCCTGAAAGTTCCCATTCGCATTTGTTAAGCAACGCCGAATTTCTGCAAAAGCCGAAATCGAACTGACTTCATAATTTTTTTCGTTTTCTCTCTCTGGTTTGGTCAACGCTCATCAAGCGTTCGCGGCTAACCTCGTTTTTCTACTTCGAGTTCGATCTCCACGAGAGAGTTTGAACCGTTTCACGATATGCTGACTCTTAGACTTATAGCTGAGAAAACTGACTGAGTTTGTCATGGTGAAAAACTGACTCATTTCATGCCAAAAAATAATGTAGACTATTTTCGTGAAATTTCATGCCACCAAAAGTAGTTATTTTGGTAAACACATGCTGCAAAGTCCGACTGGGTGCACAATCGCACACACACACACACACGCGCGCGCACGCGCTCGCACGTGGCCTTCCTGCCCGCATGCAGTAGCTGCCCACCCGCTACCAAAAGCTAAATTGTTTCGTGTATTACTTTGGGTTAACTTTAAAATTGCAGCTCTGACAGTTTTTTTTGCGGTTTAAGGAGGGAGGGGGGGAAAATTTCCAATTCAGAAACAAACTTGATCTGGGTACGGTATATGCTTATGTGCATGCAAAAATTTGTGTCTCTATCTCTTATAGTCTCTGAGATCGACGCGTTCATACAGACAGACGGACAGACGGACATGGCTATATCGACTCGGCTGTTGATGCTGATCAAGAATATATATACTTTATAGGGTCGGAGAACATTCCTTCTGGCTGTTACATATATTTGCACAACTTCATGATCCCCTTTACCCATTTTAAATGAGAACAGCATTTGCAAGGGTATAATAACTTCGGCACAGACGCTAACCTTTGGAGCGAGCTATTTTAAGTGTATTATAACTTCGGCACAGACGAAGTTTGCTTTCCTTTCTCGTCTTTATTGCAATCATGTACGTAGACGAACATTAAAAACAAACTTCGGCAGCTGTTGCATTTCTAGTTTTGACTGTTAATTTTTTATTTTTTGCATCAATTTTAATACAAAGCAACATTAAACAACTGCCATTCAAAACCATTTTGTGAAAAGGATCAAAATTTTGCATTAAAATAGCTATACGTATGTATTCAAAGTCATCCGACAATCGTGTTATCCAGTTTCCCAAACAAAAATTGGAACTTTTGGTCAAAATTTCGGTTTCCCGGCCCCGGTCCATGGTCTAATCAATATATGCCACATTCGTACACCATATCTGCGTCTTCTTATTGATAAGGTCAAATTGGTTTCCATCACTGCAATGACAGTGTACAGGTACGCAGTTTTAGTCGCCTATCGATGTCCTCGCTTCTGTGGACGGATACGGTGCGTTGCGAACGAGAGCAGATCACCCAGCTGCTGTTCCTATTTATTTATGAGCTACACAGAAAAAATTTTCGTCGGTTAAATCTACCCATTCTTAAAGTCAATTTTACTGCGAAATATGGTTTCATGTAATTTGTTCTTGTTTTGTTTACTGAATTTTGGGTATAAATTACCCTTACAAATAGTTAATCTAGCGTAATTTCTGTGTTTTGATTTGTTGTTGTTTTTGAAACTGCGACTTGCAGTAAAATATTGTACCATTGAAATAGTACCTAGCACGTAACAGTAGTTAATATATTTTGTTGATATTTTCTGGTTTACTGGGTCGTCAGTAAAAGTCACCATTAAAATAGTACTATTGATGCGCTGAATTCAGTTGGAGTATTTATATTATTTATCTGTGAACTCGAACTTGAGAATTACTAGTGGTCACATTAATGCGACGTTCAAGAAATTATGAGTGTTTACTTATGGGCAGATTCAATACAAGTAACATTTTAGAAGCGCTGCCAATTGCCCGGGGGGAAGCCGAGCCAGTTGAGATGGCGTGCAAATCGTGTTCTTCAGTACACGGGCCCCGAGTTCAAGTCACCCTAGAGTAAGAAAAGTTTTTATGAAATTATTAATAATTCGATGTTTTTCAGAATTAGTACATTGGTATTTGCACTGTGGAGTGTGGTATTTGTATTGTTTGTGCTATTTGTACTGGTGCTGTGCTACGTTTATGAGTTTACCTTAAACAATGGTAAAATAACTATTTTTATTGGTTGGAGCATTTTCAACCGTCATTTCTGGTTGAAATCTACTGTGCTACCCCGTAGTTATTACGATATGTGTTTACGCCTCTTTTACTGTACTTGGCGGTAAGTTCAATCCAAAATTATGGGTTAAAGCATTTTAACAGCAGAATTGGTTGAATTTACCGACAATTTTTTTCTGTGTAATAGAACCCTATTTGATGTGGCAGAGGCCATGCGCTCCTCCCTGGCTATGGTCACTCTGCACAGTGGTCGATTTCATAGCCAAAAATAAACAAATCAAAGTCAAAATTTTGCCTCCAAAACTGTGATCACTATTTCCTTATAGAACAAGCAATTTAACGGTAAATGGTTTTTGCTCTCTTGCAAGCGGTCCCGTTACGAATATCTTTAAAAGAGAGAGGATATTATCACGCGGATTTTGCTCTGTAAGACGCATGAAAATTAACTTCTTTTTCAAAAACGGAATTAAAATATTAAATCACTTCGAATCGCCGCGAACTAACATGAATATTAAAATGAGAGGTATAAACTTTATGTTTAAGCTGTTTTCATGGTTTTACATTAGGCATGGTTTAGTGCACGATTTTTCTATTTTGACTTGCTCCAGCCACTTAATCTGCGAGGTTGGGAAAAAAAAAACGCGTGAGCCTAAATATTTTGGGGTGGGGTGGGGGGAAGTGATCCCGCATCAAGGTCAAAGTTCCCGAAAAATGGTCGAAAATTGATATATAAGGCTATGAAGCTGCCCAGCGGTTGCTTCTAGAGGGGTCAAATGTACCAGTAAATGTACCCCATTGTTTTTCCCTCCGCAACATTTTTTTCCTTGACGCCTACCCCCTATCTCTCCACACTATGGAGGTAAAATTGACCCCCACATCTGTAAAACTCTTCCTAGGAGGATAAAATGTATAACCAACTCCCATTATTTTTTAATTCCCAACATTTTTGTTCTTGGCACCCACCCTCTGTCTGCTTAAATAAGAAACGTCTTAATATTGGTTAAATAATTAAATCGAGCATGAAAGTCTATTAAGGGTAGGGTCTACGTATGGGGTCCATTTTTTAATGAAACTCTAAAAATTGAATTACACAAAAACTACATGGCGCCCGAGTAAAGGGACTTCGAAAAAGTTTTGGTTTCGGTCTTCAAATAAGAAGACATCTTCAAGATTGGCTGGCTGCTCGCTCTGTTTTGTGTTCTGTGACTCTTTGTGGGATTTGGTGCACATCGCCTGGGCATGTACATGGGAAAAAGGGAAGTGAGCGACGACTGATCCGACGACTAGGTAACAGTGCCAAGTATATGCATAAGTGTGTGCTAAGCAACAAAAGTTAAATACATATATATGTTTGTACATTGTACATACATAAACACACATAGTGAGCTGCATACAGTTTGTTCATCCATCATTTACATATACATATATGCAGCATTTACAAGGGCGTAGCCAGCTATCTTAAGTTTTCCGCTATTATTTTGAAGATTGTTTCTCATGTCTTATCAAATGCATCTTGATCTAATTATTTAATGTTGAAAAATATAATTTGAGAAATATTTAAGAAACGTTCAGGCAATGCTGCTCCTTCCTTTTCGGAAAGTTGGCTACGCCCTTGAGCATTTATATACATACACATATATGCATACCGTTTGGGATTGGTGATATAAGTATACTTATACAACTTAATTACTTAATTACACGCACATATACGCACACATTCACAAGCAACCGATCAGCGTGGCCTAGCCCACCCCTTCCACTCCGCTCATGCGCAGTGGCCTTGGGCCATGATCGGCCGAAACTCCATGGCCCCCATAGGTCCTAGTCAGTCATTAAAAGTCAATAGAGGAGCGCTTCGCCTCGCGCTTACCACTCACCATTCTGTCCCTTGGCACACCAACCCCAAACAAACTCCCTTAGCAACACATTGATATTCTGGCTTCAAGCTTCACAATAGTTTTATTGAAATTAATCCTACTCTGCATAATAACTACTTAACTTCAGTTAGATAACAAATTTTGTCCTATTTTTTTATGACCATAATTATCACTAAGAAACTAAAATTAGTGATAATAAAAAATAAAAAAAATAAATCAAAAGAAGGAATAAATCTGCTAATCCGTACAAGCCCTTCTTCGGCTTTGCCCGAGACTCCACCGCCAAGTGCTCCGAATCTCCACTATCAGTGGCCAAAGCTCTCGTTTGCGCTCTCCCACGGCGCTGTCACTTGCATCAATAGAGTGATGCTTACGGGAGGGGGTGTCCAATGCGGGTGTGCAGGTTCGGCTGCACTCTCACACCGTTTGCAAAATCAGTTGGTCAACCGCAATTCAGCGTGCCGACTTGACCAAAAGCTTGTTTTCCTGATCTTAGCGATTAGAAAGAAGAGATAGGCAAGGCCAGCGCCTGTGGGAGTGTGCGAGCTTCTAACGAGCAGCCCTCCTTCCTATTGCTGCTGCTGTTGTCGCTGTTGCCGAAGCGACTGATGTTCTCGTTTTTGTTGTCGCTATTGCCGCTGGTTCTGCAACGGCTGTTGCTGCTGTTGTCGCTGGGTCTGTAACGGTTGTTGCCGCTGTATTGGTTGTTGCTGTTGCTGAAGCGGCGGTTGTTGTTGTCGCTGGTGCTGAAACGGCTATTGTTGCCGACAATTAAATGAATATTGAATGCAAATATTTGGCTGTTAAACACAGTATCTATCACAACATCACCACGGGCTGCTTTTAATGAGTTTTAGCGACAAAGTTGCCTCCACTACGAGAGCATAAATTCTGTTTCCTTCCGCACGCTTCGAATATCGCAACTTCATTGCCGTCTCGGGTGATCTGACTTTCCTACGAGTGTCTCCTTCTAAAGTCATCACCTCGGCTCATTATTTCTATTTTTTTTTTCTTGATCAAGCGGGGGTTGCTGCAGGCTCTCGTAACAAGGATCTTCTTACTTCTAATCTCTTCCACCGCATACTGAGCAGTTCCGACTCCCCTCTACATAATATATTAAAAAATTACAAACCCCCCAAATCAGGAAAAAAACCTTCTGTCCTGGATAATGTTCTTACATTGAATAAATCAATCGACATTGTTTTAAGACCTCCAAAAAAAAATGAAACACAAAGACCCACCCTGGGCCCTCAACGCAAATGCTATAAACACAACATTTAGTAAATTCAATAAGAGCACAACGCCTCCAGAAGATTACCGAAAACAATTTCTTCAGTTTAAATCAGAGCATAATAGCAAAACAGTGTTCATATATACAGATGGTTCTCTATCAACGAATCATAACCTTTGCGGTTATGCGATAACCCAGATACTGACATTTTAAAAATAGGACTTCTTCCCACGTACTCAACGGTGTTTTTTTCAGAATTAATAGCCATACACTATGTAATTTTACTCTTAAAAACAGGATGAGGAAAATATATAATTTGTTCCGACTCCCTCTCATTCCTGAATGCAGTAAAAAACGTTAGCAACAACTCTTATTATGTAGTCGAAATAAGAAACCTATTAATAAAACTATATCCAAAATTTACACTTCTGTGGATCCCCAGCCACATTAATATAACAGGGAATGAGCTCGCTGATAAATCAGCAAAAGACTCTAGACACTTTCCACTAGCATATACCCCAAACAACAACAATGCAGACATAAAAAATTTAATTAAAAAATGTTATTATAAATAACAACAAAATAAGTTCGCAGATACACCCAACTGGTATCAATCAATCAATTCAGATAAAATTAATATAAAAAACTATGGTTTTTATAAGTAAATATAATACAATAAAGTATTATCCAGACCAGCATATACAATTAAATAAGTAGACACTTCGATTTAGTTTTTATGAACCGCACGCACTCGTTGTCAAGAGAGAAGTGAAGCGTCGTGTTTGCGAGCACAAGGAAAAAGGAAAGAGTAGACGAAGAAGCGCAAAAAGGCCCCGTTACCTTTTTGCGATCTCCTCATCCACTTCACTCACACATATAAATAACAAATGTGTATTCATGTGTATCCATGTGACTTTTGCTCGTATATGTATGTTCATATTTTACAACACGCCACCTCAAAAGTTAAATTGATCAAAAACAAAATTTTGACAGACGAGTTTGTGCTTATTTTAATTTGTTTCTTCAATTCTGGGGATAACAATTAGATCCAGCATTCGCTGCAAAGAGTTGGGGAAACCCAGTAAAACCCAACTAGATCTAGATATATGTATATATAAAGATAAGTTAACATAAGGTTTTCAAGCAAAATTAACATAAAAATATTAAGGCATTTCATTTCATTAATTTCCTAAACATTAATTTTGATAAAGATTTTCTTAAGGGTATTGATTTATGAATTATGAAAACGTTTGTTTTTAAATAAAAAAAAACTCCATGAGCTCCTTCTTCTTTCTTCTTTCTTCTTTCTTTTGTTTCATCAAGAAAACAATTTTCTTCTGCGACGTTTCAAATTTTTCGAAGTCAATTTATTCGGAAAGCCCCAGTTGGCTTCTCAGAGCGATAAATCTTGCAGATGGTAATGGCTTCGGCTAATTGGAGATCTGTGGGAATATACTTTATACAAATTAGCTTCTTTTCAATTTGTTCCCTTGTAAAATGATATTTAATGTCTATGTGCTTTGTTCTCTTATGGCAAGTAGGATTATTGGCGATGCTTATACAACCTTGGTTGTCTTCAAAAATATCTATAGGACCATTTAATTCTAGATTAATCTCCTTTATTAATGACTTGAGCCAAAGGGCTTCTCTAACACCTTCAAATAAGGCCATATATTCGGCTTCGGTAGATGAAGCAGCAACCGATTTTTGCTTCATGGTACTCCATGAAATTAAGCAGCTTTCAAACATTTTAAAAAGATATCCAGTAGTACCTTTTCTCTCAGTTTCATTCCCAGCCCAATCCGAGTCTACTTATCCTATAAGAATGTTATTAAAATTAATATTTTTCTTGAATCTGAGCTTCAGATCGACAGTTCCTTTTAAATATCTAAGAACTCTTTTAAGGCATTGCCATAGTTCTTTATTATTGTTGTTTGTGTATCGACTTAAAATACTTATTGAAGTACTTAAGTCTGGCCGTGTGCACAACATAATGTACATCAAACAACCAATCAAATTTCTACACGGTGCATCACATGATTCTTCCGATTGCAGAGCCTCATAGTCTAACTTGCTTTGGAGGGGAGTACTAACAGCATTACAATCTTCCATATTAAATTTTCTCAATACATTTTGAATATATGCTGACTGACTGAGACATATCTGTCCGTCGGTTCTATCAACTTTTATACCGATAAAATGCCGAATTTCACGTAAATCAGTCATTTGAAATTTATCTTGAAGGTAAGATTTAAAATTGGACATTGTATCAGATTTGCTTGTAGCAATTACTACATCATCCACATATAACAAAATATATATATTTCTTGAAATATCTCCCTTATTTAAAATATAAATACAACGGTCAACTCCAAGATTTTCAAATCCAACTTCTTTCAATACGCTTTCAAACACTTCGAACCAGCATCTAGCAGCTTGCTTAAGGCCATATTTAGCTTTATTAAGTTTAAATACTTTATTCCCATAACATTGGGTCAAGCCTTTTGGAACAGTCATGTATATTTCATCTTTTAGAGTTCCATTTAAAAATGCGGTTTTGACATCCATGTGATGAACCATTAAATTATACTGATTTGAAAGCGCCAATAGAAATCTGAAACTTGAAATTCGTGCAACTGGTGCAAATGTCTCGTCATAATCAGACATATACTCTTGAGTGAAACCCCGCGCTACAAGCCTTGCTTTATACTTTACTAAGTTACCAAACTCATCTTGTTTTATACTAAATACCCACTTGCAATCAACTATGTTTTTGTTATTTGGCTTTTGCACTAAGGACCAAGTATTATTTTAAAAATGGGAGTTGAGTTCATCTTGTATGGCTTTCTCCCAGAAAGATCTGTCTTCACGAAACTTAATTTCATCAAATGTATTAGGAATATCATTTAGGCATATTTGAGTATTCATAAGACATTTTTCTTTCACTGCGTCTGATTTCTTCCTCATTTTTATTTTTATTTTCATTTGATTTTTCACCAGTTTCAGCAACTGGATCGGCATTCTCGAGATCTGTGGAATTTTCATTGAGTTGTTCATTTAATTCAGAATCAACAGATTCATTATTTTCCACCAAAGGAAAATCCAACTCTTCTTTCTCTCTATTTAAAGAGTCATTATTTGGTTCAACTGTATTACTTTGAACCACAGAGTCTTCTCCATGTAAAACTCTAGATTTTAACATATTTATCTCATCCACCACAACATCTCTAGCTGTCATAAATTTCCTCGATTCCTCATTCCACAATTTATACCCATTTGGTTCATACCCGACAAGTATAGTTTTAATCGACTTTTCGTTAAACTTTCGCTTTCGAACTTTGTTTAGTGCATATACTGTCGAACCAAAAATCTTTAGATATTTTAATACAGGCCTTTTGTTATGCCACATCTCAAATGGTGTTTTATTTTTATTTTGCAATGCTCTACTTGGGGATCTGTTAATTAAGTATGTTGCTGTTAAAACAGCTTCACCCCAAAAATATTTATTGATTTTAGCACAATTAATCATAGAGCGAGCCTTCTCGGTGATTGTTCGAATCATCCGTTCTGATACACCATTTAATTGTGGAGTATGAGGAACCGTTAAATGATAGCTGATGCCTTTTTCGACACAGAACTCACGCATTTCATTAGAAAGATATTCCCTTCCATTATCGATATACAGATTTACCATTTTCAAGTTAAAGTGAGCCTCACTCTTTGCAACAAAATCTTTGAAAACGAAAAATACATCCGACTTATATGTTATTAAGTATGTCACACAGTAATGTGTATACTGATCAATAAAAACTACATAATAGTTTTTATTATCAACGGTAGGGGGTGTGATTGGACCACAGACGTCGGAATGGACAATAAATAGCGGTCGTGTTACATTTTCTGTATTTTTAAATTTTTCAAATTTTAATCTAGATTGCTTGCCATTTATACAAGCCTCGCATAATTCATGGGTTAACTCAACATTGTTTAAAAGCTTAATATCTTCAAAAAGGCCATTTCGTTTTATTTCTAAAAATTTTCCTACACTTATGTGTCCTAACCTTTCATGCCACAATCGATACTCAGCACTATTTGAAATCTTTGATGTAAATATTCTACTGTTCAATTTAAATTTTATAATCGGTACATTGTACTCACATATTCCATCAAATGCCAATTTACCATTTTTAGACACTTTAATGCCTCCAGGGTTAAACTCGATGGTCATCCCAGCATCCTGCATCTTCTTTACTGAAAGTAAGTTGTGCGGAATGTCCTTACAGTACAGCACGTTTCGTAGGGTGATTTGGTTTCCAGAGCTGTTTAGGTTGACCACTCCTTTGGCTGTAGCGTATATGTATTCTCCGCGTTTTGCAATCTCAATAGCCACATTTGATTGCAAACGCTCATACTCGGAGAACAATGCGGTGTCGTTAATGAGGTGATCCGATGCCCCTGAGTCTAGCATAAACTCAACCTCACTTGTGTTGGGACTTGTTGTTGCTTTCCTCATCATGAAAGCGAAACTACGCTCCGGTCGGGTTGCCGCTGTTGCTGTTGTTGTTGCCATCTGAGCCTGCCTTTCCTGTCCACTATTCTCATTAAAATTCTGGTTTCCCTGCCTTTTTAAGAAGAAACAATCTTTCTTCAGGTGACCTAACTTACCACAATGAAAGCACTTCGGTTTTGGTTTAAAATGGGGCTTGAACGGTTTCTTACCAAACTTCTGCATTGTCTTTTTCTTAAATTTGTTGTCTTTCAACTCCTTTTTGCCTATTGCTTGCAGAACTTTAGCACTCGTATCCCTGCCCAAATTTTTAAGCTTGATCTCCTGATCAAGAAGACGTGTTTTCACAAAAGCTAATGTTAAGTTACTTTCGGATAGAGTCTCTATTGCAGTTATAACTCCATCATAACTGGGTGGAAGAGTCAAAAGTAAATGGGAAACTTTATCCATCTCGTCTAGCTTTGCTCCTGACGCGATAAGTTCCGTAATGAGATCATCAAAGAAATTGAAGTGATTGAGCAGCGAAGTATCACCTTTTAACTTCAAACCCAAAAGTTTCTTTCGCAGTGATAGTTGCGATGCTAAGCTTTTCCTTTCGTAAATTCCATCTAAATTTGCAAAAACCTGTTTAGCTGTATTCTCACTGTTAGCAAAGACTAGAAATGAATCACTTAGATATTCGATTATTAAACTTTTTGCATTCCGTTCTGCCTTTTTATTTTCTTCGGTAATTTCTAACTGTGTTTCATCTACTACTTTTAATAAATCATGCTCTTCTAAGAGCGCTCTCACTCTAAACTTCCAGATTGAGTATTTTTCACCGTCAAACGGTTTTATGTTTCTCTTTCCCTTATCCATTGTTTTGTTCTTAACCTCAACGCAGCTTAGCAACACTTTCTAGCAACACAACACACCAACACCGACCAGCAACACAGCACAGCAACATTGTCCAGCAACAGCACAGCAACTTTTTCTTGAACGCTTGTCTCGGCGCCCCCCAAAAAAAAAAACTTGCGGCGAATTCGAAGCGGGTACTACAAATTTCACAGCGAATTTGTTGTAGCGTCTCTGGAAAAAAAAATCTTGCGGCGAATTCGTCGCGGCGTCATTTATTGTGAAATTAAAAAACTATAATTGTGCGATTATTATCATACACAAATAAATTAACACTTTTCATTTTTCTTTATTTCAACATAGTCCAGAAAACGTGATACACATGTATATGTCCACATGCACATACACACATTTATCAATAGTTTTTTACTTTTATTCACTTTTCATATTTTCACAATCAAAGAACTCTACTTTATCTGCTGCAATTGTGTCTGGGCCCATAACCTATGGTTTTTATAAGTAAATATAATACAATAAAGTATTATCCAGACCAGCATACACAATAAAATAAGTAGACACTTCGATTTAGTTTTTATGAACCGCACGCACTCGTTGTCAAGAGAGAAGTGAAGCGTAGTGTTTGCGAGCACAAGGAAAAAGGACAGAGTAGACGAAGAAGCGCAAAAAGGCCCCGTTACCTTTTTGCGATCTCCTCATCCACTTCACTCACACATATAAATAACAAATGTGTATTCATGTGTATCCATGTGACTTTTGCTCGTATAAGTTATTGCCACAGATGTCAACCCCGGACATCAACCCAAAATCCAAACTAAAATTCCGCTATGCAAAACAAAGGCAAGGAATGCTGACCTAGCGTCTGGCCAATTTCCTGCACACGCCAAGTGCAGCTTCTGGCCAATTTCCTGCACACGCCAAGTGCAGCTGCAACTCTTGACCAACATCGCCGTCATCAAATTTCTGCACAAGCCAAGTGCAAAACAATTCTAGGAAGCTTGCCCAACATCGCCGCCGCCAACATCGCTGCCGCTGCTGACCGCCGCAGCCGACGTCGCCGCCACAACCCACAGCTTAAGTAGGGCTAGCTTAATATAAGCAAATCAGTCTCAAAAAGTTATTAAATAAAGAAAGGTCTTGTGACCGCAATTAAAATTGTAATTTTTATTCAAACGGAAATTTAACTGGCGCCCGAGCAGGGACCGACAGTCGTACGAAAGAGCAAAACGGTTACTAAGTACGCGACGCGACAACAGGGCAAAACGACCCTACGACGCGCACTGATCGGTTCGAAAATCGAAATAGAATCCCGGTGAGACTCGAGGAAATTAATTTTTCCTCCCGGTGCTTCGAAAACAAAATTGGTAACAGAACTTAATTGTTCAATTACCCATCGGTGGACCACAATCCTGTCAGGTCCGTCCGCAGGATACCTTCGCGGAGTGCTGGTCGCAGGATCCCCAGTAGGATACCCATATCTAAAAAGGATGAAATCCGGATCGCCAGGGAGGGTGGCCATATCATTTGTACTGTAAGTTAGTAATTAAGTGGAGTAATATTAAAAAAAAAAAAAAAAAAAAAAAAATATCAAGAAACTACGAAAATAAAAAAAGGAAAATTTGAGAAAATACTTGCGAAATAAAAATAATAAAATATTTGTGGAAAAGAGAATTTTTAAAAAATTAAGTAATCAAACAAAACGAAACGAAAATCTTTATTTAAAAATTAAAAAGAAAACCCAAAACAGTAAGTTAAGTGAAAGTTTAAGTGAAGTAATCCAACATTTTTCCAAAAGTCATCATTAAATATTTAACTCCCTCAGCTAAAATTTTATACTGAACAAAAGGTTACTTACTATCCAGCAATCATATTATTTTTTGGTTTACATCCGAAACGAATCTTTACCAGGTCAGAGAGAAGTTTTACGTAAAATCACTGGCAAACTAAATGGCCAATTCAGGCAATTTAATAAGACCCCCCGTGCTTAACATAGAAGAGACATTGAACGTATCCCAAGACGAACAACAGCAACAGCAACAACTACAGCAACTAAGACATCAACAAAGAATACAGGAAAGACAAACACAAAGACAGGCTGAATATTTACAGAATAGAAATATGGACAATCAGGAAGAGTTAACCAATACAGTGGCGGTTATATTATCCCAAATACTTCCAGGCATACTCAGCGAAATCAGTAATGCAAATCGAAACCCTTTTAACGTTACGGATCAGCTAATTGCTCCAGAGCACCGTGCAAACCTTGACGACTTAGATAGAGTACCAGATGTTGTGAAGTGCCTCCGAGAATTTTCAGGTAACCCATCGGAGTTCAGCTCCTGGAAAAAGGGAGTGGAGAGAGTTCTTAAAATTTATGAGGGTCAGGAAGGCACACCTAAGTACTTCGGTATACTGCATACCATCCGTAATAAAATTGTTGGTAGTGCAGACACGTCATTGGAATCATATAATGTTCCCCTACATTGGAGTGCCATCTCCAAATGCCTCACTTTACACTACGCTGACAAACGGGACATGGGTACCTTGGAGTACCAAATGACTACTATTGTCCAGGGGAACAATCAAACGGTAGAAGAGTTCTACCAAGCGGTTTATAAACATCTGTCCTTGATCTTAAACAAGATAGGCTGCATGGAACTGTCAAAAGAATCCGAGCAACTAATGACCAAACTATACAGGGACAAAGCTTTAGACACTTTTGTTCGCGGTTTACGCGGAGACCTCTCACGTCTGTTGGGCATGAAAGAGCCCGCAGATCTTCCACAAGCCTTGCACTTGTGCCTTTAACTCGAAAACCAAGGTTATCGAGCAACCCATGCCACCACTAGAGCGCAGCCCAATGGGTTCCGTTCGCCTAATCAAAAACCCGTACCTATGCCTAGAATGCTAGGAGTAGGAAACACCCCATTCCGACAAAATCCGATTCCATTTATACCCCAAAGAAATTTTGTGCAACATGGTCCACAACAAAGTTTCAGACCCTATCTAAATAATTATGGGCACCAGCACCAACAGATAGGCAACCAACGCCAAGGCGGATTTCAACAGCCGGTCGCACCACCTCGCCCAATGGGACCAAAACCTCATCGACGCCCAGAACCAATGGAGGTGGATAGAAGCGTGCAAAACAGGCAGGTAGCTTACATGAATAGACCAAACTTTGATGTAGGGAAGAGACCACCCGGACTTTCACCAGAAGCGCCAAAAAGGCAAAGAAATTTTAATATTCAGTCGAACACAGACAACGGACAAGAGGGCTCTGATGAGGCATCCGTCAATACGAGTGAATACGAACAACAGGTAGCAGCCGCCGAGGCTCAAGCGGACTATGAGCAATCCCTTGCAGAATTCGTTGACCAAATCGACTTAAACGAAGACCCCGACGCTAATAGCCAAAATGACTACTCAGACATTCATTTTTTAGAATAAAACGCTCATCTCTACCTTACTTTGAATGTAGAGTAAAGGGGGGAAAAGTACTCAGAATCCTTATTGATTCTGGGTCAGACAATAACTACATTCAACCACAGCACGTAACGAATCCCAAAATAAACAATCAACCATTTGACGCTGTAACAGTAGGGGGCAGCATCCGAATTACACACCATAAAGAAGCTATTCTATTCGGGCAATCAAATCAAAAAATCAAATTTTTTCTTCTTCCCACACTAAAATCATTCGATGCTATTCTTGGATGGGATGACTTTAAGAGGTTAGGTGGGATAACTGATTCAAAAAAACTCATCATGACAATCAACGACCATATTAATGTAAAAATCAAAGAGGAGAAAGTAGCGGCGATAAATAATATCACCCTGAGAACAGATCACATGACTCGACACCAAAAGGGAAAATTGGACCAGTTAATCACAGAATACCCGAACTTGTTTGCAGACCCAAACGAAAAACTGACCTACACGACTAATGTAAAGGCAGAAATTCGCACAACCACGGATACACCAGTGTATTCAAAATTCTACCAATATCCCATGTCTTTAAAGGACGAAATCAATAAACAAATTCAAGAACTTCTAGACAACGGTATCATTAGACCGTCCCGTTCTCCATATAACTCACCAGCATGGATCGTTAGTAAAAAACCAGACTCTGCCGGAAATAGACAATACAGAATGGTTATAGATTACCGAAAAATCAATTTGCATACCATAGCAGATAGATACCCCATTCCCGATATAAACGAGGTACTTGCCCAATTGGGTAGCAACAAATTTTTTTCTGTTCTAGACCTAAAAAGCGGGTTCCACCAAATACCGTTAAAGGAGTCCGATATGGAAAAGACAGCCTTCTTCGTTAACAACGGAAAATATGAGTTTACACGACTCCCATTCGGATTAAAAAACGCGCCTGCAATCTTTCAACGCGCACTCGATGACATTCTTGGTGAGCACATCGGCAAGATCTGTTTCATCTATATAGACGACATTATCGTCTTCAGCAAAGACGAGCAGTCGCACTTCGAAAATTTGAGTAAGATTTTTCAAACACTGCAGGAAGCCAATATGAAATGCTCGTTAGACAAATGCGAGTTCCTAAAAACAAAAGTAGAGTTCCTCGGCTTTGTCGTATCTGACAAAGGAATTGAAACAAATCCCAAGAAGGTAACGGCAATAGCCAACTATCCTTGTCCCAAGACACTAAAAGACCTTAGATCATTTCTGGGCCTTTCCGGTTATTACAGGAGGTTCATTCAAAATTACGCTAAGCTGGCAAAACCCCTTAGCTCTCTTTTGAGAGGGGAAGACGGACGAGTGTCCAAGAAAAAGTCTTCACAAAAACCAATCCATCTCAATGAAGAAGCGCTAGAAGCTTTCAAAAAATTAAAAAGTAGTCTCGTCTCTAACGACATAGTTCTCCGATACCCGGACTTTAACAAAGAATTCCATTTGACTACTGACGCTTCGAATTTTGCAATTGGGGCTGTCCTATCGCAGGAAAATCAACCAATACACTTCCTCTCAAGAACGCTCTCGCAGGCAGAAGAAAACTATGCTACAAACGAGAAGGAGATGCTAGCCATAGTTTGGGCACTGAAAGTTCTGAGAAACTACCTTTACGGTAAAGCCAAAGTTAAAATCTTTACGGACCACCAACCTCTGACCCATTCCCTTAGTAGTTGGAATGGGAATGCCAGAATTAAAAAATGATGGAAATCTCTCCTCGAGGAATACAACTACACAATTTTGTACAAACCCGGTAAAGAGAACGTTGTAGCTGATGCGCTATCCCGAATTGAAATCCCCAGTCAAATAAATTCCGTAGCCTCGACCCAGCACAGTGCTGAGAGTTCATCCGACGACTTAATACCCAGCATTGAAGTACCTATCAATGCCTTCAAAAATCAAATTCAAATTAACAAAGCTGACGTTACAGATTATACTTTTGACATACCGTTTCCGACCTTTCATAGACACACCATATCACGACCACAATATACCAGCAAAGACTTACTCGACATACTTAAGAAACATCTGAACCCCTCTGTTATCAACGGAATCAGAACAACGGAGGACATAATGGGCCAAATTCAAGGACTGTACCCAAAGTACTTTAGGAGCTATAAAGTCAGATTTACCCACATGAAGGTTGAGGATCTAACTAACGAAGCAGACCAAGACGAAGAAATCCTCAGGGTTCATAACAGGGCACATCGCAATGTTCAAGAAAATAAAATCCAGGTGTCAGAGAAATTCTATTTCCCCAAAATGAAGCAAAAGATAGCCAGACTGACAAAACAATGTAGGGTCTGCAGGGAAGAAAAATACGACAGACATTCTCCAAATCCGCAGCTAAAAGAAACCCCAATTCCAGAATTTCCCGGACACATAATTCATATAGACATTTATTCAACCGAAAAAAACTTGGTGTTGACAGCCATAGACAAGTTCTCAAAGCTGGCTCAAGGAAGAATAATTAAGTCTAAAGCAATAGAAGACATAAGAATACCTTTGAGAGACATTATTTTCTACTTTGGCGTGCCTAAGTACGTAGTGATGGACAACGAGAAATCACTTAATTCAGCCTCTATCCGATTCATGTTGAACGATCAACTCGGGATCGAGATTTTTAAAGCACCACCCTATAAAAGCACCGTAAATGGACAGATAGAGAGATTTCACTCTACGCTGTCCGAAATAATGAGATGTCTCAAAAGAGAAGAAACTCATAGAGATTTTCATGAGCTCTTAGATAGAGCCATTTACGAATACAACTATTCTATCCATTCAGTTACTAAAAAACGACCACTTGAGGTATTCTTCGGCAGGAACGTAACGACAAAACCCGAACAATACGAAAAAGCCAGACAGGACAACATTGACCGACTGAAACAAAAACAAAGTAGCGACCTTCAACACCACAATAAAAACCGGAAGACTATACTCGACTATAAACCAGGGGACGAAATATTCGTCAAGGTTAACACCAGATTAGGCTCGAAATTATCAGCCAGATTCAGGAAAGAAACAGTAAAGGAAAACCGAGCTACAACAATACTAACTAGTTCAGGGAAAGTCGTTCATAAAAGTTATATTAAGAGCAAACGATTAATTACAGGATATTGGTCGCCGCAGACGTAATACACGGATCCATTGACGTTACCAATTATACCGACGCTCAGACCGCTACCATCAACAAAGGAATTGGCAAGGTATGCGTATCCAATACGCGCATAGTCCATGTCATAGACCTGGAGTTAATCCAAAATACACTTGACAAGCTACAATACCACACGGAACAAGACCTAAAGACCAACAGTCTATATCATACCTTACAGCACGAAATATCCCAAACCTATGTTACCTTCCGCACCATAATTTCACCTAAAAAACGACATGCTAGAGCCATTAATCTTATAGGCTCAGCTTGGAAATATGTGGCCGGTAGCCCAGACCACTATGATCTGGTAATGTTAACCGAAAACATGAACAAGCTTAATTCGAATGACAATAAACAATTTATCATTAACAGACAATTAGAAGACCGCATTAATAAATTAACCAGAATCTCGAACGATCTAGGGAATTCAATCCGAAAAGATTCGTCTTTAAGTAATGAGATAGCTATAAGTTTTCAAAACCAAATTAGACTCATAAAAGAAGAGGTTATTAATATAAAGTACGCCATACAATGGGCAAAAACTAACGTAGTAAATACCTTTTTGTTGGGAGAAATCGAAATAAATACAATTAATGACCAATTTAAAAATAGTAATATGCCACCCCTATCTATTGAAGAAATGTTGGAATTTTCTGATGTGTCCATTTTACATAACGAAACCACTTTGCTTTACGTAATAAAAATTCCAAACTTAGAACAAATAGATTATCAAAATCTTCTGATAAAACCTATAGTAAAAAATAACATCATAATAAACTTGCCAGAAAAAAAAATATTTCAGAATCAAGGAAAATTGTTTGGAATAAATAAAGATTGTAAGACCTATAATAATGTCAAAATATGTAACAAGAATAGAATTATCGATTTAAGTAATACTACTTGCCTTCCTAAGCTACTTAGAGGAGAGAAATCGCTGTGTGAATTTAGCAAAGCGGATCACGTCCCAGAAATTGAGGAAATTGGTAACGGCATCATCTTCCTGAACGACTTCAATGGCACCGTAAAATGGCAAGACGGCGTACAAATGCTTAAGGGCTCCTACCTCGTCAACTTTTGGAACGAGACAATCGTAATCAACAACAAAGAATTCAACAACATAGAACTGACGATAATGAAACCGGGATCACCCACCATACAGATTGCACCGACGGAGATCGAACGTCTCAAAATCCTATCCTTGGAGGCACTGGACGAACTGCACATAAACAATACGGAACAAATTCAAAAGCTACAAACACATTCGTCAATCAACAGGGTAACCTTAATAGTCCTGTTCATCACTGCAGTAATCCTAACCTCAGGACTACACTGTTATAATGGTAGAAGGAAGGAAGTAATTCTACAACTTGCACCAACTATTCCGAACGAAACCATCGAGATGCCAAAATTGCAACAAAACACTAACAGCACCCCAATCGAAGCTCCAAAGAAGCCAGAGCGCACCACGCCCTTTTCCTTCGGACCAAAATTCAACGACATTCCGTTCTTCTAGTGATCGCTTGAGGACAAGCGTCAATCAAAGGGGGAAGAGTTATTGCCACAGATGTCAACCCCGGACATCAACCCAAAATCCAAACTAAAATTCCGCTATGCAAAACAAAGGCAAAGAATGCTGACCTAGCGTCTGGCCAATTTCCTGCACACGCCAAGTGCAGCTTCTGGCCAATTTCCTGCACACGCCAAGTGCAGCTGCAACTCTTGACCAACATCGCCGTCATCAAATTTCTGCACAAGCCAAGTGCAAAACAATTCTAGGAAGCTTGCCCAACATCGCCGCCGCCAACATCGCTGCCGCTGCTGACCGCCGCAGCCGACGTCGCCGCCACATCCCACAGCTTAAGTAGGGCTAGCTTAATATAAGCAAATCAGTCTCAAAAAGTTATTAAATAAAGAAAGGTCTTGTGACCGCAATTAAAATTGTAATTTTTATTCAAACGGAAATTTAACTTATATGTATGTTCATATTTTACAACAAAAACTATCTCAACCACAAGAATAAATTAATGATCTCTCGTCTGGGACATACGAACTAAACACATGCACACTGTATGGATAAAAATACTTCTGCCCTATGCTCTTTTTGTAACACAACCAATAATATTACTCTCGATCATCTGCATACTTATCTTTCCCAATCTTCAGCAATTCCACTTATAACCAACCCAACCTCAGATAACATAATAGCAATTATAAAATATCTCAAAGAATGTAACATTTTTCATAGATTATAAAATAGGTTAAGAACTACAATATTAAGCAGAACGATATCTCCTCTATATATATTATAAAACAGTGCAAAAACTATTTTCATCCGATTGGCTTGAAACTCGGTTTGTAAGGATACAATACGAAATAAAGTGAAATGGGGCGGTAACGATAACGATAACGGTGGGAGTTGAGTGGGAGGTGGGTTGCATGTGGATATGAATTGAAGGAAAAATCGGGCAGCAATGTCGTTACGGGGAAAAGGCAAAGTAGTAAGACTTTGAATTCAAGCCGATGTATGTACGATTCGCTTTGTGGGCTGTACGGGGGACACAAATTAATAAGGCTATACTGATGGCGGCGCAGCGAAGCGCGACGGGTACTATGCTAGTCTATATATATAAAAGAGTTCAACCTGACTGACAGACTGACTGACTGAAAGTGAGTATTAAGAACGGATTTTGGAAAACTCTGTCGGGAAATGTGAAAATTTCGCGAAAAACTGTTCTATGAAACTTTTTTGTTTGCCATCCGATCAAGTTCAAACTCATTTTTGCATACAAATTTTCCGGAAAATTTGTCAATTTGTTGTTAATTTTAGGTTTTTTCCATGAGAGCAAGAGAGAGAGAGCGAGTTTGGTCAAGTGGGGTTGAATTTGAGTTTTTTCCATGAGAGCGAGTGTGAGAGAGAAAGAGCGAGTTTGCTAAGGCTAAGCAGTCTATTAATAGAATGAATTCATTTGCTTACACACACACACACTCATATTTGTGTTCCTTTAACTTTGTGCAGAGGGCAAGAGAGAGAGAGAAAGAGATGCACGACAAAGTCTTTACGTAGAGCAGTGCCGGCCAAATGGAGAGGACAAAAAAGTGTGCTTGTGTTGGTGAGAGAGTTCTTTCCAGACTACAGCCGTTTTACTTGCAACTCAATGTTCACAGATTCACACAATCATGAGTTCGTCTCGCGTTTGCGTAAAAACACGACTGACTTCGGCTCGTGGTAGCTATGGCAGGCCGGGTCTGACGTAGACGTAGCACGCAAGGTTGAGCGATCAGTAGCAAAACGAATTTGCCGACGGGAGAAGAGCAGCCTAAGCCACTTTTACATATGGCCAGAACTTTGTCATAGAAAAACTAACATAGAAGCACACTTTGAAACGCCGCTCTTTTTTGAGTGATGTTAACTCCATTGTGACAAGGAGATACTTCAATAGTGACAACAAAATCTGTTACTCAAAATTATTGTCGACATAGGAAAACACGGTGGTTAGAGGGAGATGGACATAGTCAAAAAAATAACTCAGAGAGTCAAAAAATAACTCAAAGAGCCAAAATGACAGCGAACAGCTGACAAATGTCTGAGTGAAAAGTTGTCGACGCAGCAAAGTGTGCTTCTATGTTAGTTTTTCTATGGTAAAATTCACAAGTCTTTCACGCATCAGCGTTGACGTCGACGTCGGCAGTGCTCAATTCTGTGTATATTTGTTGTTGCAATATTACCCACAAAAAACCCAAAAAAAAAGGCCATGCCTCGCGCTGCTCTCACAGGCAAAGACAAAATTTTTGCCAACACCAAACGAAGAAGTTTGCATACCCTTTAAATTTGTGCAAGCACTAAAACTATATTTTAGGTATATATTTTAGAATTGTAAAATAAGCGGCTTGGACAGGTCGTTTCAGGCATAGCCTTATGATGGACTTTTTTCATTATATTCCCTGTCGGGAGCAGAAGGCGACAACAAATAATACTAATTTAGTCATCCAAGCACCATACTTTGCCTAAATAATATGTAAATAATCTCCTAATCAATATCGGCTAATAGCTCAGCACTATCACAATTACAGTTTAATCATTAAAATAAGCGTAAGCATACGATCATTTCCAAAGCTTGCATGTAAGCTTTTCTATTCCTCTTCTTTGCTTATTCAGTCGTGTGCAATTAATCATTTTTATACCCGTTACTCGTAGAGTAAAAGGGTATACTAAAGTCGTGCAAATGTATGTAATAGGCAGTATAAAGTATATATATTCTTGATCAGCATCAACAGCCGAGTCGATATAGCCATGTCCGTCTGTCCGTCCGTCCGTCTGTCTGTATGAACACCTAGATCTCAGAGACTAGAAGAGCTAGAGCAACCAATTTTGAAATGTAGACTCCTATTGTCTGCACGCAGATCAAGTTTATTTCATTTTTTTGCCACGCCCACCCCCGCCCACACAATAAAAAATGTTGAATAACTCACAAATTTTATTTTAAATAACCCACAATTTTTGATATATCGATCTCAAATTTAAAACTTAAGTTTATATTCGCAACATCTATAAGCCCTCCAATTTTCGTCAAAATCGGATGATAAATAGACGAGTTAAAAATTTTTTGCATACTTTTCGGCTGTCTCACCTCAGGCACACAGGATGGCTATTAAACATTTCTATGCATGAGTAACGGGTATATCGAAGTCGGTTAGAGCCGACTTTAACTTACGCTCTCGTTTGATTGCGTCTTGTGCATAATTCGGTGCCAAGACCACATACATACACACGCATACATTGGCTTGCTAATTCGAGCGACCAGTGCTTCTAAAACTGTTTCGGTGTTACAGTTGGTTAGTACCTGCGAATACATAGTGCGTTTATATAAAGGTGGTTGGATCTTGCGGACACTAGGTCATTGGCCCATAGCTACAGCAAAGCGCCGAAAGTTTGATTTTCGTTCCCTTTTGTGTTGGTCATATTCGGTGTTTGAGTGAGTGACATTGCGGTTGAACATTTTTGAACAGTTAGTCGTATAAAAAATTCTAATGGCGGAATTGGATTTTTATAAAGCCAAAACAGACTCTCTGTTTCGGCAAATTCAGGCGCAAAATAAATACTTCGAGTCTGAAGGAATCTCGTCGTTAGCCGAATTTGATTTGGAAGTGCGGATCGAAGGAATCAATCGCATGTATGCGCGAATTGAGTGATAAGGTCAACTCTCACCTGCGCGCTCTCAAAAGCATGGCAAAAATCGAGCAAATTTCTGACGGTTTGCTTATTCATCTCATATCATCGAAACTGGATCAAAGCGCACTTGAGAAGTGGGAGGAGGCTCTGCGCACGGATGAATGGCCCAAATGGACCGAGACGTCTGCGTTTCTGGAGAAAAGGTGCCGTATGATGGAGAACTTAGAAAATGCTATGGTAACCAAATCGCATAGCAATCAGGTGGGAAAACCAACTTTTAAATCGAATCATACATCTCTCATCTCATCATCTAACTCCACACATTCATCATCTTGTGCATTGTGCAATGCAAATGACCACTTAATTCTGAAATGCCCTCGATTTTTGATTCTTAACCCTACCTCTCGATACAAGGAAGCCAAACGTTTTCATCTTTGCCTAAACTGCCTTCGAAAAGGTCATAGTTTGCAGCAGTGCAAGTCTGGGCATTGCAGACACTGCTCATCAAAGCACCATTCCTTGCTGCATACGGATTCAGCACCCAACGTCTCCACTTCTCAACCACAGCCACTTGCTGGCACTCAAACGCATCCTGCGTCCTCTCTCGTCTCTACCACCGTATCCCCAACTCCACCTAAAGTCTCTACAGATCAGGATTACGTGTTGCTCGCTACTGCTATTGTGCAGGTTCAAAGCCGATCTGGAGTATTTATTCCTTGTCGCGCTCTTCTCGATACGGCATCGCAACTGAATTTCGGTACATCTTGCCTAGCCAACCAACTCCAGCTCAAAGCTCACCGCTCTCATGTCGCCATTTCGGGCATAGGGAGTTCGTCCCTGCAATCAGCCAGTAAATCAATCGAGATTATGGCTCAAGCCTCCGACGCAAGCTATCGTGCTTCGTTTTCGGCAGTGATTATGCGAACCATTACCGATCATCAGCCTCATTTTGACGTGGACCACAGCGAATGGAGCATTCCTAAAAACATCGTCCTCGCCGATCCACTTTTCCACAAGAGTCAACGGATTGATTTACTCATTGGTGCAGGAATCTTTTTTGAATCTTTTGTGTGTTGGCCAAATACGAATTGCCAGTCATTTGCCAACTTTGCAAAAAACTCGTCTCGGCTGGATCGTTTCTGGAGGGCTATCCACAGCCAATGGTAAATGCTCCGCTCTTTTTGCATTGATTAAAGAACCAAGCGTGCATACGGAAACCGACGATTTGTCCGTAGTTCTAAAACTCTTCTGGGAAATTGACAGCTGTTGCGGAGCATCTTCTGCGCTTTCGGAGGAGGATGCTTTATGCGAGCAGCTATTTCAGCAGCATTACACAAGGCTTCCGTCTGGCCAATATTCAGTTCGCCTTCCAGTTAAAATCAGCTTGAGCAATCTGGGGGAATCTTACGATCGTGCGTTAAAGCGTAAAGGACATTTTCCAATACGTAAATGGTGCTCCAATGAGCCTGCCGCGCTGGATGGTGAACCTGAAGCTGAGCAGGAAAAGTCCATCAAGTTCCACGATGGCACAGATATCACCAAAGCATTGGGCTTGGCCTGGGATACGAAGTCGGACAAGCTGCTATTCCATTTTTCTCGCGCTGTTTCTGAAGGACCTGCCACCAAACGCGCAATATTGTCAGCGATCGCCAAATTGTATGACCCTCTTGGGTTAATAGGCCCGATTATAACGAGGTTCAAAACGTTTATGAAAGCTTTGTGGAAGGATAAACTCGATTGGGATGAAAGTTTGCCGCAGACGTTGCATTCTGTCTGGATAGAGCACATTTCTCAAATTTGTTCGGTTGCCAGCTTCAAATATCCTCGCTTTGTTTTGCAGCCGAGCGCCTCTTGCCAACTTCACGCATTTTGTGATGCAAGTATTTCTGCATATGGCGCTTGCATATACGTACGCTCAGAAATTAATGGATCCGTTTCGTCGCATCTACTCTGCTCCAAATCTAGAGTCGCTCCTCTAAAGGCTCTCACCATTCCTAAGTTGGAATTAGCTGCTGCGCACCTATTGTCAGAGCTGCTTTCTAATATAGTACAAACAATCCCTATATCTTGTACTGTTCATTGCTGGTCCGACTCCACCGTAGTCCTTGCTTGGATACGAGAATGTCCTTCAAATTATAATATTTTTGTATCCAACAGGATCGCACAAATACAGGAGCGTACCAAAGGCAAAGGCAGTTCTGCCCCTCGAGCCCACATCGGTTGAAAACCCTGCAGTTTCCAACGGGGGGAGCATGTCGGGAGCAGAAGGCGACAACAAATAATACTAATTTAGTCATCCTTACACCATACTTTGTTTAGCTAAATTATATGTAAATAATCTCCTAATCAATATCGGCTAATAGCTCAGCACTGTCACAATTACAGTTTAATCATTAAAATAAGCGTAAGCATACGATCATTTCCAAAGCTTGCATGTAAGCTTTTCTATTTCTCTTCTTTGCTTATTCAGTCGCTTGCCTTATCTCCAATCGTTGCTCGCTTACGCATCTCGCTCCATCATTTAACATTACCAACAATTCAAACATTTATAAAACATTGTAAAATAAACATATACATTGCGCACAACATATAAACAATCAACACATTAAACAACAAACACATTATCGCTAAACTCAAACACATTAAAATCATACATAGTGAAAATAACCTAAAACCACCCCCGCTTTTTTCTTTTGTTTAAACGCTCGCAATATTAACTAATTGTTTTATCCGAAAGGGGATGCAAATCAGTATCTCCCCAAAACATTCCCAAAAGCAATCAATTATTTATGGATCATAAATAAATGTATTCATATACTTCATATAGTCGGATATGCCTTTGCATTGAGTAGGTAAAAGTAACCGAAGGTCAAAAAAAGATTAACGGCGCATCAAATTGTGTAGAAAAATCCAAGATGCATTTGTGTTTTTACTGGCAGCGCGAGACGTTTAACTTGTCAATTCGTTTAATTTTGTTGTGGCCGAAATGATCGTATGTGCATTAATTGTCTGCAGACAAGTTGCTGTGATGTGGATTGCTTCTCTTATGTAGTTTTTTTTATTCAGTTCTACTATTAGTTTTCTATATTTATTTGTTATTTGTAAATTATGTTTATTATTCAATATATTGATAAATAAAATGAGTGAATAAAACAAATATAAAATGTTGCGTGTTTGCGAATCGGGGGAAAAGTCCTTGGTTTATTATTTAATGAAATTCATGAATCGAATTATAATCAATCTAGTTTGAATTCTTCGGTGATTTTTGCAACAATTTCATCGAAAATCTAATATGAATTTATAGGTGAAATCATTGAAGAATTCTGATACAAATTCATCGATGATTCAGTGTTAACTTCTTTGCAAAAGTCATGCAGGAATCATGGGTGAACCATAAGTGAATTAATTGGTGAATTCATTAATGAATTTTGCAAAGAAATCATGCGTGAACCATCGATGAATTTGTATGGTGATTCATCACTGATTCACCCATGAACAGTCATGCATGACCGCCAAGGACATGCTCTTGTTAAATTCACCACTTTTTTATATGGGAGTTCACCGATGATTCATTGATACCCTAGGCCAATTCATCGGTGTATCATTGGTGATTCATAGGTGACGCGAACTGAAGGGAAGCTGCTTGAATGTGAGAGTGTGTGGGATAGGCTGTGTGTGTGGTAAGTGAAAGTGTGTGAGAATGGTTAAGTGAATGTATGGGGAACGAGTGTGTGGTAGGATCATGGGCCAACTGGTGGACAGCATTGACATCTCTTTTAAACGGACGTTTTCTTTTCTAGCAGAATTTGATAACCTCAATACCCCCAAAGAGGATCCCCCCACATACGGCGAGCCAAGCCGGGCTACTACCGTGCCATACGAGGGGAAATAATTATTGTCGGGACCTAAGAAACAAATCATCCTTTCTGAGATCAAAGGGTGCGACACTTGCTTTAAATAGTAGGTTGGGCGTTGGCGTCGTTCGAAATGCTCCCAGTGCTATCCTGACTGCAGAATTTAAGATCGTTTTGATTTTTTTGAGACAGCTTGGAGCGGCTGTTACATACATTGGCAAAGCATAGTCTAATTTTGAAATAATAAGAGATTTAACAAGTAATACTAATGTAAGTGTGCTGCATCCGAACTTTGGGGTTGAAAGACATTTAATGATATCGAGGCGTTTAGAAAGGGATCTAGTAAGATTGTCAATATGTGAGTTCCACTTATGTTTTTTGTTAAGTGTATCTCCCAAGAGTTTTAATGAATCAACATTATGAATTTAAAAATTGCTGATGGACACTATACATGAGCAATTGTGTCTGTTGCAGATGTGCATATGCTTACATTTAGCCGGAGCAAGGCTGCCACCAGAGTAAAGGCACCAATCTAGATTTTTTGTTACATTTTTGGTTTTATCTTATTTAATCAAAAGATTAAAATCATCGGCGTATTCACTTATATGTATTTCTTTGTGTAGGTCAATAATTTCCGTAAGTTTTTGATACGCAATGACAAACAGAACCACGGAGAGAGGTGACCCTTGCGGGATACCATTCTCCAATGGAAGTGATTTTGAGTAAAATTTGCCCACTTTAACTATTATTTTTTTATATTTTTTTTATATTTTTCTGTTTGTCATAAAGTTCTTGACGTAATTAATTATATTTGTATAAGTCTATTTATACGATTGGCAATAAATCCCCTGCAACGAATATCTACAGTCGTTGATGCTGGAATTCTTTTTTACCCCAAATTGAGTTTCAATCCTCATATCTCCTCTATTGTTAATAAGGCGAATGGTGTACTTGGATTCATTAAACGTTGGTCGAAGGAATTTAATGATCCATACACCAAAAAGCTCCTGTACACTGCTCTAGCCCGTCCTCTACTTGAATACTGCTCGTCTGTCTGGTTTCCGCAATATAAAAAGCATATCGATCGAATTGAATCAGTACAAAAGCAATTCTTACTTTTTGCTCTTCGCGGGCTAAATTGGGACCCTAACCTTCGTCTGCCATCGTACTCCAGCAGACTCTCGCTTATTAACCTTCCTTCGGTAGCTAATCGTATAGGACTGTATACGATTCTTTTTTTCATAAGCTAATCATTAGTGATGTAGACTCTACCGAACTTTTAGGTCGCCTTAACTTATCCGTTCCTTCTAGGCCAACTAGAAACTATTTACCATTAATCTTGCCCAGATGCACAACTGATTATGCCCAGCACAATCGTTTTCGGGTCTTATGTCAAAATTACAATGATCTCTATCACCTGCTCTCAACAGAACTCTCTCTCTTCTCTCTAAAAACGTCCCTCTGTAATTATCTCCGGGGAAATCTCTGACCACTCCCAGCTGTAAGTAGGAGCATAGCTTGCCGGACTGGCTAAAAAATCCTCCCCCACCGGGTCAGAGATTTTCCGGTTATTTAGTTTTAAGTTTTACGTATAAATTTTTTATTTTTAAAGTTTTATTTTAGATATTTTTCTCTCTATCTCAGTTTTATTTTGATTTATTATATTATATTATCTTTTTTTTTTTCATTTGTTCCCACATAACCATACACTCAGAGAAAAAATAGAGAATTTCGCTCTTGAATCAAGAGCATTCGTTCTCAAAAGTACGGTGAGAGTGAAAATTCTTGATCCAAGTGCGAAATTCTTGATTCAATAGTGAATTTTTTATCCCGACATTCCTGATTCAAGAGTTTCAGCTCTTGATCCAAGTATGAATAATTATTGATTCAAGAGTTTCAGTACTTGATCCAAGAACGAATAATTCTCAAAATAAAAAAATTAAAAAGAATATTTGGGGTGGGTGGTGGGTGGTGGGAGAGACACGACCGACCCGACCCGACCGACGTGGTGGTCCGCGTCTCGTCTACCTCCCCCGTCCCACTCACCATTATCAACCCCACACCAACCCCAACACCACCACCCACCCACCAAACTTTGTTTTAAGTTGTGATTGATTTTGAGATAACCACACAGATATTTTTTTTTTTTTACTTACTTTTCTGGGACTTGAACTCGGTACCTCGAAAGACTGAAACACACACAGGCGACGGGCAGTTTAACGAGCTCAGCTAACCTTCGTAAGGTAAAAGACGCGACGAAATCACACTTATAAATAAACGCAGTTGCCTTTATAACACAACAACAAACTGCGCATGCGCTCTCACTCTCTGCGCTCTCATTCTCTCAACGACCAACTGCGCATGCGCCCTCACTCTCTGCGAGAGCGACTCCAACGCTACTCTCTCAAAGTTAAGTTGCCCTCACCCCCCTTGCCTATAAAAAACAAAATTGAGAACGTTTAGAACGAATTTATATCGATTTCAAGAGCAAGATTCTTGAAAATTCAAGAGCGACTAATTTTTTTTTCAAGAGCGTTCGTACTCAAATTATTCGTTCTAGTTTTTTCTTAGTGTAGGTTTATATTATATTATCTATATCTATCTATATTATTAAAGTTTTTGTAAGCTCTAATAACTTCTCCGACTACAATTGGCTGTGAATAGGGGCATAGCTGCTTTTACACACCCGATCACCTTCACCAGCCACTGGCGCCAGCTGTGAAGTAACTAGCCATGAAAAAGCAAAAATTCTCTAACTATTGCCGTTCGGATTCGGCGTTAAACTGTACACAGAAAAAAAAATGCCGGGATTTTTTTTTTAGCCTAAAAAGTGTAATTTGATCCCGACAGTAGGATTAAATTTTTAAGTACGAGTGGGCACGTATCATTCCGAAAAGGATTGTTTTATGTACGATTCGTACGTAACAACCAATTGAGAGAGTAAGAGAGCGAACAAACTGAGAGCTAAAGCAAATTCCTTCTCTTTGCGTCTCACGTCGTTGTTCGATCTCCTGTTTGCATGCAGCATTGACCGCTTTTCGGCTTGCCTGCATTCTTTGTGTGACGCTTGCTAGAAGCAGTTCAAGAAACAAAAGTGTGAAGTGAAAGTGAAAAAGTTTACAAATTGGAAAAACTGAAAAAAAGGTGAAATGGCCGATGAGCCATTAAATCTATGGTGTGAAAGCAACAACCTGCACCATGTTGTGGAGAATTTGGCAGGTGAGTGTAAAGTGTATTGTGTAAAGTGTTGCAATCGCTGCGGCGGTGTATGTGTGTTTGTTTGTATGAATGTGTGTATATGTTAGCGGGTAAGAATGCGCATTACTAAAATATTTTCTGTTTTGTGACTATATGTACATGCAAACGTTAGTTTGCTGTTTAATGCGTTCTTCTAATGACATACAGCGGTGAAGACATACATATGTACCGGTGTCGAAGCAATGCTTTGCCAGCCTTAAATTCACCTATGTATGTACATATGTATGTATGTGTGTATGCGAAATGCGCGCTTAACTCAAATTTGTTCTCGCTGGTGACTGTGCGTGCATTTAAATACAGTATGTCAAAAAAGTGTTTTGACACAGAAAAAATATTAACATTTTTCACTTATTTTGCAAAAAAAAAAGGCCTTTCTATAAATGGTAAGACAAAATAAGAACAAATTTTAACCGTTTAAAAAAAGCAAAATAAGTGCAAAATGTTGATATTTTTTCTGTGTCAAAACACTTTTAACATACTGTATGTATCCACATACAGTGTATCACAGCTTATTAACGATTCCTTCTCCCTGTTACATACTTTTGCACAATTTTAATATACTCTATGTACCTTCGGTACAGAGTATAATAAGGAGAATTTTTATAGTTTTTGGGCTATAACTTTCAAAAGAGCTATTAATCATTACTAAGATATTTTTCTGTCACCAGACCATTTTTCAAAACAAAACTGTTTTGTCATAAAATAACCATATTTTCCATTTTAAAATCCATTAAAATTGTAGCTTATGAACAAAATCCAAACGAGTTTGGTTTTTCTGTAAGATCATTCAATGCAGCTTACATTAAAACAAGTTTGGTTGGAAAAGGTTAATTAATGCGGTCACAGCACCTATAAATGTTAACAACACACGTTTATGCAAATATCTCTGTAAACCAGAAGTGGTGGGGGAAAACGGCCAATTGATTTGAATTCAGCGACCAAAAATACATATGGAAAGTTTGCTATCTTCTCTATTTCAAAAGCTTGTAACCAATTTTAATGTTTACTATGTATAAATACAAACATTTTTTATGGCTTCGTTTACAATTTGATTGCAAATCGGACACTTTGCTTTTTGTTCTGCATGAAATTCGCCATCGAATTCAGCAATAAGCCTGGAATTTTCGTTTTTCAAAAGATTTTTCTCAACTACAGAGACAGCCTCAGTGGCTCCGCTGAAATTTTGCTGACGTTACCAAAAATTGTGGGAACCGTGCAAGAAACATTTCCCGCGATAAGTCAAACAAATGTGTGGCCTTGATTTCCCACCTTTAAAAACATAATAATCAAGTTACCGTCGAATACGACAAGTCTTAACTTTGGGGAGGGTCGACCATCGAATACCCTTTTATTTTCCCAGTCTTTTTTATACCCTGTTCCCATTAAAAATGGGAAAAGGGGATCATGAAGTTGTGCAAATGTATGTAACAGGCAGAAGGAAGCTTCTCCGACCCTATAAAGTATATATATTCTTGATCAGCATCAACAGCCGAGTCGATATAGCCATGTCCGTCTGTCCGTCTGTCTGTCTGTCTGTCTGTCTGTATGATCGCGTCGATCTCAGAGACTATAAGAGATAGAGACACAAATTTTGGCACGCACATAGGTGTATACCGTACCCAGATCAAGTTTCTTTCAGATTTTGAAAATATCCCCCCTCCCCCCTTAAACCGCAAAAAACTGTCACAGCCACAATTTTAAATTTAGAACCTGGTTGCTTTATTTATAATATCCTAGGCCTTATATCTTACTACTCTCCAAAGGAAAATAAGATACGAGCAAAAACACCAAAGTTGTTAAACAATTTAGCTTATAGGAGCGGGGCGGGGGAGGCGGCCACTTCATGCAGGCAGCGCTGCCTGCGCAGGCCGCGTGTGAGCGCGCGTGTGAGTTTGTGTGCGCTCGTATGTGTGTATGCGTTTGTGTATGTGAGTGTGTTTGCATGTGCGTCTCAATTGAACAGGGTATTTTGTAGTCGGGAAACTCGACTACAGCGCTCTTACTTGTTTTTTTTCTCAAAATTTGGTATTGTGTCCACGAATTTACTGTACTAAGCTGTAAAAGGGAAATCGAATAGTTCCAGAGTTATGGACTTTTTCTCATTTATTTAAATACAATTTCAGTCACAATATCAGATTTAATATGTTTCTAAAGAGACTAATCATTGGTAATTTGAAAGATGTATATAAGGCATTTAAGCAACTATCTTTCACAGTCTAAATCGGTATGTCAACATTTTGTTCCTTTCGACCACTTCAGAAGTCACATAGAATTTTTAAAATCACGATTTTCAAAAATCAAAATTATACAAAGGACACTAACTTTCTACTCTATTCAACCACAAAAAAAAATATCTTCTTAAAATTAAGACATACTCACATTCCGAAAAATCTAATATTGTTAGTTTCCAAAAAAAATGAATTTAAAATGAGAAAAAGTCTATAGCTTTGGAACTATTTGATCTTAGAATAAAAATCAAAACTCAGCAAAATGTGCCACAACCATTTAGTGCAACTAATTTTAAAATGTGTTTGAATAATTTAACTGTATATTAGAATTTATTTGATAGAAAAATTTTCTTTCATTTTTTATTTCAAAATAAAATATGATTGCGAACGCGACACTTTTTCCATCATTATATTTATGTGGTTTCTGGTATAATGCGAAGCAAAATCTTACAGTTAATTGCAATCACATAGTTTCTCATGGTTTCTAATGCATGCTTTTATAACCCTTCATATATCCTCAGTAAGATGTTAGATAGCAAAAGTAGGTGCAATCTATAGGCACTTTTATCAAAAAATATGTGCCAAATTAACGTTCAAATATTTCGAATATTTCGAGATGAGTTAATAAATATAAGATTGGCTTACATTAGTTCAAATTAATTGTTTCCCGTTGAAAATTTGATAAAACAGAGTGTTTTTAAGCACTTTTAATTTTTTGGTCTTGGTGGACCGTTTGTTGGAAATGCCCATATATATATATATATACACTAAAATACTTTTCAGAAATATAAGCACGAGACGTGTCCGATATCCAGTTTTTAAAAAAAAATTATTTTCAATTTTTTCGCTTTTGCCGATTTTTGAAATTGTTTACAAAATAAACAAAACTTTTTTTTAGCAAAACCGAAAATTACGATTTGGTGGGCATGTTTGTAACGCACAGAAGGAAGCATCTCCGACCGCATAAAGTATATATATTCTTGATCAGCATGACGAGATGTGTTGATATAGCCATGTCCGTCTGTCCGTCCGTCTGTTTCTATGCGATCTCCTCCGTCAGTTTTAAAGCTATCTTAACCAAACTCTGCACAAAGTCTTTTGGTACCAAGATCCTGCATATTTATCGGAACCGTCCAGATCGGATGACTATAGCATATAGCTGCCATAGGAACTATCGGTCGAAAAAGTAGTTTTAGTTAGAAATACTTTTTTTGTCTTCAACGCAAACGTCCCCAAACCGTATTTATTAGTTTTAGGGCTTAATCCCGAAACGAATTTCGGTTCCGGTACGTACCGAAATGAATGTTTCGGTTAAAGGTTCTATTTCGGTTTTCGGTTTCGATACGGTACCCGGTGTTTTTATTTCGGTATACCGGTACGTACCGGTATAAGTATTACTTATTTTTAATATTGGAAATATTAAATTCTGAGATAAATCTAAATCATTTTATTCCTGTGTAATAAAACGACTCAAAATTCAACACCAAGTGAATGGTTTCACCTTGAAAGTAAAATTATATCATATATCGTATTTTTTTACGTATTCAACATGTAAGAACGTAGATATATTATTAGTTTTCGAATTTAACTTCGAATTTTGAATGTCCACTAACTATAAAGCATTCTTGTAATTGCATTCAATATGGTTGAGTGCATAGAACTTCATAGCGGATTCATTATAAATTTTACGCCAGAGAAAAGGTTCCGCGCTAACCTGCATAGCTGGAACAGAAAGCATGACTTTTGAAATCTCATACAATTCTGGGAACTTTGTGGAGGATTCTGACCACCAGTTAAGAATGTTTTCATGGTTTCGAACATGTTTAAGTGCGAGAAAAGTCTTAACGGAATCCATTCACTTATTTGTGGACATAATTGATGTGTTTTTATCACCAAGTTTCTTTTCCTGCAATATCATCTGCGTTCTGCAAATGTGAAAAAAACCGAAACTGTACCGGTACCAACGATTCGGTTTCGTTTCGGTGCTATCGGTTCCAATAATAATGGGAAGCGGTGTTCGGTTCTCAAAAAAAAATGTGTATCGGTTCCGGTTCCGGTACTTGATTTGAAACGGTTTATTTCGGTTAACGGTTCCGGTATTAAGCCCTGATTAGTTTTCTATGCTTTCACATAATTCCACCAAGTTTTATTAAAATCGGACAACTACATAGTATAGCTGCCATACAAAAGATAGTTCAGAAAATAGGTCTTAGTAGGAAAAACTTTTTTGTTATCAGTGCTATCGCTCCCAAACTAAATACTGGTCAACATTATATGATTACATACAACTTGATGTATATATTTCTCTTATAATCTCTGAGATCTGTGCGTTCATACAGACGGACAAACAGACAGTCATACAGATGGATGCTATATCGACTCGGCTGTTGATGCTGATCAAGAATATATATGGGCATTTCTAAAATGTCGAATGCGACATTCGTAGCGAAACCCGATGTAATATTTTAATGCGACTAATTTTAAAATATTATGCATTGATGTACCTTAAAAATGTTTTTTAATTGCCTCAAAAATATTAAGTAGTTTATTATACCCTTGCAAAGGGAATTATAAATTTGCCCAGAAGTTTGCAACGCATAGAAATATTTATTTCCAACCCCATAAACTATATATATTCTTGATTAGGGCGACGAGCTGAGTCGATTGAGCTTTGTCCGTCTGTCCGTCTGTTTCTTCCCTAACTAGTCTTTCAGTTTTAAAGCTATCGAGCTGAAATTTTGCACAGAGTCTTCTTTTTACTGCACGCTGCTAATATGTCGGAACCGACCGGATCGGATAAATATATCTTATAGCTGCCATAGGAACCATCGGTCAAAAAATGGGTCTTAGTGAGAAAATCTTTTTTGTTTTCAATGTGAGCGTTCTTAAACTCGTCCATTATAATTATTATAGGCTTTCAGACAGATTTGCAAATTTTGGTCAAGATCGGATGACTATATCTTATTGCTGTCTTAGGAACCATCGGTCGGAAAATGGGTCTTACTGAGAAAAACTTTTTTGTCTTCACTGTTAGCGTCCTCAAGCTCGACCATTATTAATATTATATGCTTTCAAACAGATTTGCAAATTTTGTTCAAAATCGGATAACTATATCATATAGCTGCCATAGGACCGATCGGTCGGAAAATGGGTCTTAGTGAAAAAAAAAACTTTTTTGCTTTTAAGTAAATCGTTCTTAAGGTCGGTGATTATTAATATGAAACACTTTCAAACTAATTTGAAAAAGTTGATCAACATCGGGTGACTATATCTTGTGGTTGCCATAGGACTGATCGGTCGAGAATGGGTCTTAGTAAGAAAATTTTTTTTTTTAATGTAAGTGTCCTTAAACTGGCTGATTACTTTTTATACTCTGTACCGAAGGTACATAGAGTATATTAAATTTGTGCAAAAGTATGTAACAGGGAGAAGGAATCGTTTCCGTGTATATATTCTTGATCAGCATCAACAGCCGAGTCGATATAGCCATGTCCGTCTGTCCGTCTGTCTGCCTGTCTGTCTGTCCGTCCGTATGAACGAAGAGATCTCAGAGATGGTAAGAGATAGAGGTTTGACATGTATGGGACATATATTTCTTATACATGCAGGCAGATCAAGTTTATTTTCAATTTTTGCCTCGCCCCCTCCCGCCCCCGCAATTTGGAAAAAACGTCATATCTCCTACAGTTTTGAAGATAGATCGTTCGTTCCTTCTAGAGATACCTTGTAAACAAAATTATTTTTCGATTTGCTGAAGGAATGATAAAGATCAGATGAACGATACTCAAGTTACGGGCAAAAAACGGCCAGTTAACACCACCCACCCCCCCACCAACAACCACAGCAACATACCCTAACCGTTCAACACAGGCAATCTTAGTGCGAGAGAGAAAGAGAGAGAGAGAGAGAAACTTAGAGAGCGCACCGCGTTGTGCGCGGGGTGTTAACTGGCCGTTTGACTCCTGAGCAAATGCGAGTGTAAGGGTACAGAGTATGTTATAGTCGGGCTTGACCGACTTTCTTTCTTGTTTTATATGTTTTCAAATAGATTCGCAAAATTTGGTCGAAATCGGATGACTATATCTTAAGGCTGCCATAGAACCGATCGGTCGGTAAATCAGTCTTAGTGAGAAAAACTTTTTTGTTTTCAATTTGATCGTTCTTAAGCTCGGCGATTGTTAATTTGATATGTTTGAAATCAGATGTTTATCTGTCAGAAAATGGATTTTAGTTAGAAACATTTTTGATTTTTATACCCGTTACTCGTAGAGTAAAAGGGTATACTAAAGTCGTGCAAATGTATGTAACAGGCAGAAGGAATCATTTCCGACCATATAAAGTATATATATTCTTGATCAGTATCAACAGCCGAGTCGATATAGCCATGTCCGTCTGTCCGTCCGTCCGTCTGTCCGTCTGTCTGTATGAACACATAGATCTCAGAGACTAGAAGAGCTAGAGCAACCAATTTTGAAATGTAGACTCCTATTGTCTGCACGCAGATCAAGTTTATTTCAAATTTTTGCCACGCCCACCCCCGCCCCCACAATAAAAAATGTTGAATAACTCCCACCATTTTTGAGATATCGATCTCAAATTTAAAACTTAAGTTAATATTCGCAACATCTATAAGCCCTCCAATTTTCATCAAGATCGGATGATAAATAGCCGAGTTAAAAAAATGTTGCATACTTTTCGGCTGCCATCCTGTGTGCCTGAGGTGAACACAGGATGGCTATTAAACATTTCTATGCATGAGTAACGGGTATATCGAAGTCGGTTAGAGCCGACTTTAACTTACGCTCTCGTTATGTATGCGTTCTTAAACTCTTACATTTCAAAAACAGCATTTGCAAGGGTATAAAAACTTCGGCACAGAATAAGTTAGCATGGCCTTCTCGTTTAATTTATAGTTTTGTAATTTTGTCTCATCATCCTTTAACCTTTCTCTCCGCCGTTTGCAGTTGGATTTATTTTTCTCGCCGACGTTTCTACTCATCTACAATTAAAAATTTTATATTTTGTAGTTAATTATACAAATAAAGATATTTTACAAACGAAATGTATTTTGTGTTTATAATTTTTACACTTACGATGTCGCACGCGACCAACTTTTATTTTTTTTAAGCAAAACTTTATTTATTTAATTTGCAATAAAAATATCTGTTTGTAACTAAAATTTCATGCACATTGCACAAATATTTTTGACGCACTGCTAACAAATGATATTTTTCAATGTCGCACGCGATATCGAAATCTAAGGTAAAGCAAAGAAAAAATTTACCGTAATTGGCAATAGCATCGTTCATTTTAAAATTTTTCTTATATTCCTTAAGTTTAAACCGAGATTTAAAAGAAAAAGAAAAAAAGAAAATGTCAATGCATAATATCTCTCATTAAGAACATTAATCAAAACAAAACCTTCAATAGAAATGTTCAAACCAGAACTGTTGCACTTGATCGACTTTGCATTTGAATATATCAAAATGCGTTATGAATAAATGTAAAATTGGTTTACATTAGTTAAATTTGATAGATTCCCTATAAAAATATGTTAAAACGAGATACTTTTATAGTCTTTTAACTTTTTGGCTGCGGTTAACATTTCTGTGGAAATGCCCACATACCTTTGGTACAGATTATAAAAAGGCCAGTTTACAACCAACCCCAACCCCCACCCACCACCACCAAGAGAGAGAAACTTAGAGATGAGCGTATAACAAAAATATAGCACGATAACCGCGTGCTCAAAAGATAATTCTCTGCTTAGATAATAGACATTAATGATAAAAATTTGTGTAATCACGATTTTTTATCGGGAGCAAATGCTAGCGGCGACCTGAACTGGTACAGAGTATATTATGGTCGGGCTTGACTGACTTGTTTTTAAAAGGGTCTGGGTATTTTCTTAGTTATAAAAAAAGAGACAAAATGGGAAAAAATGCAAGCAAATCCACTATAGACTGGTTTCATTCATGCAAATTGCACAATTTTGCACTTGTTCTGTGAAATTGTCCCAGTTGAACCCTTTTTTCTACATATCAAGTAGATTCGAAGGAACAGTTCGCAGCAGCAATGCATAGAAAATTTTGCAGTCGCAACGCTGCCTTTCGGTGCTGAAGCCGCATAAAAGTCCAACTAATGCCTATTTTAAAGACGGTACCATAGAAAAAACAAGAAAGAAAATCGGTCAAGCCCGACTATAACATACTCTGCACCCTTAATGTCGCAGCTCGCATTTGGTCACGAGTCAAACGGCCAGTTAACACACAACGCACAACGCAGTGCGCTCTCTAAGTCTCTGTCTCTCTCTACTCTCTCTCTCTCTCTCTCTCTCTCTCACTAAGATTGCTTCAGCTGAACGCAATGCTTATGTTATGGGTGGGGTGGGTGGGGGAACGAACCATCTATCATCAAAACTGTGGAAGATACACGTTTTTTCCAAATTGCGGTGGCGGAAGGGGGCGTGGCATAAATTGAAAATAAACTTGATCTGCCTGCAAGTAGAAGAAATATATGCCCCATACATGTCAAACCTCTATCTCTTACCATCTCTGAGATCTCTTCGTTCATACCGACGGACGCACAGACGGACAGACGGACAGACAGACGGACATGGTTATATCGAATCGGCTGTTGATGCTGATCAAGAATATATATACTTTATAGGGTCGGAAACGATTCCTTCTCCCTGTTACATACTTTTGCACAAACTTAATATACTCTATGTACCTTCGGTACAGAGTGGCTAGGAGACATGGCTATATGGACTCGGCTGTTGAGGCTGATCAAGAATATATATACTTTAAATGGTCGGAAATGATTCCTTCTGCCTGTTTCATACATTTGCACGACTTTAGTACAAGGCTGCAAACCTCTACAATTCTGCAGAAGGTTCGGTCCGGGGGTTCGAACCCATTGTAAAGTTCAAGGTTCGCTTCGCGGACCGGTTCCTGGACCCCCTGAACCCAAGGTTTTGGATGAACGTTGGTTTGCTTGAACAAAAAAGAGTAGTTTGACTTTCGATTTATAATTTCTACGTTGATATTGAAATTTATAAACCTCTCTATTCATATACTTAATCATAATATTCAATACTTAAGTTATTGTAATTATCAAACCATCAGAAAATGAAAATGCTCGTTCAACTGATACCTGAGTTGCTGAAGCAGCTAGTATAGTAAAGGCAATATTTTTTAAGTGTTCGTTTTTATGACCAAAATTTCAAAATTTTAAAACATTTGTCGATGTATGTCATGTATCTGCTGTTTGACAATTTCCAAAGAAATCTATAACATCATTCATAGGTTTTATATTTGATTTTTGTTTATAGCTTTCTATTGCTTTCATAAGCTTCTCTTCTTCACTATCAGACGTTGAGTCAGTTGTTTTGCAACTGTTTTTTGTACGCAAAATATGAAATCTCGGGTCTGAGAACTCTACAGCCAATACTGAACTCATAGTAGAAGAATGTTTGTCGGGGCACTTAGATAGTAATAAACAATGATTTGCTGAAGATTCTAGAACGGCGTGAAAACTAAGCGTATTATAAATCAGTTGGTAGTAATTGTGATCTATTCGGTCCGTTCAAAGCCAAGTTGATTCATCATATGCTCAAACAGTTTCTTTCCGTATAATCTATTATCATTATCATACTTTATCTTGTCCCTTTACATCAAAGATCAGTCACGATTAGTTAGAAATGCTATCGTTTATTGTAAAATCTCCAGAGATTTCCAATATATCCCTGGATGTATCGTTGAAAAATTAATTAAATTGGAGAACCGAACCTTATTATACCCATTACTCGTAGACTAAAAGGGTATACTAAAGTCGTGCAAATGTATGTAACAGGCAGAAGGAATCATTTCCGACCATATAAAGTATATATATTCTTGATCAGCATCAACAGCCGAGTCGATATAGCCATGTCCGTCTGTCAGTCCGTCCGTCTGTCTGTATGAACACCTAGATCTCAGAGACTAGAAGAGCTAGAGCAACCAATTTTGAAATGTAGACTCCTATTATCTGCACGCAGATCAAGTTTATTTCAAATTTTTGCTACGCCCACCCCCGCACCCACAATAAAAAATGTTGAATAGCTCCCACAATTTTTGAGATATCGATCTCAAATTTAAAACTTGGATTTATATTCGCAACATCTATAAGCCCTTAAATTTTTATCAAGATCGGATAATAAATAGCCGAGTTAAAAAATTATTGCATACTTTTCGGCTGCCCCACCTCAGGCACACAGGAAGGCTATTAAACATTTGTTTTCATGAGTAACGGGTATATCGAAGTCGGTTAGAGCCGACTTTAACTTACGCTCTCGTTTTTCGATAAAGTGGTCCGGTGGTCCTTTTACTCTACGAGTGTAACGGGTATAAAAATCTAGTTCGCAGATCGCCGCAACTATTCAAATCGGACGCTCCAAAGTCAACGGTCAAATTATTTGAAAAAGACATTTCCATACCACTCTTGTGACTTCCTTCAAAGCGACAAGCCGGGCCAAAAACGTGCGTGTAATGTAATTATGGCAGTACACACAAAAAAATTTGGTGGGTAAAATTAACTACGCTGACAGTAACATTTTTCCAATTTTTTTATGCATGTGGTTTTGTTGTTGCTTGATAACTGTGCTAACAGTAAAATCTACCGAAGAAATTCTAAGTTTCACGTATTTATTTTAGCACGTGTTTTGTTGTTGCATTTAACAACTGTACTTTAAGTAAATTTAACTACAAATATATTTTCACATATTTTGTGGATTTTTTACCTACCATAGAAATAGTGACTCTGACGTGATTTTTTCATCTCATACTTTGTTTTTGCAGCAATTAACTGTACCCACAAGTATATCTTACCGCACAAATAGAATAGCGCTTTTTAAATGAATTTTGTTGCTTCACGGACTAACTCTACCGACAGTAACTCTAACCGCGAAAATTGTTGATTGAGAAAATTTCAGTGTGGCCCTTATATTTATATTGTACTTTCACTGAATTTGAACTTGAGAATTACTAGTGGTCTCATTTATGCGACATTTAAGAAATTTTTCGTGCATGTGGTTAGGCAGATTCAATACAAGTAATATGTTAGACGCGTTTCTATTAACGCGCGCCGTAGCGTTGCTGGTAAAGACGTCCGTCCAATCGTGTTCAGTCCAAGGGCCCAGAGTTCGAACCCCCCCCCAAGTAAGTAAACATTTTTCAAATAAAATAAAAATATGTTTAATTCAAACAATTGTTTCAGAACCAAAACTGGTGGGTGGGAGTGGGGGTATTAAGGTTGCCTCTTCTGTTCTGCGATGATGATGTGGTCAAGTAGATTGGCAACTTGTGACAGCGAAAATAGTATCCAACCCTACTTTTCTTCAGTTGAGTAACAACAGCTGTTAAATTACTAATTTTATGGTAAAATTACAGTGAACACAATAAGAAAAGTACTTACTGTGAACATCTGTAAATATTACTAATTTTGTGGGTTGGCGCATTTCTAAACGAGAATTTCGGCTAGATTTACTACAGCAATAGTTCTCTTTACGTAATGGTTTACGAGAAAGTTACTATACAATTTGGTTAATTTTACCTACTTTGTGGGTTGGCGCATTTTTAACCCACAATATCGGCTGAATTTAACCGCAGATTTCTTTGTGTGTACTATTCATCTTGTATGAGAGGTGTCGGCTTCGGCAGGCACTTTAATGAGATGCTTTCGAACTGTAGCATGTCAAAGCCATCCATATGACTTCCAGTCATACTAGTGTGACTTCTTTCAAAGCGACAAACCGGCACTGAAACTGGCGTGTATTTTAATTACTGCAAAACAATTCATCATGTATGGGAGGTGTCGGCCACGGCAGGCTGGTCAATGCGATGCTTTCGAGCTGTCGCCCCCCACCCGCTTCCAAGCACACAAAACCACGTGATTGCCTGGTGGCTGGATATTTGTAATCCCTCAGGTTATACACGCTAACCATATTTAATGTTGCCTTTACTTGCTGTTGGGTGTCACAATAAACGCCTCTGTTTACGGCAGAGTCCCGCGCGTCCCTATCTTCACAATAATCGCTTTTGTTTACGAAAACAACAAACCGCAACTACATACTCTCCATGCGGAATGAAATGAATGTGAGAGTGTCTCATGTAACCGTTTTGATTAATCCTTTGTCAATGACTCAAAAAACAATTTGTTTTCTCTGCCATTCAAAATGGTCTTCTTAAGAAGGCAGCCGGTCGTAAAATGAATGAAACGGGCAGAATAGAAATATAAAAATATTTGAAATGACTAATTAAATTACCTTAACAGCAATATGTACTATGTGTAGGCCAAAGGCAAAGGCCACACACAAAAAAATCTGTGGTTAAATTTAACCGATAATTTGGGTTAGAAATGCGCCAACCCAAAAAGTCGGTAAAATTCACCAAATTTGACAGTAACTATCACGTAAACCTTTACGCAAAGAGAACTATTGCAATAGTAAATCTGAAAAAAATCGTTTAGAATTACGTACACAAAATTAGTAATATTAGCCGATGCGTACAGTAAGTAAATTTTCTTACTGTGTGTACAGTAATTTTACCATAAAAATAGTAAGCTGACAGTTTTCTGGTAAATATACTGAAATATTGGTACTCTACTGTAAAATAGTAGGATTACTATTTTTGCTGTCAAGTAATAGTAATAGTAGGATAACAATTCTTACTGTTAAACTACTTGAACTATTTTTATGGTAGGTTAACAGAATAAATAGTTACTTTACTATTTTTATTGTAACTACTTTTACTGTTAACTTACCACAAAAATAGTAATCTCACCATTACACATTGGGCCAGCGAGCCGATTTTTCGACGAAAATTAAAGTTTTAAAGCTAGGTTCTTGAAATTTGGTACATATGATAGTGTCGATGCACATAAAAATATATCTAAGTTTCAGACCGATCTGACCACGCCTTCCCTAGCCGCCCATATGAGATAGGTTTCCTCTTATTGATACTTGTAAGGTAATTAATAATGCTAGCACTCGTTAAATTCAACAAATGTTTTTAATTCATTTTTTTAACACTTAACCTTAATATTAATAAGTAAAAAATAACAATGCGTTCAAAATGACTATAAATAAGTATCTTACATTTAAAAATGTTCCTAAAAGTCGTCTTCTACATCAATTTCTATTGAAAACGGATTTTCAGAGTCATAATCTGAATCACTATCACTATTGTTAGCATCAAAAACGGGAACATTGTTATTATTGTTCATGTTACAAAAATATAGCAAGTTTGGTGATTCCAAAAGTTCGATTACGTCTGCTGGTAGGGGTAGTTTATTTTGCTGATAGATGCTCGACACAAGAGGATCTGAGGAATCCATTGCTCTGTGGAAAACGTCTGCCATGTTGTTCCGCCGTGTACTCTTTCGAGCATGTAACCTCCTGTCACTCTTATAATATTTGTTGCGAGCCTCTGAGGCAGTCTCGCCAAGAACACCTAATGGAAGGATTGATGCTTGTATTATTTGGTAGCCGTGCATTAACACTTTATGGACTGTTGCCGACATTGGAAACCATGGATACAAGGACTATATAGTGTTATGGTTTTCTGACAATATTTTTTAAATTGTGTTGAATCAATTGGTAGGTGGCAAGAAATAGCAATTAAAATATTGTTAAAATATGCAATGAGAAATTCATCAATACCTAAGACTTCAGCTAGTAGCTTAGGTTGTGCAAACGCCCTCCTTGCTGTATTGCCGTCGTTGGTATTTTCATTACCATTCTGCTTAGGCTTATCCACATGTAGAGCCATAGCATTCCACATCTGCTTCTGAATCGTCTTTTTTTGTTTCGCCATTTTTTTTTTCCATTTTCATCTCTCACTTGCCATTTTTTAAGTTTCAGTCTATATGCAATTTTAAGAACGAATTCAAAAAATCGAATCCAACCATGTAGAGGACTTATGCCATATTTTAATGCTTCATGTCTTGGCTTAAATTTTGGTGAGTCCATTTTAGCATTTTCCATGAAGTCTTTTGGACTCGCTCCACATATCGGACACAATTGGCAAAATGTTTAAAACTTTTCCGTTTAAAAGTGTCATTTGAAGATCATATTTAACTGAAATTGATTTTCCAATTACAACGGTGCAGACATATGAAGACAAATCTTTTATTTGATTATCCAAATTTTTTTTCTCAGCAAGAATATGGTCTTTTGTCTCTTTAACAAACTCAAGCTTGACTGGTCTACAAAATCTAATCGACTGAGGAGTACGATTTATCCAAAATACATTTCCAATATGGTCCATTAATTTTAGGGGGATTATTGTTGTCGCAAAAAGCGAGTCGTCAGAAAGCAATGAATCACATCCAAAAAAGTGTTGCTTATAGCTGCTTTGTCCGGTTGTTCCGTCAAATCCATAGCTTGCAATAAGGGTCAGACTTAAAGTATTGCCAAGCTGCTCAAATAAATCTTCTTGCATTTGAATTATACGGCAACTAGTGTGGTCTAGAAGACTTTGCAGCGGGACTTCAGCAACTGACTCGGTTACATTAATATCAAAAGGTTTACATTTTGACTTAGCTTCTCTCACTTTGTTGTAAGAAGGAAAAAGTTTACATGATCGGGAAATGCTGAGCTCGCGAAAGTTGTTGTATTGACTTTTAGTCAATGAATTTTCAAGCAGATATGCTAAAGCTACATCCTCCGTTAGTCGAACCGAGTCATTTTTCTGAGCGAAAAGATTTTTTCTAGCCTTATTGGGGTCATTTGGAGTAAGAAATGCATCTTTTAACACAAGGGCTGTATCTTTCTCGATCGATTTTTCGGGCGAAACTGCGGCGGCATGCACAAGAGAAGATTTGAAGACAACAATGAACTTACTGTTATAGCCATATTGGACAAAAGCCATTCGGTATGCTTTGTCTTAAATCTGGCCATACTTCTATTACATTTTGCCAAATTCTTTTGTATGTAAAGGTGAAAGCTTCTCACTTTGGTGTTGATTTCATCCTTTTTCTCCGTGCTTAAGTCAAATTCATTCAGTTCATCATAAATCCAACTCGAGACGGCAGATGCGCTACGATTGTTTTGTATGTAGATATCAAGCAGTTGCTCATAGGCGAACTCAACCACAGCTACAATATTATGGATTTATACACATCGTTGTAAAATGGAGCAAAAAAGATTTTTAAAATTAGTTCATATACACTTTGCACTATAATGACACATAATTTATTTTTGGCACAACTTGGCACAAAATTAGTTATAGTCCACAATAGACGGGTTAGCAGGTTAGCTTTTTTCTACTTTTGGACAACACAAATAAACGCACACAAAAAACACATTAACAAACATGAACAAAATCTTTTTTAATACAAATATTCTACATACCTTGGTCTTTCTTTTCCATAATTTTAGTGAAAATTGTTTAAACCACAATAATTTTGGGACGCTCGCAAGTAAACAAAAACTTTCCCGCGCTTTTTAGTTTCGCACGCATGCAATCAAACAGCTGACTTTGAAGGGCTGCCAAAATTCCAGGGATGCATCAAAACAATTAAAATCTTTTGATTCATTTTAGTCAAAGTATATACTATTCAAATTTTATTATTAAAATATGTTTACTTTCTATAAAAAATTTGAATTTTCGTCGAAAAATCGGCTCGCTGGCCCAATGTGCATTACTGATATTAGTTTTGCTATTTTTTTGTAACTCAACAGTATATATAGTATCATTACTATTTGAACAGTAAACTGTACCAGAAATGCTGAAAATTACAAATTTTAGTTAGTCCATTTGCAAAACTTTTGTCTTTATTTAGAATAATACAGTAGTTATTTAGATTAAATCGTGGTATTCAAAATATGTCTATTCTTAACATAGAAATACAATTTATTGTATTACTTAATATTAATAGTATTTGGGCCTTATATAAGTATTTCCATTGGGAGACAAATTTAAATTCAAGGGGCTTTTAAAACATACATTAGGACTTAGAAAATGAATGTCTTCTTCTTCCAAGGACACAAGAAAGTATTGGTAATGTTTCGAAAATGAAACTAATTTGTGTTTGACACCTACGAATGCAATGTCGTTGTTTTCAAAAATAATGATGTCTTTAATTTCAAACAATTGCAGTGAATATGAAAATAGAAAATGAGCCACTTTGTAAATATTTCCTAAATATGTTAATTTACTTGTGAAATTGTACTCTTCGTTTGCTGAGACATGTCTTTGTACATGTTGCATATTGTTAAATTCTAATATATCGCCGGGTGCGGGAGGTTATGGGTTCGATCCCGCCTCGGCCCATATAATAGAAAGAGTTTTTTTCTTTCTTTAGAAAAAAAATTTTGCATACCCGGTCACCTTCACCAGCTACTGGCGCCAGCTGTGAAGTAACTAGCCATGAAAAAGCAAAAATTCTCTAACTATTGCCGTTCGGATTCGGCGTTAAACTGGTGGTCCCTTTCTCTTGTGCGAAAAATTATAAGCACACACGCCAAGAGATTGAGAGAAGCTTGGCCCTGGCCCTCCTGGAGGTGCTGAGCCACTTGTACATTTTACAATATTTTATTATAATATAGCTTACTGCTTAATTTCCCCTTTTTAATGTCGTTAAAAATATTCCTATCCATTAAACCATTTTTAAAAATAATAGCCGAGTTGCCAGCAATGTAAGCATACATTTAATGGAAACTGATAAAGACACATTTCTTCTTGAATTGATAGAATTTGTATATATTTTTAATTCTCTATGTTTAGACTCGAACTTGAAACACCAAAGTTACTTGAGTGGGCCAACATATTTTATAAATTTTGGGTAGTGGAGCAAACAATGAAATTTGGGTTTTAATGTGTTGCCAAAAAGCAGTATATAAAGTTTGTGGTGTTCTTTAATTTATGACTGCAATACTTGCAAATCCTTGTCATTATATTCTGTTTTAATCTACAATTTCTATTAGTAAGCAAAGAAGGTCCCAGTGTTTGTTTACTTCGGGGATTAATTCTCCTATCATAAGGGGCAGAAAATGGCAAAACTCTATGTTTCTCGAGCTGACATGTTTAACTTTAGATTTCTTAAGTATGCAATTGTAATTGTATCACCATACTGAAACAAGTTTTTCCTATTATTTAATATTTGTAGAGTAATGATTTTGTCCTTTTCAATGAAATGAAGTAAAATTTGTGAGATATCATACACGCAGACGCCTTCAAATATGTCATGCATGATTGCAAAGGGTATTATAATTTTGCCCAGAAGTTTGCAACGAATAAAAATATTAATTTCCGACCCCGTAAACTATATATATTCTTGATCAGAGCAACGAGCTGAGTCGAGCTTTGAGCTTTGTACGTCCGTCTGTCTGTCCGACTGTCTGTCCGTCTATCTGTCTGTTTCTACGCAAACTAGTGTCTCAGTTTTAAAGCTAACGAGCTGAAATTTTGCACAGAATCTTTTTTTACTGCACTCTGCTAATATGTCGGAACCGACCGGATCGGATGACTATATCTTATAGCTGCCATAGGAACCATCGGTCAAAAAATGGGTCTTAGTGAGAAAAAACTTTTTTGTTTTTAATTTTGTCGTTCTTAAACTCGGCGATTGTTAATTTAATATGTTTTTTAAAAAGATTCGCGAAGTTTGGTCGAAATCAGAAAAATGGGCTTTACTTAGAAAAGTTTTTGATTTTTATTTTGTTTTTGATTTATGTTTTTATTTCAAAATAGCACTTGCAAGTGTATTAAAACTTCGGCACTGACGAAGTTAGCTTAGCCTTCTCGTTATATTTTCAACGTCTGATGTCTCAACATAACTGTGGGAAGTAATTATAATAATAATAGTTATGCCAAGCTTAGTGATAAACTCGGACGGACAGGTCAATGTTTTAAATTTATGTTGGTGTGTGTGCATAAAAGCCACAAGGATATAAAATTGTGGGCCAAGATTAGGAATTTTACCTTGTCTTCATTAAATTTGTTCTCGATCTCAACAGAAATTTGTTGAAAGTCGAATTTTGTAAGTTTAATTTTTTGTCTTAAACTCCAAGTTACTATGGCTTCAATTAAAATTTTACGTGCAGCATCACTCAACTTTTTGGTTTCTAAAAACACACGTTCCACAAAATCACCACCAGGGTGATCACATAAAATGATTCGCAAGTCCTAGAAAAAAAACTTGATGCTTTGAATCATGATTTTGTTAAGCGAATGACATATCTTACAATGACGCCTCTATTGTTTGACCACTCCTTATGGAGTATTGATGATGCCTTGATAGACAGAGAAGGTCCGGCAGAGGGTTGGCAGTCTTCAACAATATTCAAGTCCGAGTCTAGTTGACAAGTGGAGCTCCTTTTGGTTTTGTCATATCCCTATGGATGAAATAGATACCTTAGATTTAACTTAAATAAAAATATTATTTTAAAATAGCTCTTACCTTAAGGCGTTTCCACTCATAGAGCTTATTACGGAAATTGATTATGTCGCCTAATTTGTATTTGCGAAATAAACGCGCCAGGTCAGCCACCGTTAAAAATCTAAGCGATTTTATTGTAATCAACTCATCAACATAAAAAAAATTGATATTTATGATGTGATAAATAATAATTTTAAAAATTACAATCATTTTTAACTATAAATAATTTCAAAATTTAATACGACACATATACATACATACATTCACATCTACATACATCTGTAAACATAACCAAATAAAAATAAAAACAAGAAAGAAAGTCGGTCAAGCCCGACTATAACATACTCTGTACCCTTAACGTCGCAGCTCGCATTTGCTCACGAGTTATACGCGCTCATCTCTAAGTTTCACTCTCTCTCTCTCTCTCTCTCTCTCTCTCTCTTTCACTAAGATTGCCGCTCAATAGAATGCTGTGGTGATGCGTGGGCGGGTGGGGGGTGTTAACTGGCCGTTTATTGCTCATAACTTGAGTATCGTTCATCCGATCTTTATCATTCCTTCGGCAAATCGATAAATAATTTTGTTTACAAGGTATCTCTAGAAGGAACAAACGATCTATCTTCAAAACTGTAGGAGATATGACGTTTTTCCAAATTGCGGAGGCGGGAGGGGGAATTTGCACTGCTCACTGTCCATGCTGTCAACTCACACTACTGACACCGACTATAGTCGAATTTTTTCTGCAACCCCACCCTACCAAAAGTTTGCGCGCGAATACGCGAGCGAAACTCAAAGCGAATGAAAAACGAACAAAACCTTCGTTTACGAATTCGCCAGACATTCGTTTATGATACTTGTGTCGCTCAGTTTGCGGCAGGCAAACATTCGTACGCGAACATTCGCAACCGAATTCGCGCGAGAATGGTGACGCGAAAGTTGTACGGCTTTCATTTTCACTCGTTCCTAAAAATGATTTTTTAATAAAACTAGAAATTATTGTAAATTTTTATACTCTGTACCGAAGGTACATAGAGTATATTAAGTTTGTGCAAAAGTATGTAACAGGGAAAAGGAATCGTTTCCGACCCTATAAAGTATATATATTCTTGATCAGCATCAACAGACGATTCGATATAGCCATGTCCGTCTGTCCGTCCGTCCGTATGAACGAAGAGATCTCAGAGATGGTAAGAGATAGAGATTTGACATGTATGGGGCATATATTTCTTATACTTTCAGGCAGATCAAGTTTATTTTCAATTTTTGCCACGCTCCCTCCCGCCCCCGCAATTTGGAAAAAACGTCATATCTCCTACAGTTTTGAAGATAGATCGTTCGTATCTTCTAGAGATAACTTGTAAACAATTATTATTTATCGATTTGCTGAAGGAATGATAAAGATCGGATGAACGATACTCAAGTTATGAGCAAAAAACGGCTATTAAGCACCCCCCAACCCCCCCACCCATCACCATAGCATTCTATTGAACGGCAATCTTAGTGAGAGAGAGAGGGAGAGAGAGAGAGAGTGAAACTTAGACATGAGCGCGTATAACTCGTGAGCAAATGCGAGCTGCGACGTTAGGGGTACAGAGTATGTTATAGTCGCTTGACCGACTTTCTTTCTTGTTTTAAATAATATTTATTTAAATTCATCGCCTTGTCTCCCATTGCAGCTGTTTCCACGTGTTTTATTTTCTATATGAAAAATGCTTTGCTTTGCATATAAAAAGCAGTTGCGTCCTTTTATTTGGCATTATTTCAACACTAAGACAATTAACAAATACAGAATAAAACAATTAAGACAATATAATCAAGAACCTTTAAACTACATAAAAAATACAATAAAATAAACAATGTTTACCGATTAATTGATTGACGCTCGGCAGTTTGCTAAGCCAAATTAGAATGACGGCAGCCTAAGTCTTCAAATACATACTGAAAATGGAAAGTCAAAGTCCAGCAAACGACGGCGACGCTGCGTCATTTTTCACCTGATGCTGAGAGAAGCAAAATAAAAGGGAACTCACAAAGAGTTTCGCTAAAACTAAACAAAATACGAATAATGTTCGTCGCGAAACTTTCGCTTGAAGCGAACCTTCGCTTGTGTGTCGGGTGGGACTTCACGAAACTCTTATTAATGTGTATGTGGAGGGCACGCGCCTCACTCAAAAATCAAACCGTTAATCCTTTTCTTCGTTTTGTTATTGGCGTTCGGCGCGCACTTCTTCTACTCAGGGTATGGAATGGCATATCCGACTATAAGAAGTATATGAATACATTTATCTATATTCCATAAATTAATGACTGCTTTTGGGATAATAATAATAAAAGTCTGTCATAAGGCTTTTCCACGAACGATCTGTCCAAGCCCCTTATATTAAAATTCTAAAATATATGCATCTAATATAGTTTTGATGTTCGCTTAAATTTGAAGAGTATGCAAACTTCTTTGTTCGCCGTTGGCAAAACTGTATTTGTTTCATTCGCGTCGCAGCGCATACACAGAATTCAGTTTTGCCGACGCTTCGCGACGTCGCGTGGACGACAAAGCAGAAGCGAGAATTACTGATGCACAACCAGAATTTTCTGGAATAAAATATTACAATTTGTGCAGGTATTTTTACTGCAGTCACTGTTAATAACTGCCACAATAAAATACAATTAAAATATTTATTATTTTTTTTAGCTAGATACAAAGAGTACAAGATAAAAAAATTACAATTATTACAGTCATATGTCGATACAGTCGATACCGTAAATTCAAGTAACAACAAAATTACTTAAAAACGAGAGCGTAAGTTAAAGTCGGCTCTAACCGACTTCGATATACCCGTTACTCATGAAATCAAATGTTTAATAGCCTTCCTGTATGCCTGAGATGGGGCAGCCGGAAAGTATGCAACATTTTTTTAACTCGGCTATTTATCATCCGATCTTGATGAAAATTAGAGGGCTTATAGATGTTGCGAATATAAATGTAAGTTTTAAATTTGAGATCGATACCTCAAAAATTGTGGGAGTTATTCAACATTTTTTATTGTGGGTGCGGGGGTGGGCGTGGCAAAAATTTGAAATAAACTTGATCTGCGTGCAGACAATAGGAGTCTACATTTCAAAATTGGTTGCTCTAGCTCTTCTAGTCTCTGAGATCTAGGTGTTCATACAGACAGACGGACAGACGGTCAGACGGACAGACGGACATGGCTATATCGACTCGGCTGTTGATGCTGATCAAGAATATATATACTTTATATGGTCGGAAATGATTCCTTCTGCCTGTTACATACATTTGCACGACTTTAGTATACCCTTTTACTCTACGAGTAACGGGTATTAAAAATACTTACCAATTTGGAAGTCCGACTAATTGTAGACACAGTAAAAGTTGCAACAATAAAATACACTTAAAAATATTTACAATTTTCGTGGTTAGATTGACTGTCGGTACAGTTGTTAAGTGCAACAACAAAACACGAGCTAAAATAAATACGTGAACTTTACAATTTCTTCTGTAGATTTTTCTGTTAGCACAGTTACCAAGCAACAACAGAACCACATGCATAAAAAATTTCGAAAAAATTTACTGTCAGCGTAGTTAATTTTACCCACCAGATTTTTTTGTGTGCAGTTAAAACCGCAAGCCAATTTTTGCAATTAAATCAATTACTTGATTTTCAGCTAATTGTTCATAACTCCGAAATCATTTGAAACTTATTTGATTGGGTTATATGAAAATTCTACAATAACTGCATACCAATTATCCGGAAAGTGGGTGGTCAAGGTTGCGTGAGCGAAAATTTAGTTGCCAGCGATTAGCTCCAAACTCATTTTCGAACTTACACATAACAAAATATAACAAACGTGACCTACACATTTTGGAAAATTCAACCCTAAAGTTGGAAAATTAGCGGAAAACTGTTGCATGAAACTTTGTTGTTTACCATCCGATCAAGTTCAAACTCATTTTCAGAGATCTTTTTGAAAATTCAACTATAACTGCATACCAATTGTTCGGAAAATTTATTCATTGTTTCAAACTTAAAATTTGTTCTCATTGGTTCTTAAACTATTTGTTTTTAATAAAATAAACTTAATTGTAACATAGAATAATAATATAACATAAAAGAGATCATTTTGTGTTTCAGATACGTTTTCAGTGTGATCATAATAATAGGTACACTTCATGTGTTGGTAAGAAAAAAAATTTTAATTTCCATTGTGTGTTCTTTTTTTAGGTAAATTAGTATTTCCTAACTTAGTATCCAGTGTATCCACCTCTATTTTTGGCCACTACTGCTATTCTTTTTGGCATACTTTTAACAAGAGCCTGGCAGGTCTCTACTGGTGTCTCATACCACAGTTTTTGGACACCTTCCCATAATTTTTGTTTATTTGAAAATGAATGCTTTGCCAATTTCTTTTTTAAGTCTCCCCACAAGTTTTCAATGGGGTTAAGGTCGGGGAATTGGCTTGGCCACTTCAGAACGTCAACTTTTTGGTCCTCGAAAAATTTATATAACAGCCTTGATGTGTGTTTAGGATCATTTTCTTGCTGAAATACCCAACGTAATGGCATATTTTCCTCAGCATACGGTACCATAACTGTTTCCAATATGGATTTGTACTCTTTAGCATTCATTTTGTTCGTAGTCTGATAAATTGGACCTACGCCGTACCAGGAGAAGCAACCCCATACCATTATATTGCCACCTCCATGTTTGACTGTTATTTTTGTAAACCGTGGATGGAATTCCTTTCCATTAGGGCGTCGAACATTCCTTTCACAGTCATTCCCAAACAAATTAATCTTGATTTCATCGCTCCATAATATTTTTCTCCCCGGTGCATCCTACCCAGTCTTTGAGGTCCCTTGCAAAAGTTTGCCTCATGGTGATATTTTTTATGCGCATAAGTGGGACTTTTCTGGCAATTCTTCCTGGTAGGTTGGCATCTTGTAGTCGTCTTCGGATAGTTGGAGCACTAACTGAATTCTCAATTTCGGCTGCAATAGCCTTCGATGACTTAAATGGGTCCTTTTTGCTCAAAGTTACTATATAGTGGTCAAGGGTTTCTGTTGTTTTTTGTGGCCTTCCACGGGTTTCCTGTCTTGGTTTTCTTTCTAATGCATTTTTAACAAAATTATGAGACCTGTTCATTAATTTGGCAATGGCTCGTGAAGATTTGCCTTCTTTTCTCAGACTAAGAACCAATTGAGCTTCTTCTTTAGTACAATGAGAATTTCGACAGATTTTTTCTGAAAATAATAATTATTTAATTCTCTGTATTGACAGGAGTTATACTTAATTTACCTTTAGTTACCAAAAGATCACTGATTACAAAATTATTCACTTGTTACTTGTGAGAAACGGAGACTGTACCTATTATTATGATCAGGCGAAAGGTGTGGTGGACTCGCAATTTATAGAAAAGCTTTGATATACGGGGCAGCCCCTCTTTCAACTTTTTGTCACAGTGTGGCCAGACATTGACAACAACAAAAAAACAAAAATTAAAAAGTGGTCAACACTAAAAGAACGAAAAAACCATCTATAATTAAAAAATTCCGGTGTGTACCTATTAATATGATCAGGTGTGTATGTGGGTAGTAAGTGGATTGTAAGTGCGTAGAAAGTGGATGGGAACTGGGTGGGAAGTGTGTGGGATGTGGGTGGTGAGTGGGTGGGAACTGGGTGGGAAGTGGGTGTGATCTGGGTGGGATGTGGGTAGCTAGTGGGGGGGAAGTGGGTGGGAAGTGGTTGTGATGTGGGTGGAATGTGGGTGGGATGTTAGTGCGAAGTGGATGGAATGTGGGTGGGAATTGGGTGGCAAGTGGGTGGTTAGTGGGTGGGATGTGGATGGTAAGTGGGTGGGATGTGGGTGGTAAGTGGGTAGGAAGTGGATGGGAGCGGGGTGGGAAGTGGGTGGGATGTGGGTGGGTTATAGGTGGGATGAGTGGATGTGGGATATTGGTTCCATACTGATAAGGATATACTGATGGCGGCGCAGTGAAGAGCGACGGGTTTTATGCTAGTAAAGCATATATAATATATTCTTCATCAGCATCAACAGCCGAATCGATATAGCCATGTCCGTCTGTCTGTCCGTCTGTCTGTAAGAACACCTAGATCTCTGAACATTAATAATAATTTTACAATTACAAATGCGCAATATATTCTTGGTGAGTATCGAATTCAATTACATCTAAAGATTTTATAGCATTTATGTATTATTAAAAATACTATTAAAAAAATTTTTTTTACTTAAAACAGGTCACTTGTTTAAAAACTACAATCAACAACACATTTAAAGGCCAAATCGCTAACTATCCTAGCTTACATCAGCAACGAAAGCCAACATGAAAGGCACCATGGCAAACATCAATAATATTAATAGAAGTAGACAAAATTGTAGTTGGTGTAAATAAAAAAAAAAATTGCAAGTAAACGAAAATCTATTTAATTTAATTATGGGGTGACATTTCATACAAAAGTCAGGTGTTCCTCAGCCAACGTCTCAACTCTTCCTACCTACGATATACAAAGTTGGTAAATCTGAAGAACTGAGTTTGTAGAGAGACGAGCAGAACCCGAAGGCTGCCGCGTGACGTCACCCAAACGGTTACAATAACAACCCCTGAGTTTTACGGCGTTGCTTAACAAAAGCGAATGGGAACTTTCAGGTTTCTCATGCCTACTGACGTGAGAAGCAGGGATGAAATATGTACCTCTGGCATGCACACAAGTCCGACTGGGGAGTTTCCCGACTACAAAATACCCTGTTCAATTGAGACACACATAAAAACAAACAAACATACCCAGTCGTTCTTGAATGCATGCCAGAAGTACATATTTCATCCCTATTTCTCACGTCAGTAGGCATGAGAAGCCTGAAAGTTCCCATTCGCTTTTGTTAAGCAGCGCCGAATTTCTGCAAAAGCCGAAATCGAACTGACTTCATAATTTTTTTCGTTTTCTCTCTCTGGTTTGGTCAACGCTCATACTTCGTTTTTCTACTTCGTGTTCGATCTCCACGAGCGAGTTTGAACCGTTTCACGAAATGCTGACTCTTAGACTTACGAATAGCTGAGAAAACAACGTGTGAGTTTGTCATGGTGAAAAACTGACTCATTTCATGCCAAAAAAATAATGTAGACTATTTTCGTGAAATTTCATGCCACCAAAAGTAGTTATTTTGGTAAACACATGCTGCAAAGTCCGACTGGGTACACAATCGCACACACACACACGGGCGCGCACGCGCTCACACGCGGCCTTGCTGCCCGCATGCAGTAGCTGCCCACCCGCTACCAAAAGCTAAATTGTTTCGTGTATTACTTTGGTGTTTTTGCTCGGATCTTATTTTGATTTTGAGAATATATAGATATAAGGCCTAGGATAATATTTATTAAGCCACGAGGTTCTAACTTTAAAATTGTAGCTCTGACAGTTTTTTTGCGGTTTAAGGAGGGAGGGGGGGAAATTTTCCAATTCTGAAACAAACTTGATCTGGGTACGGTATTTGCCTATGTGCATGCAAAAATTTGTGTCCCCATCTCTTATAGTCTCAGAGATCGACGCGTTCATACAGACAGACGGACACGGCTATATCGACTCGGCTGTTGATGCTGATCAAGAATATATATACTTTATTGGGTCGGAGAAGCTTCCTTCTGGCTGTTACATACATTTGCACAACTTCATGATCTCCTTTACCCATTTTAAATGAGAACAGGGTATGAACAGCATTTGCAAGGGTATAATAACTTCGGCATAAACGAAGTTAGGTTATACACTTGAAAAGTGTATTATAATTTTCCCCAGGAGTTTGCGACGCATAGAAGGAATCATCTCCGACCACATAAAGTATATATAATATATTCTTGATCAGCATGACGAGCTGAGTCGATTGAGCTTTGTCCGTCCGTCTGTCTGTCCGTCCGTCCGTCTGTTTGTTTCTACGCAAACTAGTCCCTCAGTTTTTAAGCTATCGAGCTGAAATTTTGCACAGAGTTTTCTTTTTACTGCACGCTGCTAATGTGTCGCAACCGCCCGGATCGGATGACTACTTCTTGTAGCTGCCATAGAGACGGTCGTTCGAAAAATGGGTTTTTGTAAGAAAAACTTGTTTGTTTTCAATGTTAGCGTTCTTAAACTCGGTCATTATTAAAGTTAAATGTCGCTAACCTTTGGAGCGAGCTTTTTTAAGTGTATTATAATTTCGGCACAGACGAATTTAGCTTTCCTTTCTCGTCTTTATTGCAATCATGTACGTAAACGAACATTAAAAACAAACTTCGGCAGCTGTTGCATTTCTAGTTTTGACTGTTAATTTTTTATTTTTTGCATCAATTTTAATACAAAGCAACATTAAACGACTGCCATTCAAAACCATTTTGTGAAAAGGATCAACATTTTGCCATAAAATAGCTATACGTATGTATTCAAAGTCATCCGACAATCGTGTTATCCAGTTTCCCAAACAAAAATTGGGACTTTTGGTCAACATTTCGGCTTCCCGGCCCCGTGTGGGCCGCACTGGACGAGAATGCGAAGTTTGTGCTGATGCTGCATGGTCTAATCAATATATGCCACATTCGTACACCATATCTGCGTCATCTTATTGATAAGGTCAAATTGGTTTCCATCACTGCAATGACAGTGTACAGTTTTAGTAGCCTATCGACGTTCTCGCTTCTGTGTACGGATACGGTGCGTTGCGAACGAGAGGCGATCACCCAACTGCTGTCCTTATTTATTTATGAGCTACACAGAAAAAATTTTCGTCGGTAAAATCTACTCATTCTTAAAGTCAATTTTACTGCGAAATATGGTTTCATGTAATTTGTTCTGTTTACTGAATTTTGGGTATAAATTTCCCTTACAAATAGTTAATCTAGCGTAATTTCTGTGTTTTGATTTGTTGTTGTTTTTGAAACTGCGACTTGCAAATAAAAACATTGTACCATTGAAATAGTACCTAGCACGGAACAGTAGTTAATATATTTTGTTGATATTTTCTGGTTTACTGGGTCGTCAGAAAAAGTTAGCATTAAAATATTACTATTGATGCGCTGAATTCAGTTGAAGTATTTATATTATTTATCTGTGAATTCGAACTTGAGAACTACTAGTGGTCACATTAATGCGACGTTCAAGAAATTATGAGTGTTTACTTATGGGCAGATTCAATACAAGTAACATTTTAGAAGCGCTGCCAATTGCCCGCGGGGCAGCCGAGCCAGTTGAGATGGCGTGCAAATCGTGTTCTTCAGTACACGGGCCCCGAGTTCAAGTCACCCTAGAGTAAGAAAAAATTTCTGGTTGAAATCTACTGTGCTACCCCGTAGTCATTACGATATGTGTTTACGCCTCTTTTACTGTACTTGGCGGTAAGTTCAATCCAAAATTATGGGTTAAAGCATTTTAACAGCAGAATTGGTTGAATTTACCGACAATTTTTTTCTGTGTAATAGAACCCTATTTGATGTGGCAGAGGCCATGCGCTCCCTGGCTATGGTCACTCTGCACAGTGGTCGATTTCATAGGCCAAAAATAAACAAATCAAAGTCAAAATTATGCCTCCAAAACTGTGATCACTATTTCCTTATAGAACAAGCAATTTAACGGTAATATGGTTTTTGCTCTCTTGCAAGCGGTCCCGTTACGAATATCTTTAAAAGAGAGAGGATATTATCACGCGGATTTTGCTCTGTAAGACGCATGAAAATTAACTTCTTTTTCAAAAACGGAATTGAAATATTAAATCACTTCGAATCGCCGCGAACTAACATGAATATTAAAATGAGAGGTATAAACTTTATGTTTAAGCTGTTTTCATGGTTTTACATTAGGCATGGTTTAGTGCACGATTTTTCTATTTTGACTTGCTCCAGCCACTTAATCTGCGAGGTTGGGAAAAAAAACGCGTGAGCCTAATAATTTTGGGGTGGAGTGGGGGGAAGAGATCCCGCATCAAGGTCAAAGTTCCCGAAAAATGGTCGAAAATTGATATATAAGGCTATGAAGCTGCCCAGCGGTTGCTTCTAGAGGGGTCAAATGTACCAGTAAATGTACCCCATTGTTTTTCCCTCCGCAACATTTTTTTCCTTGACGCCTACCCCCTATCTCTCCACACTATGGGGGTAAAATTGACCCCCACATCTGTAAAACTCTTCCTAGGAGGATAAAATGTATAACCAACTCCCATTATTTTTTAATTCCCAACATTTTTGTTCTTGGCACCCACCCTCTGTATGCTTAAATAAGAAACGTCTTAATATTGGTTAAATAATTAAATCGAGCATGAAAGACTATTAAGGGTAGGGTCTACGTATGGGGTCCATTTTTTAATGAAACTCTAAAAATTGAATTACACAAAAACTACATGGCGCCCGTGTGAAGGGACTTCGAAAAAGTTTTGGTTTCGGTCTTCAAATAAGAAGACATCTTCAAGATTGGCTGGCTGCTCGCTCTGTTTTGTGTTCTGTGACTCTTTGTGGGATTTGGTGCACATCGCCTGGGCATGTACATGGGAAAAAGGGAAGTGAGCGACGACTGATCCGACGACTAGGTAACAGTGCCAAATATGTATATGCATAACTGTGTGCTAAGCAACAAAAGTTAAATACATATATAATATATGTTTGTTCAATGTACATACATAAACACACATAGTGAGCTGCATACAGTTTGTTCATCCAACACTTACATATGCATATATGCAGCATTTACAAGTTACCATAATATCTTAAGTTTTCCGCTATTATTTTGAAGATTGTTTCTCATGTCTTATCAAATGCATCTTGATCTAATTATTTAATGTTGAAAAATATAATATGAGAAATATTTTTTACGAAACGTTCAGGCAATGCTGCTCCTTTCTTTTCGGAAAGTTGGCTACGCCCTTGAGCATTTATATACAAACACATATGTGCATACCGTTTGGTATTGGTGATATAATGACGATGACGATGACGATGACGATGACGATGACGATGACGATGACGATGACGATGACGATGACGATGACGATGACGATGACGATGACGATGACGATGACGATGACGATGACGATGACGATGACGATGACGATGACGATGACGATGACGATGACGATGACGATGACGATGACGATGACGATGACGATGACGATGACGATGACGATGACGATGACGATGACGATGACGATGACGATGACGATGACGATGACGATGACGATGACGATGACGATGACGATGACGATGACGATGACGATGACGATGACGATGACGATGACGATGACGATGACGATGACGATGACGATGACGATGACGATGACGATGACGATGACGATGACGATGACGATGACGATGACGATGACGATGACGATGACGATGACGATGACGATGACGATGACGATGACGATGACGATGACGATGACGATGACGATGACGATGACGATGACGATGACGATGACGATGACGATGACGATGACGATGACGATGACGATGACGATGACGATGACGATGACGATGACGATGACGATGACGATGACGATGACGATGACGATGACGATGACGATGACGATGACGATGACGATGACGATGACGATGACGATGACGATGACGATGACGATGACGATGACGATGACGATGACGATGACGATGACGATGACGATGACGATGACGATGACGATGACGATGACGATGACGATGACGATGACGATGACGATGACGATGACGATGACGATGACGATGACGATGACGATGACGATGACGATGACGATGACGATGACGATGACGATGACGATGACGATGACGATGACGATGACGATGACGATGACGATGACGATGACGATGACGATGACGATGACGATGACGATGACGATGACGATGACGATGACGATGACGATGACGATGACGATGACGATGACGATGACGATGACGATGACGATGACGATGACGATGACGATGACGATGACGATGACGATGACGATGACGATGACGATGACGATGACGATGACGATGACGATGACGATGACGATGACGATGACGATGACGATGACGATGACGATGACGATGACGATGACGATGACGATGACGATGACGATGACGATGACGATGACGATGACGATGACGATGACGATGACGATGACGATGACGATGACGATGACGATGACGATGACGATGACGATGACGATGACGATGACGATGACGATGACGATGACGATGACGATGACGATGACGATGACGATGACGATGACGATGACGATGACGATGACGATGACGATGACGATGACGATGACGATGACGATGACGATGACGATGACGATGACGATGACGATGACGATGACGATGACGATGACGATGACGATGACGATGACGATGACGATGACGATGACGATGACGATGACGATGACGATGACGATGACGATGACGATGACGATGACGATGACGATGACGATGACGATGACGATGACGATGACGATGACGATGACGATGACGATGACGATGACGATGACGATGACGATGACGATGACGATGACGATGACGATGACGATGACGATGACGATGACGATGACGATGACGATGACGATGACGATGACGATGACGATGACGATGACGATGACGATGACGATGACGATGACGATGACGATGACGATGACGATGACGATGACGATGACGATGACGATGACGATGACGATGACGATGACGATGACGATGACGATGACGATGACGATGACGATGAGGATGAGGATGAGGATGAGGATGAGATAAGATAAAGATAAAGATAAAGATAAAGATAAAGATAAAGATAAAGATAAAGATAAAGATAAAGATAAAGATAAAGATAAAGATAAAGATAAAGATAAAGATAAAGATAAAGATAAAGATAAAGATAAAGATAAAGATAAAGATAAAGATAAAGATAAAGATAAAGATAAAGATAAAGATAAAGATAAAGATAAAGATAAAGATAAAGATAAAGATAAAGATAAAGATAAAGATGAAGATAGCGGTAACGGTAAGTATTCACTGTACTGATGGCGACGCAGCGAAGCGCGACGGGTTATTTGCTAGTCCGAATAAACATATGTGATTGCATTTTCCTTTTCTTGCTGTAAATCTTTTTAATGCAGCTATAAATGCCTCTGTAGTTAGATCGCTTACTGCTTCAAGATGAATTGCCTTAGTGCTCATGCATATAAAAATTGCAATATAGCCTGTGTATGATTTTTGTCCTCTTCCTTTGGAAACTCGAATGTTTATTGGCCCAGCATAGTTAACTCCCGTATGACTGAATGGTTGTGACACTGTAACTCGTGGTTCTGGTATTTGGTCCATTATCTGTTGCGTGGTATATTGTCGATGTCGTGCACACTTCGTGCACTGATGTATTATCCTTTTTATAGTGTTTTTCAGTCCAAATATCCAAAAACTTCGTCTGATTCGCGCCACTGTTACACTATTTCCTCCATGTAACGTTTCCATGTGCGTTTGTCGACTTATCAAATCTGCCAAATGTGAGTTCTTTATTATTATGGGATGTTTCTGGTTGTAGTGTAATTTGGAAAATTGTAGTCTGCCTCGTACTCGCATGATTCCATCTTTATCCAGAAACGGGTGTAGCGGTGCCAGTTTGCTTTTTGTCTCAATTTCCAGTTTTTCTCGTAGTCTTATAATTTCGTCAAAATATTCTCTGTTTTGATGCTGCTTTATGATCCTGCATCTTGCCTCTTTAATTTCATGTAAGGACAATTTTCCGCAGGATTTTCTTTTGATCCTACGTGTCTCCATGTTGTTCCTGGTGCCATATTGTTGATTTGCTCCACTTTGGACCGGACAAATTTGTCCTTATTTCTGCTGTTTGCTATCCAGCTTAATGCAATGATTGAGTCACTCCAGGCGTGTATTTTCTTTGCCACTGGTATAGTAGCTACTACTGTATTTAATAGCTTTGCCAATAAGTGCGCTGCACACAACTCCAGTTTTGGCAATGTTTTTCGATTTTTTATTGAGTTTACTTTTGTTTTGCTTGCGATTATAGTTATTCTTGTGTGCGTTTTTCCAAATATGATAGCTGCGTAAGCTAGATCTGATGCATCGGCAAACCCATGTATCTCAAGTGGCTCATCAATCGTTGCTCCAGTCCATCTAGGAATTTTAATTTCTTCCATTGACTTTAATTTTCCATTAAACTCGATTCATTCCTTTGATAATGTTTCATCTAAAATCTCGTCCCAGTTTATTTTGGATATCCATAGTTTCTGGATGAGTAATTTGGCTACAATTGTTACTGGAGATAGCCATCCCATGGGATCAAAAATTTTTGCCAACGCTGACAATGCTGTAATTACGAACTTCCAGATCCGCCATTTCATTATAATTTCCAGTATTGTCTCTTGTATATGGGGTCCCGTTAATTGAACATCATTCAAACTTTTTCCATTTGTCGTTTTTGAAGATGCATCATTCCCAACTCGAAGCCTGGTTGTTAGACTATCTTCTCTAATAACCAGTTGACACATAATATTTTCCAGTTCCGGTTCTTTTGATTCATATGTCCTTGGTTAAGGTAGTCGTCCATGAATTGAATGTATTGCTGTTTTAGGCAGTCATTATTTTTTAATTTTTTCTCAAGATTAAGTAGTCGCGCCATAGCTCGTTTTCTTGAATCTCCCAGTACATTATCCTCTTGAAAAGGCATTTTCACAATAAACCTTCCATCATTACCGTTTGTGGTCGTCTCTTCAAACATTGCCATGCATTTCTCATTATCTGTTGTCGTTGAAGTTTCAGGAATTTCCTCTATTTCCCAAAATTTTCCCAGGTTAACATCCGCTTGTATCCGTTTCCTGGTATCAGCACTACTCCTGATAGAATCCATCCCAGTTTTGTCCGTTGACAAATGACTGTATCTTCTTGTTTCAGACCTTGGACTAAAATCTCTGCCAGCAAATCTCCACCAATCAGGATATCTATTCTGCTTCGCTCATTAATCGTCGGATCCGCCAGCAACTCATTTTTCTATACTTCCTTTTTATATAGAATTGAATTAGGTGGTTGTGGACTAAGGAGTTTTGTTAAAACTACAGCTTCTGTTTGAAATCTATCGTCACTTGTAAAACGTGGCCGAATTTTTAACTGAAGATCCGCTTTTGAAACTCCCACTAAATTTTCTCCAAGCCCATATATTTGAGTTTTCTTTTTTCGCTTGGGCAATTTTAGCATGCTTCCTCCGAAATCACCGTAATTTGTGATCCTTGATCTACAAGTGCACGAAAAGTCACCCATTCTCCAGTTGCAGCTTGTACTTGCACTTGAGCCGTTGCCAGCAATGTCGTCTTGTGTTTTGCTGACTGTGATGTCATTGCTGATTTGACCTCTTCGTCTGTATGCAACAACTCATGATGTGATTTTTTACATTTTCTACACGTCTTCTCTTCTTCTGGACAGCATCCATATACGGAGTATTTGTGACCAAGGCATCCAAAACATATTCGTTCCAATCGTACATAGTTTCATTTATCCATAGTAGACAGATTTGTAAACTTTCTACAATTTTGTATCCTGTGACCTGCAATTTTACAATGCAAGCAACTGTTTTCCTCTGTAATGCTCATTATTTTTGGACTTTCCCGATTATATTGCCTCGGTTGTCGGACCGCTTTTATCGCTTGCAGGTGTTTCCAGAAACTCAAGTACATCATCTAATGTTTGAACTTCCTTTGTTGCAGCACATTTATTTATTTATTTATTTAGAGTCGACAAACAAATGCTGTCAACAAAAGTATAAATACGTTATAAAAAAATTTTATGAGCTAAGGAAGCCTATCAAAGAAAATCTAATAAAATTACAAAATAAACTAATAACGACTCCGACACGGTGGGGGTATTTTATTTGCCCGTCCGGCCAGCTATGCCCTATTCACAGCCGATTGTAGTCAGAGACTTTATTAGAGCTAACAAAAACTTTAATAATATAGAGATCGAGAAAAGGGAGAGAGAGAAAAAACCAAAACCTATAGTTATGTAGGAGTAAAGGAAAAAATAAGATAATATAATAAATTAAACTAAAACAGAGATAGAGAGAAAGAGAGAAAACTATCTAAATGAAAACTTTAAAAAAAAAAATAAAAAATGTATACGTAAAACTTAAAACTAAATAACCGGAAAATCTCTAGCCCGGTCGTTAAGGATTTTTTAGCCAGTCCGGCAAGCTATGCCCCTACTCACAGCTGGGAGTGGTCAGAGATTTCCCCGGAGATAATTATAGAGAGACGTTTTTAGAGAGAAGAGAGAGAGTTCTGTTGAGAGCAGGTGATTGGGATCATTGTAATTCTTACATAAAACCCGAAATCGATTATGCAGGGCATAATCAGTTGTGCATCTAGACAAGATAAAAGGAAAATAGTTTCTAGTTGGCCTAGAAGGAACGGAAAAGTTAAGGCGACCTAAAAGATCAGAAGAGTCTACATCACCGATAATTAGCTTATGAAGAAAAGAAACACCAAAGACTGTTCTACGGTTAGCTAACGAAGGAAGGTCAATAAGCAAAAGTCTGCTGGAGTACGTTGGTAAACGAAGGTTAGGGTCCCAATTTAAGCCACGTAGGCCAAAAAGCAAGAATTGCTTTTGAACTGATTCAATTCGATCGATATACTTTTTATATTGCGGACACCAGACGGACGAGCAGTATTCAAGTACAGGGCGAACTAGAGCAGTATACAGAAGCTTTGTGGTATATGGATCATTAAATTCCTTCGACCAACGTTTAATGAATCCAAGATACACCTTTCGCCCTATTAAAAATAGATTAGATGTGAGGATTAAAACTCAATTTTGGGTCAAAAAGAACTCCAAGATCAACGACTGTAGATATTCGTTCCAAGGGTTCATTGCCAATCGTATAGGCCAGCGAAGGTTTGCAACGATGGAAAGTCATAAACATGCACTTGGAGCAATTAAGGTGTAATTGATTAATCAAGCACCAGGACTGCAAGGAGTTTAAATCATCTTGCAGTCTGATCGAATGCGTCGGGTCGTTGAAAGATAAAATAAGTTTCACATCATCGGCGTACATAAGTATCCGAGAGTAAGACAATATTGTGGAGAGATCATTAATAAAAAGAGTAAAAAACAAAGGGCCGAGGTGGCTACCTTGTGGTACACCAGAAGTGACAAAGACAGGCTTTGAAGTATTAGGACGAAATCCAAAGCAGAAAAGAGGAAGGAAATCCTAAACGATCAAGCTTAAAGAGGAGAATATCGTGGTTCACAGAATCAAATGCTTTACTGAAGTCGGTGTAGATGACATCAGTTTGATTTTTTAAAAGGAATCCATCGTTAACCATTGAGGTAAATTCAAGCAAATTGGTCGTAGTTGACCGACGCTTTGTAAATCCATGCTGGAAAGGTAATAAAATCGATTTACAATAGTGCTGTAAGGATGAGGTTAGAATCTGTTAAAATCATTTTGGAATAGCGGAAAGCTTGGCTATACCCCTATAATTGGATATATCAGATTTTCCTCCCTTTTTGTGAAGAGGAATGATATAAGATTCTTTCCAAAGATTCGGAAACACAGTAGATGCTAGAGAGATAGATTAAAAAGCTTAAGCAAAGGACTGCATAAGGAAAAACAACACTCTTTAAGCACGCAACTGGGAATGTTGTCATTCCCAGGGGAGTATGAGGATTTAAGTGATTTAAATATGAAAGCAAGGAGCTTTCTGAAATTGAGGGAGCACATATCGAGTTGGAAGAAGGATTGTTATAAGGATAAGAAGTATTGGTAAAACGGGCAGAGGAATAAGTTGATTGGAAGAAGTCCGCGAATAGGTCAACGGCAGTGGAGTCATCGTTAGCCTTTTGGTCACCAAGAAAAAAATAAGAAGGTAAAGAAAAGGATCTACGTTTAGAGTTGACAAAGCTATAGAATTGTTTTGGGTCCTCTGCAAATTGAATTTTGCATCGGGCAAGATATTTCTTATAGCACTCAGAATTAAAAAGTGTAAAGTTCGATTATGCTATCGAGTATTGAGAAAAGTCAACAACAGAACCAGTACGTTTATACTTTTTGAAACATCTGGACTTAATATTTTTCAAATTAGAAAGCCTAGGACAGTACCAAGGAGGATTAATGGACGCTGGAGAGGGAGCGCTATTAGGAATACAAATATCTAAAAGAGAATTAATGGAATCATAGAAAAAGGTAAAAGCAAGGTTTAAATCAACCGCATTGTACAAAGGAGTCCAGTCTGTTGCACAAATAAGTTGATTTAATAAAGTAAAGTTTCCTTTACGAAAGCAACGACGAGGTTTGTTTGAAGCTATAGATGTTGAAGAGGTAGGTCCAGAAACTGAAAGGGAGATTTCAATTGTAGGATGGTAAGAATCTTCAGGAAGTGATAGGGGGGTAGACCTAGAGACTACGGCATTAGCACTGTCAGCGACAAAGACTAGATCCAGCAATTTATTTAAATCGTTTGGAATTGTATTAATTTGAAACAAGGACATTTCAAACAGATGGTCTAAGAAGTCATGCTGTGTTCAAGGAACAAGATAAGTTGACCCATTAAGAAATGACCAGGCGATGTTTGGCAAGTTGAAATCGCCTACAACAACCATTGAGTCAATGTCTCGTAATTGGGCACAAACATCTTTTATACAAGCTATATGATGCATATAAACTTGAATATCGGAAGAAGGAGGGATATAAGAACAAGTGATATATAAAGAAGAGGAAGGAAAAGATACCTTTACGGCAACAAATTCAACACCATCATGCAGATTTAATGGAATTAATTCCGAACGGTGGTTAGTTTTGACTGCGATCAGTACACCTCCACCTCTGCGAGTAGGTCGATCATGTCGATAAATAAAAAAGTCATTTGATAAAATTTCACAATCAGAGATTGATGGGTTCAACCAAGTCTCTGAGAATGCAATAATGTCAAACTCAAATGAAACACTATTCAAGAACAAGGTAGAAAGTTTGGATAACAGACCTCTAACATTCTGATAGGCTATATGCGGACTGAGGGACAGAACTAGTTTTTTGAACTAGACCCTACATTTGAGGGTATACTAAAAGAGGGCAAGCTGACGGGCGTTGGCCTAACTCGATTTTTTTGCCTACACTCATGGACAATCATATCTGGCAGCCAAAATTCTGGGTTGCATATCATGGGAAATGCTTCAGCTGGAACACTTATGTTGAAGGAAGCTACATCACGAGGTTGGGCAAAATTAAACTTTGTAATCGAAACACTTGCTGAGGATTTGCTCGCAGTATACGCGGCAATTTTCTCGCAAGTAGTTTCAGGGGACAACCAAGACACAAAAACTTGCTTGCGTGGTGCAATCACAGTTAGAAGTGGAGGCTGAGAAGGAATCGAAACACTGGCAACAGGTTCAGGCGGTGCAATTGGGGAACGAGCTTACCTATGTGACGGTGGTTTATTTAAAGTATCACCACTATCTTGATTCAGGGAGGGAGGCAAAGAAGATAAATCAAGCATATTTCAATTCAATTTGTGAAGAGTATTAAATTTGTTTCTCATGTCGTTGCTCATACGCGAGAAATTAAATTGCTTATCAGTGCATACACTCAGAGAAAAAATAGAGAATTTCGCTCTTGAATCAAGAGCATTCGTTCTCAAAAGTACGGTGAGAGTGAAAATTCTTGATCCAAGAGCGAAATTCTTGATTCAAGAGTGAATTTTTGATCCCGACATTCCTGATTCAAGAGTTTCAGCTCTTGATCCAAGTATGAATAATTATTGATTCAAGAGTTTCAGTACTTGATCCAAGAACGAATAATTCTCAAAATAAAAAAATTAAAAATAATATTTGGGGTGGGGGGTGGGAGAGACACGACCGCCGACCCGACCCTGACCGACGTGGTGGTCCGCGTCTCGTCCCCCTCCCCCGGTCCCACGCACCATTATCAAATCAACCACACCAACACCCCCCAACCACCACCACCCACCAAACTTTGTTTTAAACAGTGATTGATTTTGAGATAACCACAGAGATTTTTTTTTTTTTTACTCTTCTGGGACTTGAACACGGTACCTCGAAAGACTGAAACACACACAGGCGACGGGCAGCTTAACGAGGTCAGCTAACTTCCTTAAGCCAGACGACGCGACGAAATCACACTTATAAATAAACGCTTTCGTACGCATCGCACAACAACAAACTGCGCATGCGCTCTCAGTCTCTGCGCTCTCATTCTCTCAACCAAGGCGTATTTAATAAGGTGGCAGAAGCGTCGACGTCGCCCTCTTTGCTGTTGCCTTACGGTTTCGAAAAATTCATATGTGTGTGCGTATACATGTGTATGCGAGAACAAATTTCTTTGAGTTTATTACTCTCTTGCTCTCGCTCTCTTTCTCTCATTTTTCGTAAGGCAACGCGACGTCGACGCTGCTGCCACCTTATTAAATACGCCTTGCTCTCAACGACCAACGGCGATCATGCGCCCTCACTCTCTGCGAGATCGACTCCAACGCTACTCTCTCAAAGTTAAGTTGCCCTCACCCCCCTTGCCTATAAAAAACCAAATTGAGAACGTTTAGAACGAATTTATCTCGATTCCAAGAGCGAAATTCTTGAAAATTCAAGAGCGACTAATTTTTTTTTCAAGAGCGTTCGTACTCAAATTATTCGTTCTAGTTTTTTCTTAGTGTACAGGGCACGACCATTTCAAAGCACCACAACCTTTTTTAGGCGAGTAAATTTTGTCCAGGTCACGTCCACTTAGTCCAGCACATTTAATATGCATGATATTTTCGCACAACCAACAGTTAACAAACCTAAGTTGTTCCGAAACACATGCATCTTTGTTTGTGCAAGATTTTTTGCAGCACGACATTATGCTAAATTTACAACAGGGGCTCAACACTAGAGAGAATAGCAATTCTAAGCGTGTATCAAAAGCTCACTCTCAGAGCGGTGTAATACAACAAAAGTTCTAAGCTTTGTAAGCAGAGAACCAACAACAATGTTGAAAGCGAGACTCAAAGCAGAGTGGGCACGACGCACTAAGAGAGTACGAGTACCCTTCAGTAACATGGGCATGTCCTAGGCGGTCATGCATGACTGTTCATGGGTGAATCAGTGATGAATCACGTATAGATTCATCGATGATTTCATCATGATTTCTTTGCAAAATTCATTAATGAATTCACCAATTAATTCACTTATGGTTCACCCACGATTCCTGCATGACTTTTGCAAAGAAGTTAACACTGAATCATCGATGAATTTGTATCAGAATTAATCAATGACTTCACCTATAAATTCATATTAGATTTTCGATGAAATTGTTGCAAAAATCATCGATGAATTCAAACTAGATTGATTGAAATTCGATTCATGAATTTCATAAAATAATAAACCAAGTACTTTTCCCCCGATTCCCAAACACGCAACATTTAATATTTGTTTTATTCACCCATTTTATTTATCAATATATTGAATAATAAACATAATTTACAAATAACAAATAAATATAGAAAACTAATAATAGAATTGAATGAAAAAAACTACATAAGAGAAGCTATCCACATCACAGCAACTAGTCTGCAGACAATTAATGCGCATACGATCATTTCGGCCACAACAAAATTAAACAAATTGACAAGTTAAACGTCTCGCGATGCCAGTAAAAACACAAATGCAACTTAGATTTTTCTACGCAAGTGACGACGGGCACGGAAACGCAAAAGACAAAAGCAACAATTGATGCGCCGCTAATCTTCTTCTGACCTTCGGTTACTTTTACCTACTCAATGCAAAGGCATATCCGACTATATGAAGTATATGAATACATTTATTTATGATCCATAAATAATTGATTGCTTTTGGGAAAATAATAAAAAAATTCCATCATAAGGCTATGAAAGAAACGACCTGTCCAAGCCTCTTATTTTAAAATTCTAAAATATATGCCTAAAATATAGTTTTAGTGCTTGCACAAATTTAAAGGGTATGCAAACTTCTTCGTTTGGCGTTGGCAAAAATTTTGTCTTTGCCTGTGAGAGCAGCGCGAAGCGTGGCCTTTTTTTGTGGGTTTTTTGTGGGTAATATTGCAACAACAAATATACACAGAAGACTAGTGTAGTAGTCTTTCACGCATCAGCGTTGACGTCGACGTCGGCAGAGCTCAATTCTGTGTATATTTGTTGTTGCAATATGCAATGAAAATGCTTCATGAATAGTTGTCTCCGATTTTCATATCTATTCTTCAAAATTGACAGCGCCACTTCGTAATTATCTTCCGTGATCACCAAATGTTTTATCAAATACATTGCTTCACCTTTAACTACTTCTTTAAGACGCATTAGCTTCTCTTTATTAGATAGGCTGACATTATTCGCTACCATTTCATTAAACATGTTATAAAAGCTTGACCACGTCGTAATGTCTCCAAAAAAACGGTGGTATTTCCATCTCTCTGAGCTTTATACATTGCTCAGATGGCTTATTTTAAGCCAACCATATTTCTTTGGCTCGTTTTATCTGTTTCAGCTCCTCGTATCTGTCCGATAGCGTTGGAGTTACTTGTCCATTGTCTTTTAATTCCTTGAAGATTTCCGTTAATTGCTGAAAATCTTCTCTTAAATGCCCGCTGTCAATCCGATGAAATTTAACATCTACACCAGCTCTTTTTATCGTCTTTAATGAAGTTTGGCTGGCTTGATTGAATCCCTGCTTTCGAATTTCTTTGTCTCCGATCATTTGTTGCATTGCCGTGTTCATCGTTTGATCGGCTGCTTTTTTATTTAATTCAGCTAAAATTCTGTTTTTCAGAGCTTGGGTTTTTGAGTACCCATCCTTAGAGCATCTATTGTCTGGCCTTGTATTGCTATATCGTCAGAGGTTGGGGTCCTGCGCCTTTTCGTGCTGCTGCCTCCCAAAACTCCTCCGAATGTTCCAATGTTCGCTTCAACAGCTCCCATGTGGACTTCCTCCATTCTGTCAGTCAATTCCATAGTCGAACCAGCGGTGAGGTCGCCTAAGCCTCCTCTGCCGCATTGTCGGATCGCAGCGGTGGTCGCCAGAGCCTGCCGATTGCCGCTTGCAGGATCGCCGCGGAGGTCGCCTTAGCCTCCGCTGCCGCTTGTAGAATCGCCGCGGTGGACGCCAGAGCCACCGCTGCCGCTTCGGTTTCTCTGGTTCTCTCTTATCAAGGTCCGCCAAATCCCGCGCCGCCGTCTTTAGGGCTGGATTTTGAATTTCTAATTTTGTAGTATGCCACCAGGTTTGGCAGTCTATGTGAGTCAATCGATACTCGAAGGACTCATAAATGTGCAACTTATTCTTCTAAGTTACAGAGCCGCTCGTACACCTCAGTCCCTGCAGTAGACGTATCCGCATCTTCGCCGAAGCCCTAACTGAAGTACACGATCTGCGTTACTTGTCTAGGCACTTGTATTGCTATATCGTCAGAGGTTCGGGTCCTGCGCCTTTTCGTGCTAGCTGCCTCCCAAAGCTCCTCCGAATGTACCTAATACATCGAGACAATTTTCTGTGGAATTCCTCCATTCGCAGTATATCGTCAGCCGCGGTGATCGCCTTGAGCCTCCGCTAGCCGCTATGTTCCATCGCCGCGGAATGAAGCTTCAGCTCTTGAGCCTGCCAAGAAATGCCGCAAATGATAGCATTTCGTCCAGACGGATGGTCGCCTGAGCCTCCGCTGCCGCTTCGTTTCCTCTCGTTCTCTCTAACAAGGATCCGCCAAATCCCGCGCCGCCGGCATTTAGGGCTGGATTTTGAATTTTAAAAAGTACTCGCTACGCTCTGGCACTACTCGTGGCTCTCTGGCAGTCGAAAGTGTCAGTCACCAATAAACTACTCGAAGTGACCATTTAAAAATAAGGCGCAACTTGGATTCTAATCTAAGTTAGTCAAGAGCCGCTGCGTACTTAGCTTTCAGCTCACTCAGTCAGGGCGTATCCGCACATTCGCCGAATGCCCCGCGTAACTTGCTTACCCGATCGCGTATGACTTGTTATGGGTAACTGATTGCAAAACTCCCCGTGAGGTTCGGAAGTGGCGCCTGTCTTTATAGTTTAAGCTCATGAACCTAATACAGCTGATTTTGACAACGTGGCATTGCGAAATCCTTATCTAATACATGATGAAGATATGTCAATGGAAACAGCATCATTTTTAGAAATGAAAATGATAAGAAATGAAGCCAGTGGAAATAGGCTATTATATACTCAGTTGTTAGATTGTATTACATCTCTTTCTTGATCATCTTACTTGTCTATTTAAATATAGTGTGGTGTTGCTTTTGCTTACTAAGTACAATATGTGTTTATATTTATCCTTTCTTGTAATGTATTTCCCCTCTTGCACACATGTGCTCGTAGGCGTGGGAACGGCCGTGACCATCTGGTGTTACCTCGGCTGTTGTCCCTTTTCATGGGATCATATTTTAATAACGTCTTCTGGTGTTGGGTGCGAGGGTCACATGTTTAGTTATGAACACATGTTCAGTTATGAACAGGGATGTAGGTGGTAGTCGTCTTCCTCTTGTACAAATACACCAACAATGTTATGGAGGTTACGAATGACAACAGTGAATATATCGCTGCCAAATGAGATTTTGATTGTTTCGCCATTTGCCAAATTTGTGTTTGGTGATTTAGAGTTTGCAGGTGTAGCTGGTGTAAGTTGATTTCTTCAAACGTGACATTGACCGCTATCTCCGCGATTTGTGGTACATTTAAATCTTTCTTGTCTTTAAAAACTGTGGCTGAATCGTCGTAGACTATATCATTAATTTTGACAGTACAATTGGAGTATTTCACTATTAGTGACCCGTTGGTTGTTCTTCGTTCCCCACAATCCGAGTCGACGTTTAACGTAGGGGCGTTGAATATGAATATTAATCCTTTTTCTGGCTCGAAAATTTGTTGACTTTTCCCCAGGTCTCGAGAGTTGCAGGTGCTGGTTTCTTGCTGTAGTATGTTTCCCAAACATTCTCCATTTACGACCGTTTCTTCGACGTCAGAAGCCTCGCAGATGTTTAACCCGTGTATTTTTGGACACGGTGAACTAATCTGTCTTATGGTTAATGGGTTAACAAGTATATATTTAGGTGTAATTACAAGTTGGGTTTGGTTGATTGGTAAAGAAATTATACGAATTAATTGAAAATTTTCCTTAGTAAATATAGGGATTTTGAACAAAAATACAATGGATTTAACTTTCTCTGAAATTTCTAAGGTCTATACAACTGTTCCGTTGTTTCTATTCTTACATTTTGATCTTGCAAAACCTGTGTAATTTTTCAATTTCTTTATTATTTAGTATAAACTTAGGTACGATTAGAATTTTTGCCAGCAACATGCTCTCATCTATGTTGGTTAGGTGATTATATAATAGGTCTATATTTAAACTTATCCTATTAACGTATTGTATTAATAAGATTAGTTCGTTTCTGTGTTAATTTTTTGATCAAAACGTTTTTTAACTCATTTTCTCCTTGTTCGTCACCTATCATCTCGTTAGCTGATTTAAACTTTTCTATGTTGGATTTGTATTCATCTAAATCAGGCATGCCCAAAAGCCGCAAACGACAGAGCACTCACCAATACTCACAAAGAAAAGCACCAATACCAATAAGGAAACAATTTTTTTTATTTCAAATTGTGCACTGAAAAAAATGTTCATTCATTATTTCATTCATCACATTAATAAAAAAAAAATTTAGAATTGATTTCATCTTCTTAACAATAATAATGTAAATAAAAATAAACTTTAAATTTCATTTCGTTTAGCTTTTATCTTTTTAATCTTTTTAACATTAGTTTGAATAATACATAACAGATTTTAACAAATGTTTTCAATGTAATAACTCAACAAATTGTCTATGTTACAACTGGCTAGCTCAAGGTCTTTCTTGGTTGATTATAAACCTTTTTATAACCAACACAAACCAACAGATTAATTAACAACATTTTGGAATAGCAATTGGGTATGTCCGTACAACGATCGCTGTTTCGAGAATAACCAAATTCTGTCATCAGCGGACTTGTTTTGCTGTTCACACTTCAACCAAACAACCAGTTAGTATTTATACTCTGAAAAGGGCGAATAAAGACATAGGAATTACACTATTATAAATTCGCAGCCCGAATTTCGGCTATGGTTTTTTGTTTGAAGATGTTTGTTTACCAATTTGTTGTAATTAATTCTGTTGCTTATGGCTGCTGCTAGGTGGTTGGGCTATCCGTCCAATGATCCTCCTTAGCAGGGCCACGAGTTTTTTTGTAAATACACAAGGTATTTTTGCTTGTTTTATAATAGGGAAACCGTTTTTGGTTTTTATTACAAACATTATGGCGTGCTGACCACTATTTATATGTATGTGGGGTTTGGTGACCTGTTTTTGATTTTAGTCAATGTTACAACTGGCTAGCTCAAGGTCTTTCTTGGTTGATTATAAGCCTTTTTATAACCAACACAAACCAACAGATTAATTAACAACATTTTGGAATAGCAATTGGGTATGTCCGTACAACGATCGCTGTTTCGAGAATAACCAAATTCTGTCATCAGCGGACTTGTTTTGCTGTTCACACTTCAACCAAACAACCAGTTAGTATTTATACTCTGAAAAGGGCGAATAAAGACATAGGAATTACACTATTATAAATTCGCAGCCCGAATTTCGGCTATGGTTTTTTGTTTGAAGATGTTTGCTTATCAATTTGTTGTAATTAATTCTGTTGCTTATGGCTGCTGCTAGGTGGTTGGGCTATCCGTCCAATGATCCTCCTTAGCAGGGCCACGAGTTTTTTTGTAAATACACAAGGTATTTTTGCTTGTTTTATAATAGGGAAACCGTTTTTGGTTTTTATTACAAACATTATGGCGTGCTGACCATTATTTATATGTATGTGGGGTTGGTGACCTGTTTTTGATTTTAGTCAATGTTACAACTGGCTAGCTCAAGGTCTTTCTTGGTTGACTATAAGCCTTTTTATAACCAACACAAACCAACAGATTAATTAACAACATTTTGGAATAGCAATTGGGTATGTCCGTACAACGATCGCTGTTTCGAGAATAACCAAATTCTGTCATCAGCGGACTTGTTTTGCTGTTCACACTTCAACCAAACATCCAGTTAGTATTTATACTCTGAAAAGGGGCGAATAGACAGGAAACAGGTCACCAAACCCCACATACATATAAATAATGGTCAGCACGCCATAATGTTTGTAATAAAAAACCAAAAACGGTTTCCCTATTATAAAACAAGCAAAAATACCTTGTGTATTTACAAAAAAAGCCAGCCATAAGCAACAGAATTAATTACAACAAATTGGTAAACAAACATCTTCAAACAAAAAACCATAGCCGAAATTCGGGCTGCGAATTTATAATAGTGTAATTCCTATGTCTTTATTCGCCCTTTTCAGAGTATAAATACTAACTGGTTGTTTGGTTGAAGTGTGAACAGCAAAACAAGTCCGCTGATGACAGAATTTGGTTATTCTCGAAACAGCGATCGTTGTACGGACATACCCAATTGCTATTCCAAAATGTTGTTAATTAATCTGTTGGTTTGTGTTGGTTATAAAAAGGCTTATAATCAACCAAGAAAGACCTTGAGCTAGCCAGTTGTAACATTGACTAAAATCAAAAACAGGTCACCAAACCCCACATACAAATTGTCTATATTTATGTTTATTTTGGTTTAAGATAATTTTAACAATGCATCTAAATGATCGTTTGTTAGTCGATTTCTATGTTTGTTTTTTATTAGTTTTAAAGTTGAAAGAGCACTCTCACAAATATAGGTACTTCCAAACATAGAATAAATTCGTAACATTTCTTTGTGAAGTAAAGGATATTTGTTTGCATTTACAGCTTTCCAAAAATCAATGCCCTCTAATTTATATATTTTTAGCTCAACATCGCATTGCAGATCACTAAGCTCCAGTTGTAAATCTGGCTTTTGATCGCATATGCTGCATTTCATTGGGGAATAAAAATTGATATCATTTGAATAATGCATTCGAAATTTTTAAATCTTTTTTCAAAATTGTTTTTTAATTCATCAAAAAATTGTATGTATTCAGAAAAATCAAAAGCCTGAATTTTAAACTCATCAAATGAATTTTTGAGACATTGAAAATGAAACATTTTGCTTAAATTTAAGTCGAATATAAATAAGTTGATTTTTTTTAAAAATCCTTCGATTAAACTGATTAAGTCAAAGATTGATTTGTTTTTCCCTTGAAGAGAAATGTTATGGTGATTTAGGTGTGTTGTTTGGAAAATTTCACCCCCTTCCTTCTTAAACCGCAAAAAACTGTCACAGCCACAATTTTAAAGTTAGAACCCGGTGGCTTAATATATACCATCCTAGGCCTTATATCTAACTACTCTCCAAAGGAAAATAAGATACGAGCAAAAACATAAAAGTTATTAAACAATTTAGCTTATGCGCGTGTGAGCGCGCTTGTGTGTGTATGTGTGCGCTCGTATGTGTGCATGCGCTTGTGTATGAGAGTGTGTTTGCATGTGTGTCTCAATTGAACAGGGTATTTTGTAGTCGGGAAACTCGACTACAACGCTCTTACTTGTTTACATCTGATCCCATGAATTCGATAATTTCCTTTCGCAATTCAAAAAAACGCTCGACATTTTCCTCTACTTAGCCATCTCACCTCAGTATACATAAGTAGGTCCCCATACTCACATTCACATTCCTGTAGAAATTTTTTGAATTTCCGATGCGTTAATGAGTTATGTCCACCTCTTATGCGATTAACAATTTTGACAACCACATTCATTATGTGAACCGCACTCGTCCATTTAGCGCACAATGCCTCTTGATGGATGATACAGTGGAATAAAGGTACCTGTATTCCATTTTTAATTAACTGACCAACAAAACCATCTTTTCTTCCAATCATGGCAGGAGCACCATCTGTGCATACGGCAGCTAATTTATCTGATTCCTTTTTAAGGTCAATCCTTCCGTTTACCGCATTAAATACGTCTACGCCTCTTGTATTTCCTAGTAGTGGTATCACAGCAAGAATCTCTTCATTTATATTGAATTTGTGGTCTACCATTCTAATTGCCAATAATCTAACGCCAGGGAAATATATGAGCAACACTTAATTTTTTCGTTAATGAGCGAGTTTAAGTATTTGCCGAGCTCCTCAATTCGGCGGGTCACAGATTGTCAGGATAAAGAAACTGTCTCAATTGAGTTTGCTAAGGCCTGTCCACGCTCACCAAAACAAATCATCATTTCTTGGCATACTTTTTTAATAAAAATTCCATCAGAAAATGATCTTAATTTTTGGGCGATGTTTAAGCTTGCCACATATGATGCCTTCAATGATGCACATTGGATTGAGTATTACCACATTCAATTTGATGCTTTTGAAATTTTATTTCTTCCGAATAATCTTCAATATAGTTCAGGATTTGTTGCGCATCATAACAAAAAACGCACAGATCAGTTTTTTGTATTCCGCTTCTATTACGTCAATTGATGCAAATGCTATCGAACTATGCACATTTTTAAAATGCCTTTCTGCATTAAATTTTGTTTTTATTTGCAATTTTATATAGCATATAATGCACTGCTGTTCACAACAATAATTTTGAGCGAAAAAAATTTACTTTCTGCGATGTTAAACATTTTGCCAGCAGGTTAATATCAACACCGATTTTTTTAAGTGCACACTCGAAGATAAGACAATATGAATTTGGGTAAGGCAACAACAAAATCACATGAAATTGTTGTTGGTCAGTTTGCTTGAGCTCGCAAACGCCAATCAAAGAAGAGAACAAAACCGGTTTTTGCTCTACGCGCCGCATACACACGAAATCGTTAGCGTGTGTGGCGTTTTGTATGCCGCGCACCCTGCATGTATACGATTATTGATTTGCTATATTTGGTGCATTTACAATAACAAAACGTACCCAAAGAGCATACGGCTGGGCATCGCTGGTTTAAAGTGTAAAATGTGTGGCAGATGTCCCTGGCGATAATATAGCCATTGACGCCGGGATTGTGTTGCTCGAATACGCTACCACCTATAATATAGCCATTGACGCCGGTGTTTTGCTGCTCGAAGACGCCGCCACCGAGGAAGAAGACGACATTAAGCTTAAACGCTTCCTGGAAAAACTGTCTGTCTCCGAAGTTTATCAATATTTAAAAGGTAAGTGTAGGCAAAGAATAATAGCCTATTTCCACCAAAGAAATGAAGCTTCATTTCTTGAAATGACAAGAAATGAAGAAAATGATATCATTTCTTCCATATAAATTGTTGTTGCATTTTGCCCTTCATTTCCTTCATTTCTCAAAAATGATGGCATTCCCCACGAAGGAATTTGGTATTTTTTTAGAAAGTACTCGCTACTCTCTGGCACTACTCGTTACTCGCTGGAAATAAGTGTGTCATCACCAATAAAATGTAGATTTGAATTTAAAAAGTAGGCGCAATTTCGTTTATAATATAAATTAGTCAAAATAAGTTGTGCATTTAGCTTTCTGCTGATTATTCAGGGCGTTAACAATGCGTTCGCCCATGGTAATTGCTTTCCTGCCGGGTATGTCTTTTTTTGGGTAAATATTGCAAAAACTCCCCGTGAGTTTGAAAGTAGCGCCTGTTGTTTAAATCAAACCATTCAGCTGTTTTTGTCAACGTGGCATTGCGAATATTAAAATGATGAAGATTTGTCAATGGAAACAGCATCATTTTTAGAAATGAAAATGATAAGAAATGAAGCCAGTGGAAATAGGCTATAACACACTCGGCGCGAACAGCACGCCAAAAACAACATGTGAGAGCAAAAGAGATAGCACGATATTGTTTGTATATTTGCTTTTGTATTTGGCGTACGGTTCCCTCTCTCCTTCTTGTGGTAAAGAATGTTTTTAGAACTTGTGACTCCTTTATTTTTTTTACAGCAACTGTGGTGGGTTAAATTAGACGTTTGATTACCAAAGGCCTTTAACACCTTGCAGCAAGTCCGACAGTAAACGAAACCTGCCACTACAGTTTCGTCTAGTCTTAGAATTTCACACACCACATTCCACACAAAACTTTTTCCTTTGCGTCGGCCAGACAAGGTGCAGTTTGCAATTTGCCCAGAAATAAATTCTACATTTTCAGCCATTATGCCACGAAAAGAATACAAATTGCAATAACTTTTTAATTTCTGTCATTCACCGCTGCTCAGCTACTGCGTAATAAGTGTGACGCAGTTGCATTTGCACATCATATTAGCCGAAGCTCGCCGTCAACAAACCGAGTAAACGTTCTTGTGTAAGAATGTTGCTCGCTAGGGGCTTGTTGTCAACAAGCCGAGTAAGCTTGGTGATGTTATGTTTAAGGCGCGAGTCACTAAGGGCCGTTTTCTCATGTTCATGTTTTTACTCAAAGCGAAATCCATCTGGATTTTGCAACTAGATGGTTTTTGCGCAATTGGTTGTCTCATGTAGGTTGATTATAAATTCGGGCATTTGCGCCACGGTCACACCGGGAGGGCTGGAATGGTCTAATACTAGGTTGGCAGCACCTCTGCACTCGGCTGAATTTTGTCTTTTTTATTGCGCGCCAACTTTAAAAATTAAAGCAAGAATTTTACAGAGAAGGAGAAGGTTTTTCTTTTGGAACGACTTGTTACTATGATGGGAGATTAAGCGGTAGGTCGAATCCTATGCTCACACAGGTAAATAATTTGGACAAATTTTCATGAAAATTGGGCTTTATAGGCCAAAATGTGGAACTTTCCTTTGATCAAATTATTTGCGTATTTATTGCGTGGAAGTATAGTTTAAGATTTTAATCCTGTAAAATCTTTAATCATGGCTATTTTTATCAAAATTTAGTCAAATTATTTGGATGTGTAAACTTAGCTTAAGCAATGAACTAGGGGAATCAGAATGTGCATCTGTAATTTCAGCAATGTCTGCACGTGGTCTTGTATATTAAGGGCACATTCAATATTTTCCATTTATAGTTTACTTAATATCAATTCAGACTTTACTGTTTTTAGCAGCAGTTGTTTTTTGTTTTCAATTATTTTTCAGTGTGACCATATGTGCGGATACATAAAAATACTTAATTTGCATAACCATGTAGATGGATTTGAAATCAATGAGGTTGAAGTAGATTGCTACGAAATTCATCTAGATGGTTAGCATTGAACATGAGCAAAGCAAATGCAGCAAATCCACCTAGATTTGCAAAAACACCAACATGAGAAAACGGCCCTAAAAGAATTCTTCAGTGGCGGCATGATATCCGCTGGCATCCGTTCAGCCGCGAGCTTTGACAAGCTTGTTCAATTATTACCCGAGTGAAAAAAGCTTCCACTTTATGACTTAGGGCCGTTTTCTCATGTTGGTGTTTTTGCAAATTTAGGTGGATTTGCTGCATTTGCTTTGCTCATGTTCAATGCTAACCATCTAGATGAATTTCGTAGCAATCTACTTCAACCTTATTGATTTTAAAACCATCTACATGGTTATGCAAATTAAGTATTTTTATGTATCCGCGCATATGGTCACACTGAAAAATATTTGAAAACAAAAAACAACTGCTGCTAAAAACAGTTAAGTCTGAATTGTTATTAAGTAAACCAAAAATGGAAAATATTGGATGTGCCTTTAATATACAAGAACACCTGCAGACATTGCTGAAATTACAGATGCACATTCTGATTCCCCTAGTTCATTGCTTAAGCTAAGTTTACACATCCAAATAATTTGGCTAAATTTTGATAAAAATAGCCATGATTAAAGATTTTACAGGATTAAAATCTTAAACTGTGGTTCCATACGCAAGTAATTTGATCAAATATGGCCGGAAAGTTCCACAATTTGGCCTATATAGCCCAATTTTCATGAAAATTTGTCCAAATTATTTACCTGTGTGAGCATAGGATTTGACCTACTGCTTAATCTCCCATCATAGTAACAAGTCGTTCCAAAAGAAAAACCTTCTCCTTCTCTGTAAAATTCTTGCTTTAAATTTTAAAATTGGCGCGCAATAAAAAAGACAAAATTCAGCCGAGTGGAGAGGTGCTGCCAACCTAGTATTTGACCATTCCAGCCCTCCCGGTGTGACCGTGGCGTAAATGCCCGAATTTATAATCAACTTACATGAGACAACCAATTGCACAAAAACAATCTAGATGCAAAATCTAGATGGATTTCGATTTGAGCAAAAACATGAACATGAGAAAACGGCCCTTAATGTGCTTTCGATCAGTTCTTGTGTGTCACACCAAAATGGCGTGCACAAACAAGCCGAGTAAATGCGCAAGTGTACACAAAAATTAAGTATTCGTTGCAGGTCTCTGGTGCGAAGCATGTGTAAAGCAAGAAAATGTGTTATATGTAACGTATGGGGTATGTGAGTATGTACAGTGTGGGGTATGTGTATATGTGAACCATAACGGGTGTGCCTGCTACAATTCGGCCATCCTGACGGGAGAGCTCCTGATCTCTTATAGTAAAAAGTGTAAGTATATTTACAATGTGCTTAAAATAAGTAATACTTAAGAAAATATGCTCGAAATCTTATTTCTAATCAACTTCTAGTATTATTGCTATTTCTATTTAACCACGGACGCATATTTGCGACAGTCCACACTCCTTTGTAAGGAAGCCATGACTGTTGGAATCCCTCTACATCCTCCAAAACGTATCTATCATTTCTCAGAACTTTAGTTACCCTATAAGGTCCTTTAAATTTGGGAATTAGTTTCTTAGAAACGCCCGTGTGTGAGTCTAAATTTTTCACCATGACTAAGGGCCGTTTTCTCATGTTGGTGTTTTTGCAAATCTAGGTGGATTTGCTGCATTTGCTTTGCTCATGTTCAATGCTAACCATCTAGATGAATTTTGTAGCAATCTACTTAAACCTCATTGATTTCAAATCCATGTACATTCTTATGCAAATTAAGTATTTTTATGTATCCGCGCATATGGTCACACTGAAAAATATTTGAAAACAAAAAACAACTGCTGCTAAAAACAGTTAAGTCTCAACTGTTATTAAGTAAACCAAAAATGGAAAATATTGGATGTGCCTTTAATATACAAGAACACCTGCAGACATTGCTGAAATTACAGATGCACATTCTGATTCCCCTAGTTCATTGCTTAAGATAAGTTTACACATCCAAATAATTTGGCTAAATTTTGATAAAAAAAAGCCATGATTAAAGATTTTACAGGATTAAAATCTTAAACTATGGTTCCACGCAATAAATACGCAAATAGTTTGATCAAATATGGCCGAAAAGTTCCACAATTTGGCCTATATAGCCCAATTTTCATGAAAATTTGTCCAAATTATATTCCTGTGTGAACATAGGATTCGACCTACTGCTTAATCTCCCATCATAGTAACAAGTCGTTCCAAAAGAAAAACCTTCTCCTTCTCTGTAAAATTCTTGCTTTAATTTTTAAAATTGGCGCGCAATAAAAAAAACAATACTGTGCCGAGTACAAAGGTGCTGCCAACCTAGCATTATACCAAATGCCCGAATTTATAATCAACCTACATGAGACAACCAATTGCGCAAAAACCATCTAGTTGCCAAATCTAGATGGATTTCGCTTTGAGCAAAAACATGAACATGAGAAAACGGCCCTAAGTCTTCTGCTACATAGTTGTGGTGGTTCTGCCGTTTAGCATCTACTAACTGCTTGTTGTATTCTTCGACTTTTTCTTGGTGCTTATCAGCTTCTTCTCTAATTCTGTCTACATTTTTTGACTTCTCTGTGTTATTCAACTTCTTCAAGTTTTCTTTAAGTGTGTCAACCACTTCCCCTCTTTGTGAGATACCGAATAACACTTTGCTAGGATGCTCATTGATTGACCTCTGAATCGTGTTGTTCAAAGCGTATTCAACTGTCTTTAATGCAGTATCCCAGTATTTTCCTTTATCTGGCTCTGTTAGCTTCACAATCATAGATCCAAGACTTCTGTTCACTCTTTCTACCTTGCCATTCGCCTGCGGTGAGCCAGTGGCTATGTTTACGAGCTTAATGTCGCTTTCTTTTAAAAATTCTTCGAATTCTTTTGAGGTAAAACAGGTGCCTCGATCGGAGATCACACACGTTCTTGTTGGATCTACTCTTGTCTACGGGACCAAAATGGTCAATGTGGATTACGACAAACGGGACTCTTTCTTTCGGAATGTTGTGTAGAAAACCTTCATCTTTTTCACTTTTGGCTGTATGTGTAATGTGTTTCTTGGCTTTCGGCCTAATGCTTGGAAACCAGTAACTCTTCGAAATAATTTCAGTCATTTTATCCATTCCAATGAGACCCATCTCATCGTGATATTTGTACAAAACGTGTTCTTCCATTTCTTCGGGTACATAAAATAAGATTGTTCCCTTGTCCTTTTTTTTATGACTCCATTCCACATTTCAAAGTTTTTCTGTTCTCATTCCTGTAACTTTTGGCGTAACTTCTTTATGCCTGGGTCTTTACTTTGGCAAATTATTAAATTTTCCTCAAACCAGTTTGAATCAATTGTCCAAATGAGAGTGTTCCTACGCAGTGCATCAACGTGTTGCAAGCGTTTTCCAGCCCGATGCTCTAGCTGGAAGTCATAATTCTGTAGTGCTAATGCCCAGCGAGCTATTCTCGGACATAGATCTTTTTTGCTGAGTGCCATTGTAAAGGCACTGCAGTCCGTTACTATTTTAAACTGTATTCCTTGCAGATATATTCTGAAACGTTGTAATGCATATATTATTGCTAGGGTTTCCAGCTCACAACTGTGATATTTAGCCTCAACGTCAGTCGTCCGCTTTGAAAAATAAAATACAGGATGTAACTTGCCGTCCGTCTTCCTTTGCATGAGAATTGAACCGAATCCTAACGCGCTAGCGTCACAATGTAGCTCAGTTTGGTCATTAGGATTGTACAACGCAAGTATTGGTGCCTCGAGCAAATTGTTTTTCAACATTTCGAAACATTCAAGTTTTTTTTAATAACAACACAAACACGTTAATACGAGACATACTAAAACTATAGTAGAACACAACGTATAAAAAACACACACAAAAAAACAATACAACAAATGTTATTAATGTAAAACACCTAAATTGTGTGAGGCTACGCATTACCATAAAGAAGAGGAGTTACAAATGTGGAAGAGCCGTCACAGGACTAATTACACCATATGACGCTAGGTTATGCCAATTTAATAACCGTCGCTTCAATCTCGGGGGTAGGAGTTACCGCCACAGATGCAAGTAACCTAAAAGCATTAGCTAGATGCATTATCCTAGATGCATTACTCAAGATGCCATTTACTGGATGCTTTACCCTAGATGCTGATGGGAATCCATTTAACCAAGTCAACATCAAGATCTCAGATGAACTAACCCTGAAATAAGCCAATGACATCCCCGACGAATGATGAGACGTCCGACAACCTTTTAAGTGATGGAAATAAAACTAGAACAACAAAGAAATCTTTGTAAAATTCGTAACCAACATTGAAATGTAAAACCCAAAGTTTATAAACATAATTAAAACGATATAGACAAACAAATCTAGAAAAAGTCTTTTAAATTACATAAAACCAAAATTAACGCTTCAAACCAATAACTATAGTAATAGCGATAGCGATAACGCTAGTTATATGCTAGTATTGTTATAAAAGCTAAACATATTCATTTATTAACATATTCATAATAATAATTTTAAGTTTCATTCAAAGAAAAATGAAGAAAAACCTATTTTGAACATAATTTAAATTAAATAGAAAAATATATATATAAAAAGGAAACTAATTCTAGACAATTCACTGCATTTCATAAAAAAAAACAAGAAAGAAAGTCTGTCAAGCCCGACTATAACATACTCGCACCCTTAATGTCGCAGCTCGCATTTGGTCACGAGTCAAACGGCCAGTTAACACACAACGAGGTACGCTCTCTAAGTCTCTCTCTATCTCTCTGTCTCTCTCTGTCTCTCTCTATCTCTCTCTCTCTCTGTCACTATGCTTGCCTTTGTTCAATGGAATGCTGCGGTTATGGGTGGGGGGGTGGGGGGTGTTAACTGGCCGTTTTTTGCTCATAACTTGAGTATCGTTCATGCGATCTTTATCATTCCGTCAGGAAAACGATAAACAATTTTGATTACTAGATATCTCTAAAAGGTACGAACCATCTATCATCAAAACTGTGGAAGATAGACGTTTTTTCCAAATTACGGGGGCGGGAGGGTGCGTGTCAAAAATTGAAAATAAACTTGATCTGCCTGCAAGTATAAGAAATATATGTCAAACCTCTATCTCTTAATATCTCTGAGATCTCTTCGTTCATACGGACAGACGGACAGACAGACAGACGGACGGACGGACAGACGGACATGGCTTTATCGACTCTGCTGTTGATGCTGATCAAGAATATATATACTTCATAGGGTCGGAAATGATTCCTTCTTCCTGTTACATACTTTTGCACCAACTTAATATACTCTATGTACCTTCGGTACAGAGTATAACTAGAGAACAGAAAAACAATGGAAAACGAGAGCGTAAGTTAAAGTCGACTAACCGACTTCGATATACCCGTTACTCATGAAAACAAATGTTTAATAGCCTTCCTGTGTGATCACCGATCTTGATGAAAATTTCAGGGCTTATAAATGTGGCGAATATAAATCTAAGTTTTAAATTTGAGATCGATTTCTCTAAAATTGTGGGAGATATTCAACATTTTTTATTGTGGGGGCGGGGGTGGGCGTGGCAAAAATTTGAAATAAACTTGATCTGCGTGCAGACAATAGGAGTCTACACTTCAAAATTGGTTGCTCTAGCTCTTCTAGTCTCTGAGATCTAGGTGTTCATACAGACAGACGGACGGACGGACAGACGGACAGACGGACATGGCTATATCGACTCGGCTGTTGATGCTGATCAAGAATATATATACTTTATATGGTCGGAAATGATTCCTTCTGCCTGTTACATACATTTGCACGACTTTAGTATACCCTTTTACTCTACGAGTAACGGGTGGGTATAAAAAGATACCTTTCTTCTTCCTTTCCTCCGCCATATTCCATAGGACATCCCCTTATACACGTCAAGACCCACACCAGTTTTGGTTATTTTAAAACTTCTGAAAAACAAAGAAATATAAAAACTTATTGGGCTTAACTGGAATTCGAACCCACGACCATACGCACTAAACACGAATGGAATGTCATCTCATCGCTCACGACCATCGCCATCGTTTGTAGCCGCATGTCAAAAATGCTACTTAAACTTTGTCGCTCTCGCTCTCAAATCAAAAATGCTACTTAAATTTTGTCGCTCTCTCTCTCTTAATTATGAACATGTGATCTCAAAGGGGATTGAAGTAAGCACATTTGGAATGATTCAAGTTCGAAAGGCTTGGGCCATTCCCTGGAAGCTTGAATTGTGTCGAATATCCTGTAAATCGAGATTGAATTTTTAAGCTCATGCCGGGCTTACTCCAAAGTTAAAAAGATTGAAAATATCCTGCCGTTTTTTTTCTGTGCAGCAATCAAACGAAAAGGCTTAACGACGCGTAGATTATTTCACTGTTAAAATCATCAATAATCTTAGTCACCTATTAATCAATAAACCTAATCATTAACTTTAAAAATTCAGGAGCTGTCATTGTTTGATTGGATACACAATTAATACCTCAGTCCCACATATTTTGGGGGCTCAACCTAAAAAAAACGAGAAGTGCTAGTGCGATAAAATACAAAATTTAGTTCAAGTGTGAGCTACAACGAAGACAAACAAAAGAAAGTTCAGACAAAATCTAATTTTACCACATGAGTTAAAAGGAATTGCATACAGAAAGCGACACTCATGCAGCCATGCGCGACTGAACGAAGGAACACACGTACAGAAAAAAATCGGTGTAGAAAAAAAACTCAACGAAAATGGCACAGTTAAAAGACTTTGACTGCCTGAGGGGAAACGCTGCGCGTAGAAAAGAGACAAAATATTCTTCTTTTGCATAGATTCGTGTTTGAGAGAGATGGCGACAGAAATAACCGCAAACGGTTGCGCGAGTTTCAGGGTTGTGAATACAGTGAACGGGACAGAACAACGATAAAATGAATTACGTTGCCGAATACCTTTCCGATAATGATCTTCCGGTAATCTTTAATGTTTTACATTTGCCTCATAATAAGAAGGATTTGTCAAAAAACATTTTTTCCAATTTAAAGAAAGGCAATTTATTGCCAGTTGCTGGCTTAAACGCAGAAAGCAAGGAAAAGGAAAGTGAAGACGAAATCTCGGAGGAAGAACAGAGTGAAATCGAAAATGAATACCGTAGCGTAGAAAGCAACAAAAGTGGCAGTGAAAATACAAATAGTGTTTCATCCGAAGATGTGTCGAGGTTTGCCTTAAATTTTCGTGACGCCAATGATGGAAATTAGACCGCGTGGATTAAGACCGCGGTCGGCGGTCTAATTGCATTCTGAAAAATGAATTTAGACCGCCATCACAAAATGAAATTAAGCCGCCTTCACAATATGAAATTAGACCGCGCAGTCTAGTTTTTCAATGTTTGTTGTTTGAACGGATTGTGGATAGATACTTTTAAACTCTTTTCCACACCCGCCGAAGACAATTTTTATACCCGTTACTCGTAGAGTAAAAGGGTATACTAAAGTCGTGCAAATGTATGTAACAGGCAGAAGGAATCATTTCCGACCATATAAAGTATATATATTCTTGATCAGCATCAACAGCCGATTCGATATAGCCATGTCCGTCTGTCCGTCTGTCCGTCTGTCCGTCCGTCCGTCCGTCCGTCCGTCCGTCTGTCTGTATGAACACCTAGATCTCAGAGACTAGAAGAGCTAGAGCAACCAATTTTGAAATGTAGACTCCTATTGTCTGCACGCAGATCAAGTTTATTTCAAATTTTTGCCACGCCCACCCCCGCCCCCACAATAAAAAATGTTGAATATCTCCCACAATTTTTGAGATATCGATCTCAAATTTAAAATGTACATGTATATTCGCAAAATCTATAAGCCCTAAAATTTTCATCAAGATCGGATGATAAATAGCCGAGTTAAAAAAATGTTGCATACTTTTCGGCTGACCCACCTCAGGCATACAGGAAGGCTATTAAACATTTGTTTTCATGAGTAACGGGTATATCGAAGTCGGTTAGAGCCGACTTTAACTTACGCTCTCGTTTTTTTTAGAAATCGCGCGATACTGCCTGAGGTGGGTCAGCCGAAAAGTATACAACATTTTTTGAACTCGGCTATTTATTATCCGATCTTGATGAAAATTTCAGGGCTTATAGATGTTGCGAATATAAATCTACGTTTTGAATTTGGGGGGGCGTGGGTGGGCGAGGCAAACATTTGAAATAAACTTGATCTGCGTGCAGACAATAGGAGTCTACATTTCAAAATTGGTTGCTCTAGCTCTTCTAGTCTCTGAGATCTAGGTGTTCAAACAGACAGACGGACGGACGGACAGACGGACATGGCTATATCGACTCGGCTGTTGATGCTGATCAAGAGTATATATACTTTATATGGTCAGAAATGATTCCTTCTGCCTGTTACATACATTTGCACGACTTTAGTATACCCTTTTAATGTACGAGTAACGGGTATAATCAAGAAGAAGCCACCTCTTAACCCGGCTCGGAAGTTACAACGCCTTGATTTCGCGCGCGCACATGTCACCTGGACTTCGGAGTGGCAACGTGTTGTCTTTTCGGACGAAAAAAAATTTAATTTGGAGGGTCCCGATGGCTACAGCTACTATTTTCATGATCTTCGAAAAGAACCACACCATCTTGATAAGTTGCACAGCAGTGCTGGAGGTATTATGGTATGGGGGGCCATTTTCTATTATGGCACCTGTGAGCTTAAATTTATTCCAACCACCATGAATGCGTTGTGTTATAATGTTATATTGAAAGAGGCCTTTCCACATTTCCAAACTCTTTTTGCAAATCTAAAATGGATTTATCAACATGGTAATGCCCCTATACATACGACCCGGATTGTTAAATCGTATATAGCGAGCCAAAACGTGGAGTTATTAAACTGGAAACCCTATTCACCGGACTTGAATATCGTTGAGAATGTGTGGGGATGGCTAACACGTGAAGTATATGGATCAGGTCAGCAATATTCGAGCGTTCCCGAACTAATTGCGGCTATCAAATTAGCATGGGGCTCGATATCGTTGAATTATTTGGGAAAATTGTATGCATCCCTCCAGACCGAATGTGTGAGGTTTTGGAGAAAAAAGGAGGCTCAACACACTATTAAAAACTTTTTTTGGTTTAAAAACATGTTAGTAATTTCTTATTTAAGTAATATTGTTATTTGAAAAGGATTGAAATATTCTTAAATAGATTTTTAGATAAAGTGTCCTATTCAAGTGGTGCAAAATGAAGACTCCAAAATTTGTTACTTATTGGTTAACAATGTTTTTTGTATACTTACAACTTTTGAATAATTTTGTAATTTTCGTCTAATTACTACATTTAAATAAACTTTATAAGAAAACAAAAATTATTTTCCTAGATGGCTTGGTTTAGCAGCAATTAACTATAGAAAATCGACTTTAGAGGTGTCCTATTCAAGTGGCGAGCAGTGTAGTTGAGGCGAATCAAATCGAACTGATTGAGGGGACTGGAGGCGGTTAGAAGTGTTTGAATGTTGGCCAAATAGATTTTAAACTCCTCGCTGGTGGTTTGTGTGGCAGGAGACGTCACATGATATTGCGCACACCGCCACCAATAGCCACACAGGTACAGACCAGACCGTGCTCCGGTCCGCCGGTGTTCTCTGGCGGGTTTCCGTGTGTTTCTTATCCGCCAAGTCCCGCACCTAGCTCCTCACTTTCATGGAGTTTATTATTTCAATTTGGCCATTCAATTTCGCCGCACAAATTAGAATAAAAACCTATTTTGTTCACGTCACGGCAAAAAATGAGGCGTTAACAACACTTAAAGCACTTAACAGCGGTTGAACAAAACGTAGTGGCAAACGTAAGCATTTTTCGCGATTGGTAGAAACCGAATTTGAAACGGCAACACTCAAAAATTCCTTAGCAGTTTTTATACTCTGTACCGAAGGTACATAGAGTATATTAAGTTTGTGCAAAAGTATGTAACAGGGAGAAGGAATCGTTTCCGACCCTATAAAGTATATATATTCGTGATCAGCTTCAACAGCCGAGTCGATATAGCCATGTCCGTCTGTCCGTCCGTCCGTATGAACGAAGAGATCTCAGAGATGGTAAGAGATAGAGGTTTGACATGTATGGGACATAAATTTCTTATACTTGCAGGCAGATCAAGTTTATTTTCAATTTTCGACACGCACCCTCCCGCCCGCGTAATTTGGAAAAAACGTGTATCTTCCACAGTTTTGATGATAGATGGTTTGTACCTTCTAGAGATATCTAGTAATCAAAATTATTTATCGTTTTCCTGAAGAAATGATAAAGATCGCATGAACGATACTCAAGTTATGAGCAAAAAACGGCCAGTTAACACCCCCCACCCCCCCACCCATAACCGCAGCATTCCATTGAACAAAGGCAAGCATAGTGACAGAGAGAGATAGAGAGAGAGAGAGAGACTTAGAGAGCGTACCACGGTGTGTGTTAACTGGCCGTTTGACTCGTGAGCAAATGCAAGTGTAAAGGTGCAGAGTATGTTATAGTCGGGCTTGACCGACTTTCTTTCTTGTTTTTATATAGAGTTTTTCATTTCGCGTCCGTTTTCGTACCCATGGACAGGGCCCTTAAACAACAAATTATTCTCTCTCGTTCAAATAAAACATGAGTTACAGACAACAGTATCAATGCTCACACTGTCAAAGCTATCATTTTAATAAACAATCTAGTGTCTGATTGGGAGTTGATGATCTACTTCGATTCGTTAACAAAGCACGTGTGAATGCTAGCATTAGCAAGGGAACTGACTGTGACTGTTAAACTGTTAAAACTATCAACATTATTAAAACTAGCAACCAGGGTGATCAATTCATAAGCTCAGTACTACCAGATCTCCATGGTAACAAAACCGCTTAGTGTTTAAGAAACTACATAACCATGATTATGACAGTATTGAACCGCGATAAATACCATGGATGACTAATGGAAAAGAATATAATCAAGAGCATAAAGAATGTTTCAAACCACTTTCCGTGACTGACAAATCATTAAATCGCGGAAAATTACTAAAGAGGATCAAAAATCGTTATAGTGCCAAACAAACTTTATTTCTAACTCAGTGGAAAATCCTGTTTTAAACCATTTTCCGTGGCTGACCTAAAAATGGTAGAATTGATGTCAGTTTCGTTGCATTTTTACTAAGTTTGGTTTTCATTTGCTATATTTTCGCCATTTAATGATTAGTCAGTCACTGAAAGGGGTTTGAAACATTCATTATGATCTTGACTATATTCTTTACCATTCGTCATCCTTGGGATATATCGCAATTCAGTATTTTCAAAATCATGGTTATGTAGTTATGAGTCGTCGTTTGTAATCTGGAAAACAGTTTCTTAAGTGTTTAGCGTTTTTATTACCATGGAGATCCCTGAGCTGTGAACTGCGCTTATGCTTAGACCACTACTAATATTTTTTATTATTTCACCTATTGTGTTCTTCCTTGTATGTGTTCTTATTTATTATTTTCGCGTACATTAATAAATTTATTGCATACATACAAATCACGAAAATTGTCCATTATTTTCAGAAATAAGAAAATTAAGCATAGGAGAATTACAACAAAATCAACACTGTTAACACGAACTGAAACATAAATATTTAAATAATAGTCTGAGAGTGAGACACATGAGATAACAACACACGGCTGCTTAGCTTTGACTCAATGAATCTTTGAATAAAATGATATAAAACGAGAGCGTAAGTTAAAGTCGGCTCTAACCGACTTCGATATACCCGTTACTCATGGAAACAAATGTTTAATAGCCTTCCTGTGAGCCTGAGGTGGGACAGCCGAAAAGTATGCAACATTTTTTACTCGGCTATTTATCATCCGATCTTGATGAATGAATTTAAGGGCTTATAGATATTCCGAATATGAATGTACGTTTTAAATTTCATCATCAATCGATATCTTAACAAGTAAGAGCGCTGTACTCGAGTTTCCCGACTACAAAATACCCTGTTCAATTGAGACAATTGTTTAATAACTTTTGTGTTTTTGCTCGTATCTTATTTTCCTTTTGAGAGTAGTTAGATGTAAGGCCTAAGATAGTATATATTAAGCCACCAGGTTCAAACTCTAAAATTGTGGCTGTGACAGTTTTTTGCGGTTTGAGGGGGGAGGGGGGGATATTTTCAAAATCTGAAACAAACTTGATCTGGGTACGGTATACACCTATGTGCATGCCAAAATTTGTGTCTCTATCTCTTATAGTCTCTGAAATCGACGCGTTCATACAGACAGACAGACAGACGGACAGACGGACAGACGGACATGGCTATATCGACTCGGCTGTTGATGCTGATCAAGAATATATGTATATACTTTTTATGGTCGGAAATGATTCCTTCTGCCTGTTACATACATTTGCACGACTTTAGTATACCCTTTTACTCTACGAGTAACGGGTATAACAAGAAAGAAAGTCGGTCAAGCCCGACTATTACATACTCTGCACACTTAATGTCGCAGCTCGAATTTGGTCACGAGTCAAACGTCCAGTTAACACACAACGCACATCGCAGTGCGCTCTCTAAATCTCTCTCTCTCTCTCTCTCTCTCTTTCTCTCTCTCACTAAAATTGCTTCTGCTGAACGCAATGCTTAGGTTATGGGTGGGGTGGGTGGTGGGTGTTAACTGACCGTTTTTTTGCTCATAACTTGAGTATCGTTCATCCGATCTTTATCATTCCTTCAGCAAATCGATAAATAATTTTGAGTGCTAGATATCTCTAGAAAGTACGAACCATCTATCATCAAAACTGTAGGAGATATGACGTTTCTTCCAAATTGCGGGGGCGTGAGGGGGCGTGGCAAAAATTGAAAATAAACTTGATCTGCGTGCAGACAATAGGAGTCTACATTTCAAATTTGGTTGCTCTAGCTCTTCTAGTCTCTGAGATCTAGGTGTTCATACAGACAGACGGACGGACGGACAGACGGACAGACGGACGGACGGACAGATGGACATGGCTATTTCGAATCGGCTGTTGATGCTGATCAAGAATATATATACTTTATATGGTCGGAAATGATTCCTTCTGGCTGTTACATACATTTGCACGACTTTAGTATACCCTTTTACTCTACGAGTAACGGGTATAATAATTCAATAAGAGTTGTTTCGTTTCGACATATGAGTTGTTTCGATAATGTGCACAGTGTGATTGCCTACGTGTAGGGCTCTAATATGAATGTAATTTGGTATGCGAGTCAATATGTATGTACAATGTACAATATATCTCTGCTACTTAAATGACAGTTTTAATTTTTAAGGACATTTATTGTCGCAATTTTTCGCTAATAGACAAAAGGGTCTTGGGTGTTGTACCTTAGCCACCTCGATATCATAGTGCGGCGAAAACTGTATGTATTAATTGAAAGTGTCATTTTAGCCTTAGCACGATTTATTCACTAACATTCATACATATGTAAGAGCCCACAGCCTCAACCGTTTATTCAAGAGTTCTAAGACTTTACGTGGACCATCGTTTAAGTTTGAAGGCTCGCACTCTGAAAGAAATGAAGGAAAATTCTTTCCCGAAGTGTGCGACAATGCCCGGAAAATTTTCTATTGGGCAAATGTGCAAAATAATTGGGCAAGTGATTTTCCGAATTAAGACCACAAACAATATTTTTAGTTGATTTAAATTCAGCTCGGTTTGTAAGCTTTTGGGACAAGGCGGTATTATGGCCAATCGTTATTTTTCAGCCGATCTAAATTAAACTCAGTTTGTAAGTTCGTTGGGCAGAATGAATGGAAAAACGAGAAGGCCAAGCTAACTTCGTCTGTGCCGAAGTTTTTATACCCTTGCAAATGCTGTTTTTGAAATGTCAGAGTTTAAGAACGCTTACATAAAAATCTAACAATTTTTTAACTAAAACCCATTTTCCTACAGGTAAACATCTGATTTCGACCAAATTTCACGAATCTTTTTAAAAACATATCCAATTAACAATCGCAGAGTTTAAGAAAGATAAAATTTAAGACAGAAAAGTTTTTCTCACTAAGACTCATTTTCCGACCGATCGGTCCTATGGCAACCATAAGATATAGTCACCCGGTGTCGATCAACTTTTTCAAATTAGTTTAATATTAAGAATCACCGACTTTAAGAACTATTTATTTGAAACCAAAAAAGTTTTTTTCACTAAGACCCATTTTCCGACCGATCGGTCCTATGGCAGCTATAAGATATAGTCATCCGAATTTGACCAAAATTTGCAAATCTGTTAAGAAGCATATAATATTTATTATCGCCGTGTTTTATGACGCTAGCATTGAAAACAAAAAAGTTTTTCTCACTAAGACCCATTTTCCGACCTATTGTTCCTATGACAGCTATAAGATATAGTCATCCGATCTTGACCAAAATTTGCAAATGTTTGAAAGCAGATAATATTAACAATGGCCGAGTTTAAGGCCGCTAACGTTGAAAACAAAAAATTTTTTCTTACTAAGACCCATTTTTTGACCGATGGTTCCTATGGCAGCTATAAGATATAGTCATCCGATCCGGTCGGTTCCGACATATTAGTAGCGTGCAGTAAAAAGAAGACTCTGTGCAAAATTTCGGCTCGATAGCTTAAAAACTGAGAGACTAGTTTGCGTAGAAACAGACGGACAGACAGACAGACGGACAGACAGACGGACAGACAGACGGACGGACAACGCTCAATCGACTCAGCTCGTCGCCCTGATCAAGAATATATATAGTTTATGGGGTCGGAAATGAATATTTCTATGCGTTGCAAACTTCTGGGCAAAATTATAATACCCTTTGCAAGGGTATAATAATTCTCAACCTAGAGAAAATCCACCTTCACCGTCGGAAAAAGGGGGGACAGGGTTGAGATCAAGGCCAAAACAGATAAAAATGAACCTTGATTTGTGTGCCAAAACAAATTGGAAAATAACTTTCAAATCCACCTAAAAGTTGGAAAAAGGGAGTGGAGGATGTTCAAGAGCAATCCGTAGTACAAAATAGAAGCGACTATTTGGATTTTTTAAATAATGTGCGCCTTCAAAATTTATTTAAATTAACAAAAATTACAGTAAATTACTGTGTTATTTCCAAATTGCAAGAAATTGTAAGGGTAAATATAATATTTAAAATAATATAATTCTTTATAGTTTTTTTTCTATAATTTTTAAAAGCGCTATGATATTGGGAAACTGATATTGTGGCTTATTTGAGGATGCAAAAGACTATCAATATTATATTCTGAGATTTTTCTATTAGAAAAACGTTTTTTACAATGTTTATAAGTTTACAAACGTTATAAACTTGGATTTTTATCAAAAATTAACCACATCAAAATCCAAAAAATTTTAAGTTATGTAAAAATCAAAACATTGATTGTTTTTCCCAGGGACCGTAACTGTTGTAACTTTTAAGATAAAAACTACGAAATAACAATTATTTTAAAATTTTAATGCAAAAAAAAAATATAATTGTTATCATACAACTCAAAAATAAACATTTTTTAATAACAATTAAATTTTTTTTATTTTAAAATAAAAACGAGAAGGCCAAGCTAACTTCGTCTGTGCCGAAGTTTTTATACCCTTGCAAATGCAAATAAAAATCAGAAATTTTTCAAACTAAAACCTATTTTCCGACAGATAAACATCTGATTTCGACCAAATTTCGCGAATCTTTCTAAACACATATAAAATTAACAATCGTTGATTTTAAAAACGATAAAATTCAAACGAAAAAAGTTATTCTCACTAAACTCATTTTCCGACCAACCATCATAGGACCGCCTTTAGATATAGTCTTCCGACTTCGACCAAATTTTGCGAATATATTTGAAAGCATACAGAATTAGTAATCAGACGCTAACATTAAAAACAAAACAAATTTCTTACTAAGAACTATTTTCGACCGATCGGTCCTATGGCAACCATAAGATATAGTCACCCGATGTCGATCAACTTTTTCAAATTAGTTTGAAAGCGAGTAACATAAAGAATCACCGACCTTAAGAACGATTTACTTGAAAACAAAAAGTTATTTTCCCTAAGACCCATTTTCCGACCGATCGGTCCTAAGGCAGCTATAAGATATAGTCATCCGACTTTGACCAAAGTTTGCAAATCTGTTTGAAAGCATATAATATTATTAATGGACGAGTTTAAGGACACTTACAATGAAAACAAAAAAGTTTTTCTCAGTAAGACCCATTTTCCGACCGATTGTTCCTATGGCTGCTATAAAATATAGTCATCCGATCCGGGTATTAGCAGAGTGCAGTAAAAAGAAGACTCTGTGCAAAATTTCAGCTCGATAGCTTTAAAACTGAGAGACTAGTTTGCGTAAAAACAGAAATACAGACAGACAGACGGACAGACAGACGGACAGACAGACGGACAGACAGACGGACGGACAAAGCTCAATCGACTCAGCTCGTCGCCCTGATCAAGAATATATATAGTTTATGGGATCGGAAATGAATATTTCAATGCGTTCCCAACTTCTGGGCAAAATTATAATACCCTTTGCAAGGGTATAATGATCCGAAAAATAAATTTTTTAATTGTAAGTCTTGAATTTAAGGATAACATTACATATACTTTATTTTAAGAATATCATCTTTAAAAAATAATAAAATGAATAAATAGTTTGAATGAATAACTTTGGTTACAATGAATAACATTGGTTATTTAATACTGGTTGTTTCATATACACAATATCATAAGGGTATTATAAAACGAGAGCGTAAGTTAAAGTCAGCTCTAACCGACTTCGAAATACCCGTTACTCACGGAAAGAAACGTTGAATAGCCTTCCTGTGTGTCTGAGGCAGGACAGCCGAAAAGTATGCAACATTTTTTTAACTCGGCTTATCATCATCCGATCTTGATGAAAATTGGAGGGCTTATAGATGTTGCGAATATAAACTTAAGTTTTCAATTTGAGATCGATATCTCAAAAATTGTGGGAGTTATTCAACATTTTTTATTGTGGGGGCGGGGGTGGGCGTGGCAAAAATTTGAAATAAACTTGATCTGCGTGCAGACAATAGGAGTCTACATTTCAAAATTGGTTGCTCTAGCTCTTCTAGTCTCTGAGATCTACACTCAGAGAAAAAATAGAGAATTTCGTTCTTGAATCAAGAGCATTCGTTCTCAAAAGTACGGTGAGAGTGAAAATTCTTGATCCAAGAGCGAAATTCTTGATTCAAGAGTGAATTTTTTATCCCGACATTCCTGATTCAAGAGTTTCAGCTCTTGATCCAAGAATGAATAATTATTGATTCAAGAGTTTCAGTACTTGATCCAAGAACGAATAATTCTCAAAATAAATATAATGATAAATATAATAAATAAATAAATGGGGGGGTGCGGTGGTAGAGGCACGACCGACCCGACCCGACCCGACCGACGTGGTGGTCCGTGTCGTCTACCTCCCCCGTCCCACTCACCATTATCAGCCACACCAACCCCAACACCACCACCCACCCACCAAACTTTGTTTTAAGTTGTGATTGATTTTGAGATAACCACATAGATATTTTTTTTTTTTTACTTACTTTTGTGGGACTTGAACTCGGTACCTCGAAAGACTGAAACACACACAGGCGACGGGCAGTTTAACGAGCTCAGCTAACCTTCGTAAGGTAAAAGACGCGACGAAATCACACTTATAAATAAACGCAGTTGCCTTTATAACACAACAACAAACTGCGCATGCGCTCTCACTCTCTGCGCTCTCATTCTCTCAACGACCAACTGCGCATGCGCCCTCACTCTCTGCGAGAGTTCCAACGCTACTCTCTCAAAGTTAAGTTGCCCTCACCCCCCTTGCCTATAAAAAACAAAATTGAGAACGTCATGAGCGTTCGTACTCAAATTATTCGTTCTATTTTTTTCTTAGTGTAGGTGTTCATACAGACAGACGGACGGACGGACGGACGGACAGACGGACAGACGGACGGACGGACGGACGGACAGGCGGGCAGACGGACATGGCTATATCGACTCGGCTGTTGATGCTGATCAAGAATATATATACTTTATATGGTCGGAAATGATTCCTTCTGCCTGTTACATACATTTGCACGACTTTAGTATACCCTTTTACTCTACGAGTAACGGGTATGAAAGCACAGTGCTACAAATTTCAAAAAAAAATTTAAATAACCTGGGTATTGACATAGCGTACGCTGTGGAGCAGGTCGCGCGTAGTACTTCCTCATACTTGGTTTTCCTCGGGGACCCTCAAAATCTGAAGTTATGGGCCAAAAACCGCTTTTTGCTTTTTTACCTTTATTAAATAGATATAACGCGCACATTGACCGTCTGATTGTTTATAACCTTGTCGATTCCGATAGCGACGAGACCAATCTAGTATATTTTAATCAATGGTTTGGCTGATTTAACGCGATGGCTGAGAAATGCGGCTTACAGATGTGGCATTTTCAACTTTTTTTTTCTTTTAAATTTCGACTTTGGCCACCACTGGTGTTCGGGCTGAACCCTACCCGATCTGCTAGGAGAAGCACTAAGTGCAATCGAACCGTTCGATGTTACTGACGAAAATTACCCAAAGGCGATTGCACAATTGAAGGCACGTTATGACAAAAAGGTATTGATATTTTTGGAGCCGATGTCACAGAAGTCAGGTGCTTCGCCTCTTCGATCAATTTTAAATACTGCATCAGCAATTCGTAGTTCCCTGTTGACATTAGGAACAGAAGCTGAAATAATGAATTGCAAATCATACAACTCGTATTGTCCAAAGTAGATGCAAAGACCAAGTTAGCATATGATTCAAAACAAGACTTTGAGACGCTGCCAACTTGGGACGGATGTTATACAACCTTGTCAAGGCATTGCCAATTCCTTGAAAGCCAAACTAAGCTTCCTTCAGGGGAACAGAAAAGAGAGCAAAGGCCAAGCTCTAACCCACGAAAGGCATACGTAAATACGCAATAAAATTGTCTACATTGTCGTAGCTCAGACTATGGTCTAGGAACCTGTTCATCATTTCTACATCTGTCATACGAAGAAAGGTTTTAGTTTATTCGTCAGATAAAATTATGTCTGAATTGTCTTCGTCCAGGGCACGCCTGGAAAACGTAAATTTCGCTGCCAAGTGTGCACACCACACGTGTCTACACAGATATACAACCACAGAAGTGACAACGCAGACAATGTTTAATCAACAAAGTATCCACGGAGGTACATCACAAGCAGTAGCAACATCATAAGTGCTACAAACAAACCGTCGTGCAATGATTCCTACGGCACTTGTTCCTATTAAAGATAAATATGGGTTATATCAGCCAGCTAAAGCATTACTAGATTCATGTTCAGAGATCAACTTTATGACGGAAGCTTGCAAAACGTCTTCAGCTCAAATTCAAGAGAACTAGGCAGGAAGTCTCAGGAATTTCTGACATGCAGACAGAACTGCAGTTTTCAGTGACAACTACAATAAAGTCACGAAAGTCATCACATAGTTGGTTGTCTCAGTTTGCCGTAACCAAATCCATTTCACTGAATCATCCGTCCGTCCGTCCGTCTGTCTGTATGAACACCTAGATCTCAGAGACTAGAAGAGCTAGAGCAACCAATTTTAAAATGTAGACTCCTATTGTCTGCACGCAGATCAAGTTTATTTCAAATTTTTGCCACGCCCAACCCCGCCCCCACAATAAAAAATGTTGAATAACTCCCACAATTTTTGAGGTATCGATCTCAAATTTAAAACTTACATTTATATTCGCATCATCTATAAGCCCTCCAATTTTCATCAAGATCGGATGATAAATAGCCGAGTTAAAAAAATGTTGCATACTTTCCGGCTGCCCCATCTCAGGCATACAGGAAGGCTATTAAACATTTGTTTTCATGAGTAACGGGTATATCGAAGTCGGTTAGAGCCGACTTTAACTTACGCTCTCGTTTATCATGGGGTAGGAGACCCGGTCGAGTCCGGGGGTCTTGCTATGTATGTTGGCCCAGATTCGGGAAGGGGGTGTGTTAGGGTTTATTTCAGATGTAAAAGATTCGAGGGTCGAACGTTTGGCTATTTTTAATTCTCGTTTGAATAAGGCGTTAGCTCTTTTGTAGTTAAGGATATTTGTGGTGGATATATTTCGCTTCAGGATGGACCAATGTTGGTTTTTATTTTGTTTGAGGGTTTGGTGGAGGACGTTCCACCAGGGAACCAGATATTGGGAGCTAGGTTTGGCAACTGATTGTGGTATAGATTCGTTTGCACTTTGGCGAACTATTTTTATAATATTGGCTGATTCTTTGTTGATATTGCTGCTAGTGGGGCGTTGGAGATGGAAGTGCTTGCTAGCTTCTTCAAATTTGGGCCTGTCAGCGGCGTCAAGCTTGAATTTGGGTGTGAATGTAGGTTATGATGTTGACTCAAAGAGGGAGGTGATGATGGGAAAGTGATCACTGCAGAATATTAAATTAAATAGTAAATTGGAGGGCAAGGGTGGGAGTAGCTAGTGTGAGGTCGATATGAGTAAGAGTGTGGTGAGTGCTAAAGTGGGTTGGTGAACAGTCATTAAGTGGGACCAAAGGAGATGAATTTATAAACTTCGCGAGGGTGTTACCTTTTTTATTATTTCGGGGCGAGCCCCAAAGTCTGTGCCAGCTATTGAAGTCACCTGTGATGATGGTAGGAGTGGATAGGTCATTGTAAACATTCTAGAGGTTGTTGATTATAAAGTTGTTTCTTGGTGGGATGTATGAGCTAATTATGTTGAAGGTGGCTTTTGAGTGTACTTGAATACCTATTGAGTCGAAGTCTTGCTGTAGGTTAATTTCATTGTGTTGGAGAGATGTGTGGATGAGGATGGCGACGCCGCCTGATGAGTTGACGGAAGAGTTGTAAGTGTATAATTTGTAGTTAATTGGGATGGGAATGTGTCTATGTGAGTGAAGATGGGTTTCTTGAAGTGATATGATTTTTGGGGAGTATTTTTATACCCTGTTCCCATTAAAAATGGGAAAAGGGGATCATGAAGTTGTGCAAATGTATGTAACAGGCAGAAGGAAGCTTCTCCGACCCTATCAAGTATATATATTCTTGATCAGCATCAACAGTCGAGTCGATATAGCCATGTCCGTCTGTCCGTCTGTCTGTATGAACGCGTCGATCTCAGAGACTAGAAGAGCTAGAGACACAAATTTTGGCATGCACATAGGTGTATACCGTACCCAGTTCAAGTTTGTTTCAGATTTTGAAAATATCCCCCCCTCCCCCCTTAAACCGCAAAAAACTGTCACAGCCACAATTTTAAAGTTACAACCTGGTGGCTTAATATATACTATCCTAGGCCCTATATCTAACTACTCTCAAAAGGAAAATAAGATACGAGCCGGGGGGAATGCCCAAGTCTCATCTAGGATTCTCTCCTCCTGTGTCCGCACGCGTGTGTCTGTGTGTATGCGAGTGTGTTTGTGTGTCTTTCTCAATTGAACAGGGTATTTTGTAGTCGGGAAACACTACTACAGCGCTCTTACTTGTTTAATTAATATTTGCAATTGATCATAGTTATTGATATAGCCATTGCAGTTCCATTGAATTAGATTAAGTACCATGATTGGAAAATCAAGAGAAGAAGTGTGGTTGTAGTGTAGCTTTTTAGTTAAAGTTTGATCAAATGTTTCATTATAGCAATAGATTAGCTGAGCTGCGTCTTTGGCAGTCTTCGTAGTCGTGGTGTTAATTAAGAGATTTTGCAGTAATCTCTTAAATATGCACAACGTCAAGGGAGGGCTATGCAAAGGCGGAGCTCAGCTAGAAAGAAGAAACAGTTAGAGTTATTTTAAATTAGGTTTAGGTTTGGTTGTTGCTTTGAGAGTAGATTTAAGTGAGCTGTTGTTCTTGTTGAAGATTTTTATACTCTGTACCGAAGGTACATAGAGTATATTAAGTTTGTGCAAAAGTATGTAACGGAGAAGGAATCGTTTCCGACCCTATAAAGTATATATATTCTTGATCAGCATCAACAGCCGATTCGATATAGCCATGTCCGTCTGTCCGTCCGTCCGTCTTTCCGTCCGTCCGTGTGAACGAAGAGATCTCAGAGATGGTAAGAGATAGAGGTTTGACATGTATGGGACATATATTTCTTATACTTGCAGGCAGATCAAGTTTATTTTCAATTTTTGCCAAGCCCCCTCCCGCCCCCGCAATTTGGAAAAACCGTCATATCTCATACAGTTTTGAAGATAGATCGTTCGTACCTTCTAGAGATACCTGTAAACAAAATTATTTATCGATTTGCTGAAGGAATGATAAAGATCGGATGAACGATACTCAAGTTATGAGCAAAAAACGGCCAGTGAACACTCACCACCCCCCCACCCATCACTACAGCATTCTATTGAACGGCAATCTTAGTGAGAGAGAGAGAGTGAAACTTAGAGATGAGCGAGTATAACTCGTGAGCAAATGCGAGCTGCGACGTTAAGGGTACAGAGTATGTTATAGTCGGGCTTGACCGACTTTCTTTCACCGAAGTATGTAACAGGCAGAAGAAATCGTTTCCGACCCTATAAAGTATATATATTCTTCATCAGCATCAACAGCCGAGTCGATATAGCCATGTCCGTCTGTCCGTCTGTCTGTCTGTCCGTCCGTCCGTATGAACGAAGAGATCTCAGAGATGGTAAGAGATAGAGGTTTGACATGTAAGGGACATATATTTCTTATACTTGCAGGCAGATCAAGTTTATTTTCAATTTTTGCCACGCCCCCTCGCGCCCCCGCAATTTGGAAAAAACGTCATATCTCCTACAGTTTTGATGATAGATGGTTCGTACTTTCTAGAGATATCTAGTACTCAAAATTATTTATCGATTTGCTGAAGAAATGATAAAGATCGGATGAACGATACTTAAGTTATGAGCAAAAAACCGTCAGTTAACACCCACCACCCACCCCACCCATAACCTAAGCATTGCGTTCAGCAGAAGCAATCTTAGTGAGAGAGAGAGAGAGAGAGAGAGACTTAGAGAGCGCACTGCATGGTGCGTTGTGTGTTAACTGGCCGTTTGACTCGTGACCAAATGCGAGCTGCGACATTAAGGGTGTAATAGTCGGGCTTGACCCGACTATTGAATTATTTTTAATTAATTTTTTATAATGTTTAATTTTATATGGCTCCGCGCCGCTCCGTACCGTTAAAAAAAACAATAATTAACAAGAAAGAAAGTCGGTCAAGCCCGACTATAACATACTCTGTACCCTTAACGTCTCAGCTCGCATTTGCTCACGAGTTATACGCGCTCATCTCTAAGTTTCACTCTCTCTCTCTCTCTCTCTCTCTCACTAAGATTGACGTTCAATAGAATGCTGCGGTGGTGGGTGGGGTGGTGCTGGGTGTTTATTGGCCGTTTTTTGCTCATAACTTGAGTATCGTTCATCCGATCTTTATCATTCCTTCAGCAAATCGATAAATAATTTTATTTACAAGGTATCTCTAGAAGGTACGAACGATCTATCTTCAAAATTGTAGGAGATATGACGTTTCCAAATTGCGGGGGCGGGAGGGGGCGTGGCAAAAATTGAAAATAAACTTGATCTGCCTGCAAGTATAAGAAATATATGCCCCATACATGTCAAACCTCTATCTCTTACCATCTCTGAGATCTCTTCGTTCATACGGACGGACAGACGGACAGACGGACGGACGGACGGACGGACGGACGGACAGACGGACATGGCTATATCGACTCGGCTGTTGATGCTGATCAAGAATATATATACTTTATAGGGTCGGAAATGATTCCTTCTCCCTGTTACATACTTTTGCACAAACTTAATATACTCTATGTACCTTCGGTACAGAGTATAAAAACATCTTAACAAACTTTAAAAGCAGTATCAAGTGTAGCAAGTCCCTGGATAAGTTCGCGAGTGTTCTTTACCCACCGTGGACGATCCGTGTTTCACGTTATATAGACGTTTCACGTTATGAGATTCACGTAAAATTTTTCCTGGCCAAACTGCAGCTTTGGCGCATCGGAGGTTGCCGGCAACCTGTTGCTGAGTGCAGCTGCTGCTGTGTGGACAAATCCCGGCTGGGCTGGGTTGATATCCTCGATATCTTGCAGTGAAGTGTGGTGTTTTGAATATTGTGCTTCGACAAATTGCCAAACGTGTCTTGTTAATTGTTAAATTACATTTGTTTACATTTTGTAAATTTACAACAACAACAAACGTCTGGTGTCAGTGTTGTGTAGGGGTATCAGTGCTGTCCATCTAGCTATCACTTCTAGCCTTTTTCCGGCTAGTTGCGGTAGATTGGGTCAAAAAATAATTAAATTAATATTTACATTAATTTTAATTATTTGTTGCACCAGATGAATGGTACGGCCTCTAGGGAGCCTGCAGCTCCTCTTAAAAAACCTGGAAGTACTATGGACTCCCAAAAAGCTAGAGCTACATCACAATTGAGCTCGATTAACAAACCTGCTACTGTGACCAACCGAGCAAGGGGGTCCAGTAAGGCCCACACTACAAACGAGGGACTTGCCTTGCCCTTAAGCAGTGCCAAGACTAACAGTCAGCCACTATCGACTGTCAGATCAACTGTGAAGAGAGCAGGCACGGCTCCTATCGTGAGTAGTAGGTCGGCAGAGTTTAGCAGACCAGAACCATCAAAGGCTGCCGCAAGCGACAGACGTATGGCAATCAGAATCCTAAAAAGGAACGCGGTGTCCCCAATAAGCGAGAGTCAAGCCTCAAAGGAAGACTTCGAAAAAATCCAGCAGGATCTGAGTTGGGCAAAAACCATCGTTCCTGACTTCCGTCTGGATTATGTCAATCCCGCGAAGAAAGCTACCAGCGCTAAGCAGGATAGATCCTTGGAGGAAACCCAAACTGAGGCCCCCAAAAGACCAAAAACACATGGCGCCCCGCTCTCAATATCCTTTGCTGAAGTGGCAAAAGGAAAAAAGATCCTGGGTGTCATCGATGCCAGCAGGAATGATGGTGAAATTCCTCTACACCAATGGAAATGGGTAGAGGCCGAGCTGGGAGGTGTTGCCATGGAGGTGCTAAAAGCGAACCCTGGCCCACCGCCTATATGCAATAACGCGGGATGGTTTCAAGGAAACGTGAAGCTAATCGCGTGCGAGGATGAAAGGTCAGCGGAGCTGTACAAAGCCGTGATCGGAAAGGTGGGGGAAGTGTACCCAGGTGCTCAACTTAGGGCAGTTGATGCCAAAGACATCCCCTCTTGCCCTAGAGCGCGAGTTTGGCTGCCCAAAAAGCCAAGCGACCCATCGGACATACTCGAAATGATGTCTATGTTTAATCCGCATGTACCAACAGCGAACTGGAAGGTTATGAAAGTGGAGGAGTCCAGCAATGCGAATATCCACGTAATCTTCCAGATAAACAATGAGACAGTGGAGCACCTGGCTAAAACCAAAGGACTTTTGGATTACGCTTTTAAAAAAGTGAAAATGACTGTCTATAAGACAGATACGACGGCGCTAGCTAACCTAGCAGCGAGCGTAGAGGCAGAAGAGCCAAGCGATGACGATATGGAAACTGACAATCCACCTTCCCTAGAGGAGTCGGGAGGCTACATATCGTCAGGGTCAGACTATGGCACGAGTCTAGGTAGACTCTACACCGAGCATGAGCTTTTGCACGAAGAAAGAAATGATGATGCAGAAGGCGATGCTACCCTAACGGCAGAGGAAATACTTTCTGATGATGCAGATCCTTCAAATAAATCTGCATCACAGTAAAGCAGCTTCCGCTGCACTTCTGCTTCGCCTAGCAAAAGGTGAAACAGACATTGTTTTAGTCCAAGAGCCTTGGATCACTGGTGACAGGATCTGTGGCTTGAGGACGCCAAAATACAACTTGTACCACATTCGGGGTAAGGGTAAGCCGCGTACATGTATATTAGTAAAAAAAACTCTTAACGCATTTTTACTTCCCCAATTCAGTGATGGAGACATCACAACAGTCAACCTTGAATTGGGGAGCACCACCTACAGGTTGACTTCCTTCTATTTGGCTCATGATACAACGGAGCCAGTACCATCCCAACTATTTGAAGACCTAGTGCACAACAGTCAAGGCAGCAGAACCAGACTAATACTGGGTGGAGACGCTAATGCACACCATACAGAATGGTCCAGCACAGACACTAACGATCGTGGTGAGTTACTCTACGATTATCTTTTAAGTACGAATCTTATTATTTGTAATAAAGGTAATGACCCAACTTTTGTCACTAGAACTCTGAGGGAGGTACTAGATATCACCCTCATTTCAGAGTTTAAAATAGAAAATATTATTTCATGGAGAGTTCTATCAGACCACTCCTTCGCAGATCATAGATATATTGAGCTAAAGCTAATAGAATCATGCCCCGAACCTAAACAAACACAAAACTTAAAAAAAACGAACTGGAAACAGTATAAGAGACTTATAGTGAAAAATCTAGATGCAACTCCGCAATTCACACCTGTGAATGCGGAACAACTAGATGAAATAGTCCACATATTTACAACGACATGCACAAAGGCACTTGACAAATCATGCCCACATATTAAATACAAAATTCACCATAAGCCCCCCTGGTGGTCTAAAGACCTGGAGATACTAAGGAAAGAGTGTAGAAAGACATTCAACTCAGCTAAGAACACTAACCTGGATTCATCCTGGGAGATGTATAAAGCCAAGTTACGAGACTATAAAAGTGCAATGCGGAAAGCCAAACGACGCTCGTGGGCAAATTTCTGTACCAGTATTGAATCGACCTCCGAAGCATCAAGACTTCGGAAAATTTTAGCGAGTTCACCAACCCCTCCGGGACTCCTACAATATCCTGATGGAACTTGGGCTGACTCCAGCTCTGAATCCCTCAATTTACTTCTGGAAGCACATTTTCCTGGCTGTTCAACATCTTTGGAGCCCATAGAGGCACCTAGAGGTGACACGCTAAGTCACATAAGTGATATAGTAACTGAACATCGAATTAAGTGGGCTGTGAACACTTTTCAGCCCTACAAATCACCCGGGCCAGATAGAATCTTTCCCGCTCAGCTTCAACAATCACTACCACAAATAATTGCATGGCTTCAGACAATCTTTGTCTGCTGCCTTCGATTACAGTATATACCCACACTGTGGAAAGATATAAAAGTGGTTTTCATACCAAAGGCAGGAAAAGCCTCGCATGTCAGACCAAATGACTTCAGGCCGATCAGCCTGTCATCTTTTCTCCTCAAAACACTGGAGAGACTACTAGATGCCCATCTAAGGCAGACAATAGACCCATCCACTCTGTCCCCAGCGCAGCACGCATACAAGGGAAGCAAGGGAAGGTCAACAGAAACAGCACTCCACTCTCTTGTCTCGAAAGTTGAGAAGTCACTCGAGGCAAAAGAATATGCGCTTACGGCATTCCTCGACATCGAGGGTGCCTTTAACAATGTTCTCCCCAACGCTATCACCTCTGCCTTGACAAATCTAAATGTGGAGGCACCCCTGGTGGAGCTCATCCGACTCATGCTTACAAGCAGGGTGGTTAACTCGCAACTAGGAGATGCCTGCGCACGAAGATATGTAAGTAGAGGCACTCCTCAAGGAGGTGTTCTTTTGCCATTCCTTTGGGTGGTAACAGTCAACGAATTGTTGCGACTCATGGAATTGCGAGGACACACGGTGATAGCGTACGCGGATGACGTTGCCGTAATCACAAAAGGCAAATTTCCCCACACACTCTGCAACCTGATGCAGGATGCACTCTCAACACTTTCAAATTGGACGACACAAAGTGGTCTTGGAGTCAATCCAACCAAAACTGAACTCGTTCTCTTTACCCGCAAGTATAAGATACCAAATTTAACACCCCCACGACTAAACAACACACACCTAAAATTTTGCGATTCTGCAAGATACCTTGGTGTAGTGTTGGACAAAAATTTATATTGGAACGAAAACATAACAACGTATCAAAACAGCTAATACTGCACTTTTCTCGTGCAAACGTGCGATTGGTCGTAAATGGGGATTTTCCCCTGAAATAGTACACTGGCTGTACACAGCCGTTGTACGTCCAATACTACTATACGGAATCATCGTATGGTGGCCGGCTCTGGGGAAACCTTCCGTCCTCAGAACCATAACCAAAGTTCAACGTAGTGCTGCATTATGCATGACTGGTGCATTGCGTACAACCCCAACAGATGCACTTAACATAATGTTACACCTTATGCCTCTAGATCTTCTGGGTAGAGAAATCGCCAGTAACGCCGCTCTCAGGCTGAGAGAAAGCGGTGCCTGGAAAGATAGTAACTCGGCCACTCCTCTATACTTCTGCATCAAGTGGCGGTACCGCCAACGCTTGACTACTGCATCCCAACAATAACGTTTACCACCATGTATAAAGTCACCATACCGAGTCGACTGGACTGGAACTCAATACCTCACTGCAAACCGAATGCCATAAATTTCTACACTGATGGCTCCAAACTGGGTGGACAGGTAGGAAGAGGAGTCTTCAGTCCAGAGCTCGGGATCGAAACTTCATTTCGGCTTCCTGACCATTGTAGCGTTTTCCAAGCAGAGGTTGTAGCCATCCAGGAGGCTACCAACCTTCTGGCAACCCTCGCAATCCAAGGAAGTAAAGTATTCATTTTTCCAGATAGTCAAGCTGCATTAAAAGCCCTTGACGGTTATATCAACAATACCAAAACTCTTACGGAGTGCCGCAAATCTCTTAATGAGATGGCTCAGCACTTCGAAATTAATCTCGTTTGGGTGCCTGGACACTGCAACATTGAAGGCAACGAGATGGCCGACCACCTCGCCAGACTTGGCACCACCACTCAGCTCCTACCGGATAAGAGCAACATAGGGGTGCCTCTTGCGACCTTTAAGCTACAAACAAAGGAAACTACTCATCGAATAACCATGAATCGATGACAAACAATTCACACATGTGAAGTATCTAGGCTTACATGGCCTACTCTTAGTATTAAAAAATCTAGGGCGTTACTCCGTCTAGAAAGAGTGCATATTTCCCTACTAGTAGGGGCCCTTACTGGACATTGCCTAATAGGTAGACACGCCGCTAGGCTCGGCATCAGACACAATGACTTCTGTAGAAGCTGCAATTCATTGGACGAGGAGGAGAGTGTACAACACCTCTTCTGTCATTGCCCAGCTCTTAGCAGAAGGCGACTCACAGTTTTGGGTCGTCCCTTTCTAAACGATCTGTCAGACATCTCTGAAATAGATCTAGACAATGGGCCTTCATTGGCCTAAGTGATGAAATGGGATTCTCACCCATTTCAACCATTGCAACCTAACCTATATGGTTTTAAACAAGCAGCAAATCAATTTTGATTTCTTTTTATTTTAATCAAAGGCTGTGAACAACTCAGTTGAAATCATTTTGTAACTGAGGGATGGTTCAAAGCTTTTTAATTTTCTTTCTTTCTTTTTACTCGATCAGCTGAGTTGTTTCCAACTAATAAAAATATTTAAGAGAATCATCACATGTTGTCATCTCCAGCTGCTCTGCTGTTTTAGCAGCCATGCATCCAAACCCACCCTACCTATGAACAGGCTTGTTGCAAGTTATAATATGGCCCATTCCTAAACGCAAAAGCCTTTCTACCCCTAACTCATTATACTTTCAGCAATCCATTATTTTCAGCGTAAGTGCCATCTTAATTAATACGATTTTTTAATTGATTTTAAAGGAACATAATTATAAAGTTTACTTCAGTGAAACATTCTTCATAATATTAAGTGTATTTTACATTTACAATAATAACTTTATATTTGTACGATTGAATCAAAAATTCAAAGAAAATAAACACGCAACCCTCTGATTACTAAATTCAAAATGACCTTAAGCAGATTTAACAGTTTTGTAGGAACTGGAAAACATAAAAGGCTAGTATAGTGTCATTTCTATTTGTTCATATTATTTCTACGCGTTTTCACAAAAGTTATTCACAGCTGAAATTCAGAAAATATAAAAATATATATACATTCAAAGTGGTATGCAAAAGATTGAACTAGATATATAAACACAGATGAAGTTCCAAAGCACAATGAACTTAAAACTGTATCATTTTGAAGTAATTGTGCTTCTTTTGATTTCGTTTGTTTTTACTTTACTTCTATTTTTTTCCATATGGTTTTAAACAAGCAGCAAATCAATTTTTTTTTCATTTTTTAATCAAAGGCTGTGAACAACACAGTTGAAAGCATTTTGTATCTGAGGGATGGTTCAGAGCTTTTTTTTCTTTCTTTTCACTCGATCAGCTGAGTTGTTTCCAACCCAATTTTAGAATAACAATCAAAACAAAGAAGTTACCTACTTATGCCTGGAAAGAACTAATACCGTTTTTCATCTCTTTTGCCTTGAGACCGTCGTAAGCTTTTGCACAGATACGGCGCTTAAGACTCACTATGATCTCGCGCTCCAAAGCTTCGTATGTTTTCCAGCCATAGTAGACACCTGTTGTACACTCACCAATAATCAATGAAGGCCTTCTTGATGTAGGATGTTGTCGATTTCGTTTTTTTGTATTTCAGATGCTATGCACCACTTATTTGCTTGATTGTGTATTTGAGATAAATTGTATGGTATTTTTTTTATTCGATTTTTAAATGTGTTGCTGCGTTTGCTTGTTTTAATCTTTTATTAATTGCACTTTACACTTGTCCATGCTGTGGATAACTTTTGTAAGAGCGGTGGGACTTTTTTAGCACTTATTACACTTTTCCTCATCAAACTGATAGACTCAAAAAAAAATTATTTAAGAAAAATTAGCCATGCTTTGCAGATCACAATTTGAAGGTAATTCTCTGCCACCTAACTTGACTGCTCTCCGCTTATTTTCTCGGCGATACTCCTACTTCTCGTGGAGGTTAAGATTTTTCCTCTCCTCCCGCTCTGGATAATGATTGATACAGCTCAGCTGTAGAGAGCAAAGACTCCCTGGACTGGAATTAAATTTCAAGGGAAACCAAAATCTATAAGGCATTGGAAATATTTGATGGCTTTAGCGATCTGGATTACCTTTTCTTGCCAGGAAGGTATGGGAACGATTCACTAAGCCAGCTTTGCTGGAATACCACAGTGCATATACTTATACACTTTCGATGAGCACGCTTGTATGATTTCAATTGTACTAACCTGCTCAGTGTGAGCGAGGTACCTTTTATTCAGAATTTCTCATCCCTTATTTCTAATCTTATCTTAAGGATGTGAGTGTAGTCACATCCGTGAATGTAAATATAAAAATGCATTCGTGGAAGGACTACACATTGCCTCCCGCGAAGCATATTAAGTGCACCGGATGACCTTTTCAAGTGGTGTGTCTAAACAGCCTGGATAACCAATCTCGACTTCGCAAGTCGCAAACCAATTGAATTTTTGGATGACTTTCTTGTTGCCAGTTGGTTGGTTGAGCCGCGAATAAGTCAAGAATTTAGCTAGAAAAGCTTTTTCAACCTGGGGGTGCACACAGCAGAATTGTTCTATGTGGAAAATTAAACATGTCACCTTTTTAAAGGCAAAATTAATTATTCCACAAAATTACTCCTATAGTTACCTTAGCAGGTCGCCAATGTTTCAATTAGAAATAAGATGCCAAACTTTTGGAAATAAACTTTATGATGGCTGAATTTCATCCAGATTAAGAAAACGTAGGCCAACGTGTTAAATTCAGATATGTTTTCTGGTTGGGATTTTCACGTCCGACTCTGACCAATGCTTAAACAGGAAAGAACGCTGGTTTCCTAACCAAGCTGGCCGACACCTACGCTTGCGAAAATTTTACATTTCTTCTGTCAGTCTGCAGTGTTGCTTATCTCTAGCGCCCTCGCCCAGAGTTGAAGTTCGATTAGGTGTGTGTCTCCACTAAACATCGCTCAGAAAATTGCCCGCCAAATTACCATTTGAACCTGCCTAGTTTAAATTCAGTTTAGTAACATATGTTTCCTAATTAAACTTCATTTGATTTTATCCATTGTATTTTTATCTATTTTATTTGTTCTATTTTACGTTATCTGCTTTATTTTAATATAATTTTCATTTTATTTTGTTTATTCTTATTATTTAAGCTTTCTGTAAGCCTATTTTACTTTATTTACTATGTATAGCTTTATCTATAAACATTTTGGTCCCAATGTACAACACAGTACAGAGTATAACGAGAGCGTAAGTTAAAGTCGGCTCTAACCGACTTCGATATACCCGTTACTCATGAAAACAAATCTTTAATAGCCTTCCTGTATGCCAATTAAGTATTTTGGGTTTAAATTTTATTATGTCTTTTCTCCCATGAGTGTCGATTATGAACTGACTTACAATGTCTTGTCTTATCTCTAGCAAAAGCTCAGTTTTAAGCAAAGCGCAAAATCAATTCTTAGTGTCGTGTGCAAGCAAACCGTTTAGTTGCATTTGGTTTGTTTTGATCTTCATATTTGTTTTCGACTTGTGCAGGCTACTGCGGCTGCGCTGAAAAGTACAGTGGAACTTCGAATACATAACTCCTCCCTTCATCAAGAATGTTAACGTCCTCGTTAACTATAATGGTCCGACGTTTGTTCAACTACTACTACCATTTCTTAAGCACTATTGTGAGCTTGATGTTTTTACAATGATTTTTGTCTATTTTACATGTTTCATATTTATCTCTTAATAACAATTTTTGTATACAATATAATAACAAAATTCATTAAATATAGTTTTACTTCAATATATATAAAAACCAAGTATTTTTCGAATTCAATTTAAATTTTTGTTTTCTTTATTTCGATTTACTGTTCATCTTCTATTGTTTGCTCCTGGGCATTACTATTGCCATCATTATTTTCTATAGGGTGATCATTTGAATATCTGGACTTCCGAACTAATTTATTTCGTTTAAATTTAGACCTGTGTCTCCTAATATTTCTATGATTAATAAATTTTTTGTAATGAGTGTCGTCAAGTTTAGTCAATTGCCCAGTCTTTCTAAACGGATTATCAATCTTTAGTTTTCTTTTCAATTTCATATCTACTTTAGCAAAAGCCGTATCAATCTCATGTTCCTTCTTTCTTTGTTTAATTGTTTAATTTTATCTTCTTTACTCTTTTGTGTGTCTTCCCTAGGTTCCTCATTAAATAGAAATATTGATGCTGGGGTTTTACCAGTGGAGATGTGAATTGTTATGTGGTTATAGTTATAAAGTATTTCCTGCATATCCATAGCAATAATTTCGAATTTATTTTCTGTTTTAATTATTCGCATTTTCTCATTAATTGTTCTATGACAACGTTCTATATCTGCTATTCCATTTTTACTGCTTGTAATTTCAACATGTATGTTTTCGCTTTCTAACCATAAACATAGGGCCCTACTTGTCATTCCTGGGTCTTGATCCATTTTCAAAACTTTCGGTTTGCCTTTATAATTAAACATTTTCAACAGAGCCTTTTTCGTTTCAATCCAGTCTGTAGTCGTGGTTTCAACAGCCGATAAGAATTTCGATTTCAAGTCAATACATGTTAGAAATGTTCTATTATTTGTGAAGAAATAGTCAATAACGTATTTATCTCTTATATTAATTGGACTTGGAGTTGTCTCGTATGGTAAATCCGTTCGTCTGTTTTCGTGTTTACTTAAGTTGCAGGTTCCACATTCATTCACAATATTTTGTATTAACTTTATATAATCTGGATAAAAATACTTCTGCCTGAAATCAATTATAACTTTTTGAATTCCTTGATGAATTTTTTCTTCGTGTAATTTAATAATCAATTCCTTGAAATCTGAATAACTTTTTATATTTATAAGATTTTTCGTTGCCCTACAAACTCGAGTTCCAGTATTAGGACGTATAAGATTCATATATTCTTTTTGGAAAAGCAAGAAGTCTTCTGTTTGATCAAATAGTATGGTGTTAGTTTGTCCACAGATCAATTCCAGAATAATTTCTTTAGCCTTCTCGTTTGTCATAACAGTATAGAAAATTTTTATTACGGTACGATTAAAAAATTTTTCTGTTTCAATTTTTTCTTCTTGGCCTTTGATGAAAATTAATTGTCTCTTATAAATGTTGAGTGGTCGTTCTGTTATTGGTATTGCTGCTAAGTTATCCTCTCGAGCACTATGGATTGTTGGTACCAATGAACTCTGATTTTCTACTACACTAATCATCGTCACTAGTGAGTCTGTATCATCATCGTTCATGTAATTAGTGTGTTTAGTTTCCTCGCTTTTAAGGTGTTCATGATAGCAATCGTCTTTTATTTTGACCCTTGAAAGTGCGTCTGCAACGTAATTTTCTTTTCCCTTGATGTAATGAACATCAAAATCATACTCATTGAGTCTGATTTTCCACCGTTGCAACTTCATGTTCGGTTCTTTTAAATTGTGAAGCCAAGCCAAAGGTCTATGATCTGAATTCACTTTAAATTTTCTACCGTATATGTAAGGCGTGAAATATTTCGTCGCCCACACTATTGCCAATAGCTCCTTCTCTATAGCAGAATATTTACACTCGGAGTCATTAAGCGTCCGGCTGGCAAAGCAAATTGGATTTTTATCCTGAGATAAAACGGCGCCTAATGCAAAGTTGCTTGCATCTGCAGTCAAGGTAAATGTTTTGCTATAATCAGGATAAATGAGTATGGGATCGCTTGTTATTAACAATTTTAATTTTTCGAGAGTTTTTATATTCCTTGTTGTCAATATCGATAGTTTGATCCTTTTTTAAATAGTTCGTCATGGGCTTGGCGATTTTTGCAAAGTCTTTTATGAACTTTCTATAAAATCCGCATAGTCCAAAAATGACTTAGTTTGTTTTTCTGTTTTTGGAATTGGGAACTCTGTAATTGCTTTTATTTTACATGGGTTAGGCTTGATACCATTGGGAGAGATTATGTGGCCCAAAAATTCCGTTTCCCTTTTTAAATATTCGCATTTGTTCATTTGCAATTTTAAATTAGCTTGTCTTAGTTTCTCAAAAACTTTTGTAAGTGATTGTATATGCTCCTGAAGAGACGTAGAAAATATGACGATATCGTCGAGATATACTAAGCAATGAGAGCCTATCAAGTCTTTAAGAACTTCGTTCATGAAACGCTGAAAAGTTGCTGGCGCGTTTTTTAGGCCAAATGGCATGCGGGTATATTCATATTGCCCGTTTTGTGTAGAGAATGCTGTTTTTTGAATGGAATCAGCATCCATCTCTATTTGAAAAAATCCCTTTGCCAGGTCAAGGGTTGTAAAATACTGGCATTTTCCCAATTTGTCCAATATTTCGTCAATATTGGGAATTGGAAATTTGTCATCAATGGTTTTACTATTTAGATGACGATAGTCTTGAACGACTCGGAATTGTTCTTGGCCTGATAAGTCATCTTTCTTAGCAACAATCCATATTGGGCTACAATATGGAGAAGATGATTTCCTAATAATTCCTTGGTCTATCATTTCTTCTATCAGCCTGTTGACCTCTTCCCTATGAACATATGGGTATCTGTACGGCTTTTGATATACCGGATCTTCATCTTTAGTTATAATTTTGTGTTTGATAGTATGCGTAAAAGTCAATTTGTCACCCTTCCGAAACTGTATATCTTTAAATTTATTTATAACGCTTCTCAGTGCCTTTTTCTCCTCCTCATTTAAATGGTCATCTCTGATGCTATTGTCAAAATTCATTTCTTCGGCAATAACATAGTTAAATTCTTTGTCATTCGATTCCCTTTTTAGATTTTCCACATCTTTGGTGGATAACAAGTTATCATACCTTACTTTTTCTTCCTGTGTATCTCTTTCTTTCTTAAGGCTTGTATCCAGCACTGCGGAAAATTCCTGCCAGGAATTTGCAATTTATTTCTTGTGTGTGTGGAACATAACTTAAGCAGGGTGACCATGCACCTAAAAGGAGCAAGGTCACTCTGATTAATCAGCTGTTAAGCACTGTTAATGATTTGAATTTAAATTAATGTAAAGAGAATAAAAATTATATTTTCCGGGGGAAGCATGCATCGCGGAGTAGGTGCTACTTTATGCTATATTAGAGGATGATAGGCCGATGGCTGAGCATGACACTTTGCCCCGATGGCGCAAATCATTAATGCAGCATGTTGTTATCTGCACAACTTTAAAATGCTATAATCTCCAAAGTAGTATGACTTCTCGGTTAGTCGCCAATCAAATACAATAAATACATTCACATTAATATTAAGGATTTTGTCAACTCAGAGGGCAGATCAGTACCTGGGCCTTGGTCGATGGGCGAACAGCTGGAACATAATCGTTCAAAGAGTCAACACGATCGCTATGAGACCCGCAAAAGTTGCTCGAGTGCGACTTCTAGGATCAAGATTCCCATATACGGATACCGCGGTCAAATACCTTGGCTTGTCTCTGGACCGCCGCTTGACCAGGAAAGACTATGTGACTCGGGCAGTAGCTACGGTTGCAGCCTCGTAGTGGTATTTCGCTGCGATCCAAAATGATCATCTTGCTTTCCTGGAATAGGGGATCCGGGTATGGGGTACGGAATGCTCCACTGCCCTCAATAAATTAGAGTCTTTTATGTGAGGTCCCTGGCATGTATGCATACAACTAAATACCAAGATTTGGACGCTTGCCATTTTAAGCCCAATTCAATATGTATGCATCCTGACCGACTGACCCACTCGCATAGACTTGCATCTGATATGGCGACAAACAGGCTCAACCTACGACATCCCATCGACCTTTGTGTCCATGGAGGGCATTTCTTAGGCCGCCTCAGCAATATGGCATAAGTGTCCCCTTGGCTACATCCCCTACCAATTTCTGCACTCTGCTGGTTCCCCAGCATAACAAAAACAAAGATGCATTCCCCCCAAATTTTCGGTCATCACGTCCAAAATAATTGTAACCAATATATTCCTGAGCTGTGTATCAGCTGTTCTCTCGATCCACACGCGCTATCGATAGGCCAACTATCGATAAGAAACTGTGGGTTTCGTTCATGTTGCTGGATACTCAAGCAACGAAAAGGTAAACTAAAAATTCCTGGCACAGTTTTTTTTATATGAAGTTTGCCAGGAATTTTTAGTTTCCGCGGTGCTGGATACCCGGCTTTACATGCTATAAATTTGGACGTGAAAAAATGTTTTTGGCCATATAACTGTACATATTCCTCAACGAAATTTATGAAAGCTTTGGCAAGACTCAGCAAAACTCTTCCTAGCAAAATATCGTAATTGTTAGAAAAATCATAAATAAATAATGGAATTTCGCCTGATTTACCCGTTATGGGGTTCGCTTCTATCAATCTCACATGGCTTAAGGTGGTTTCACCTAACATTGTCTTAATCGTTCTAGGACTTGTTTCTTGTATAGGCCGATGAGCCGATCAAAATATCTGGTTTGATCAAACTAATGCTCGAACCCGTATCTATAAGACAACAATAATCTTGGCTACCAATATTTAATAGAATCGTGGAGTTTGTTACTGTTGGTTTTCCGAGGCTAGTATTGGAAAATTTTCGGAAGTGTCCATCGCCTCGCCACGTCTTTGGTGTCCCGAGTTTGATTCACGTGGTCGTTTCGATGGCCCATCCGCATTAGGTATATAATTTGTCAAGCTATTTTGTTGTTGCTGTTGGGAGCTACTCGGCTGAATATCATAGTTTGACTGGAATCTATTATTGTCAAATCTCTGATTTCTGTGTTGCCTATTTTGAGTTTGCCTATAATCTTGATGGCGAAATTGTTGGCTAGATTCTTGAACTTTATTCTGATTTTGGTTATTCACTACTTCATGTTGGTTTTGGTGAGATTGAGTTCTTTCTTGGTAGTTATAGTTATTGGGAGGTCTAAATGGTGGTTGAGAGTAATACTGAGTGTGATATTGAGGGTTAGTTGTAGAATCGGGGTACGTTTTTTTTGAAGAATTTTGATTTTGATAAATTTTTGGATTATTATTTTCATACAACCCCAATTCTTGCGCGACTCGCCTCAATTTAGTTGGATTACTTACATCATATCTACAAACTGACATAAAGATCCTGTCTGGCAACTCTTTGTGAATGACTTCATTAATGGCTGTGTTCAGAGCTTCTTTATAAATGATTTGATTGTTGATTTTTCCATCTAAGCTTAACTTGTTACAAATAATGCTGGATTTTTCATCTAAGATATCAATAAACTTACGAAGATTGCCATAATATTTAGTCTTATGCACATCTAACAATAACTGATGGATTGGTGTTTGCGTACTGTATTCTCCAATAAGTAGGGCTCTCAACTCCATCCAGGTCTGTGGGGTAGACCTCATGAGCAACATTTGGGCAGGTCCAACGATGAGGTTCTCTACGGTTCCGTAAATCATGTTGACCTGAGCCGGCCTGGTTGTTGGGTACAACCCGAGTTGAAGCTCGACCCTCTTGATAAACAAGGCCAGGTAGAGGGTATCTCCATCAAAAACAGGAATTTGCCGAATCTGTGTTAAACATTGCGATAATGCTAGATCCGAAAGGACTACTTCAGCCATCCTGGTGTCTTGTTATATTTCGCAGTTTCAACTTTTACTCGGTTCCAAGCAGGGCGACTTTTGTTGTATTTGCGAATTTAATTTGTCGTACCGTAGCTTAAGCTTTTTGACGTAATCGTATGTAGCGACTTCGTCTTAAAAATGCACGTGGTACTTTTTGCGGATCTCTTATTGCGATGATTTAAATGTTTTTCCTGATTTTCATTCAGGCTTGAGTACAACTGGGTGTAATTTAAGGATTACTGCAGCTTTCTGAGTACCCAAGGATCTTCAAAATCAAGTTTAATAAGGATCCTACCGACTGCGCCAATTAAGTATTTTGGGTTTAAATTTTATTATGTCTTTTCTCCCATGAGTGTCGATTATGAACTGACTTACAATGTCTGGTCTTATCTCTAGCAAAAGCTCAGTTTTAAGCAAAGCGCAAAAATTTGAAATAAACTTGATCTGCGTGCAGACTCCTACTACATTTCAAAATTGGTTGCTCTAGCTCTTCTAGTCTCTGAGATCTAGGTGTTAATACAGACAGACGGACAGACGGACATGGCTATATCGACTCGGCTGTTGATGCTGATCAAGAATATATATACTTTACATGGTCGGAAATGATTCCTTCTGCCTGTTACATACATTTGCACGACTTTAGTATACCCTTTTAGTCTACGAGTAACGGGTATAAAAACTGAAACAGCTGGCAGAGACCAGGGGCTGAGCAGTGATAAAATAAATTATTGCAAGCCAAAAATAGGGCAAAAGAATAGGACAGAGATTCAACATTCAACAACGAGCTAAAACCATTCTTGTTCAAAACATTGGACAAGAACTTATGGCGGTCTGAATGGGAAACGTGGCTACGTTCGTTTACAATATACGTTGAAGCAGAGAAGATCAACTCTATTGTCAAAAGGAGAAATAAACTCTTACATTTGGGCGGCACACAATTACAGGCTGTGGTCTACAGTTTGCCAGGAGCCATAATTCAGGTTGACGAGGGAAAGAAAACTGATGTGTTCACACCGCTTGTTAACAAGCTTAACCAGTATTTCTCACCACCTCGCAATTCTGCGTTTGAACGGCACATTTATCGGGGTATGACTCCACTTGACGGCGAAGGGTTTACCGAATTCCTGGTGCGACTTCGACAACAGATGTCCAAATGCTCATTTGGCTCTACGGAAGCGGAAGTTCATGAAATTTGTTTAAAAGACAAGCTTATTGATATGTGGGCTCCACGGGAACTAAAGAAAAAGCTTCTGGAGAATGAGTATTCTCTGGACGAGGTCATCAAAGCTTGCAGTATCGACGAGCAGGTCAATCAACAATCGCAGTCGATGGCGCCGACATCTGAGACTAACAATGTTAGCAAAGTAAGTTTCCGTGGGACACGCGATAAAAGGGCCGAAGGCGAATGTAGCCGGTGCGGCAGGAATGACCACAGCGAGAATAGTTTAGGGTGTCCAGCGCGAAATGTGCAGTGCAACAAATGTTCACGGATTGGCCATTATGCACGGAAATGTAGAACCAAAGCCAAAAGGTCATTTTCTGGATTTCGTGATGGCAACATGAAGCGTAGGCGAATAAGTGATTCGAGAGTAAACTCAGTGTGCCAAACTCAAGCTGAGATTGCCAAGAAGACACCCGCTGCTGATTGTTTTAGGGTGGTAAGCGATACAGAGGAAGATGTGATGATTCAATGTAAGGTGGGGGGCTCCCCAATAGCGATGGTGATTGACTCGGGATCCCGTTATAATCTGGTGAGTCAGGACGACTGGGTACAATTATGTCGTAATAATACGGCAATGTTCAACAATCGAAGCCAGTCACATAACACGTTCAGGGCTTATGCGAGCAACGAGCCATTGAAAGTCAAATGTGTTTTTGAGGCCCCAATTACAGTGAGAGGTGTGCCAGAAATGATTGCTACGTTCTACGTGATTGAGAACGGAAAGCAATCGCTACTCGGCAGGGACACGGCTGTAAAACTTAACGTCTTAAGACTGGGCTTAAGCGTAAATTTAGTTGAATCTGGGCAGCCATTTCCTAAATGGAATGGAACTGTTGTGAAGTTATCAATTGACCCCAATATAAATCCGGTCCAGCAACCGGTGAGACGTATACCTGCAGCTCTAGAGGAAAAGGTAACCACTAAGCTCAAAGAGGCGCTGCAGCGGGATATTATTGAGCCAGTAAAGGGACCAAGCCCTTGGATATCGCCGATCGTGGTAGCTTTTAAAGAGAATGGAGAGATTAGACTTTGTTCAGATATGCGTCGGGCGAACAAGGCGATATTAAGAGAAAATTACCCTCTGCCAACATTTGAAACCTTCTTGACCAAGCTCAGAGGTGCAAAATTCTTCTCCAGACTTGACCTTAGAAATGCCTACCACCAATTGGAGCTCTATGAGGATAGTCGTGAAATTACAACTTTTATTACCCACATGGGCCTATTTCGATACAAACGATTGTTGTTTGGTGTTAATTCTGCGCCGGAAATCTTCCAACGGATGCTAGAAGAACTGTTGGCGTCCTGTCCCAACGTCTTAAATTATATTGATGACGTAATTATTTTTGGCAGCACCGAAGCAGAGGCCGATGAGGCAGTTCGGAAAGTGCGGGAAATATTTACGGAGAAAAATGTTTTGCTGAATGAAGCTAAATGAATTTGGAAAACCAATAAGCTGAAATTCCTAGGACACATATTATCCGACCAAGGGATTGAAGCCGATCCAGAAAAAATTAAGGTGATAACAACATTCCGGCCACCCAAAAACAAAGAGGAGGTTCGAAGTTTTCTGGGTTTGGTAACATACATACGTCGGTAAACTCTTACTAGATTTGGCAAACAACACGGAACTGCTGAGACGACTTTTAAAGATGAATAGTAAGTTCGTTTGGAGAGAAGAAGAAAGTCAGGCGTTTGAAAAACTAAAGCAACAAGTGGCAAACGTTGCTAGTCTTTCATATCTTAACGTACGGTACCGAACTCGTCTGATTGCCGAAGCTAGCCCCGTAGCCTTAGGAGCTGTATTGGTACAGTTTGGCGAAGACAATGAGCCACGAATCATTTCATTTGCAAGCAAAAGTCTTTCAGATGTTGAAAAAAGGTACTCGCAAACGGAAAAAGACGGCCTCGCTTTGGTTTGGGGTGTGGAGAAGTATTATTATTATCTGGCTGGACTGGAGTTCGAACTGGTGACCGATCACAAGCCTTTGGAGGCGATTTTTAAGCCCACATCGAAACCTCCCGCCAGGATTGAAAGATGGCTTCTTCGACTGCAGTCATACAAGTTTCGAGTTGTCTATAAAGCTGGAAAGGAGAACATAGCTGATTCCGTGTCACGGTTGTGTCAATTAAGCGGCTCAAATTCGTTTGACTGGGATGGCGAGAAAAACATATTTCACATAATCTCAAGCGCAGTACCAACGTCCCTAACTATATCGGAAATTGTCGATAAAATTGCATCGGATGAGGACATAGTAGACGCGATGGCCTGCCTAAGCAAGGACTCCTGGAGCACCGCCGAGTCAAACCGTTACAGCCCGTTAGTAGATATGAAATGGGTGTTCTAGCGCAGTTTTGGGGGTGGGGGTACCGGTTCAGTGATTTTGGGGTGGGGTAATTAGCATAATTAACCCATTAATTAGGTCATTAATCTGACAGGAGGGGTGCTTAGGGGGTAATTTATGGGGTAAAAGACCATTAATTAGGTCATTAATCTGACAGGTGGGGTAATTAGGGGGTAATTTATGGGGTAAAAACCCATTAATTATGTAGGATTAGGGGGTTGGGGTGCCCTAATTAGCATTCAGGGGTCATTAATTATGCAGGATTAGGGGTTGGGGTGCCCTAATTAGCATTCAGGGGTCATTAATTTCGTCAGGGTAGGGGTGCGGTTGACCTAATTAGGTTAAAAGGGTCATTAATTATGCGTGAGTAGGGGGTGGGAGCGCGCGCATGCATGAACATGTTCATGTCAGGTGGGGTGTGGTGGTCACGCATGCATGTAGGTTGACCTAGTTAGCTGTCAGGGGAGGGTGGTTTGGTTGTGCGCATGCGCGCCAACCAAGGGTTGGTTGATATTTGTATAGAACTGAGTGCAGGTGGGGTCTGGTGCCCACGCAGCTCAGGGTGGTCACGCATGCGTGTCAGGTTGTCTCCATTAAGATGTCAAATTAGTGGTTAGTTTATTAGGGTTAGAATACATTAAGATGTCAACTTAGGGACTAGTTTATTAGGGTTAGAATCCATTAAGATGTCAACTTAGGCTAGTTTATTAGGGTTAGAATAGGGTACCCACGAGTGGTGGTGGTGGTTGGATGTATTGAAATGTCGGTTAATATGGAAATACATCTAACCCCCACCCACACTCTGTTCATGTGACATGCACAAGCAGCCGTTATGCAGAGGCCTGGTAGGGGTGGGGAGGTCAATCATTCAACAGGTTTGAAATCCACCCTCACTTGTCATGTGTGTGTGCTGACATGCGCCAGCAGTTTGTAGCAACCCAAATACGAGGTTGCGCCTGCGTGAGTGGTGGTGGTGGTGGTTGGATGAAATGTCAGTTAAATATCTCCACCTCCTCAACGGACCGTCAGGGGTTGGAGTTGCACCTGTTTGATTGTGTGTGTGTTTGTTTCTGGTTATGTGCGTGCGTGAAAAGAGTGGGAGGGGAAGTTGTTTAGTGAGCTAAATAGCTACCCCTCCCACTCATTTCACGCGTGTGCGTCAACGGTGTGATCATTCCCCTCAGGGTTGGTTTGTGAGGGTGCGCACGCGTGAAAGTTGACCTAGTTAGGGGAGAGTAGGGGTGGGTGCGCATGCATAACAAGGTTCCTCCAATGCACAACCTTTATGATTTTCGTCCCTCTCCTTATTTGGGATCGTTCTTAGGTATTTTTGGGTCTTTTTGGTTGACCACACACATACACACGCACAGGTACAGCATAATCATCAGCTGAAAATGTGTGTGTGTGTGTGTGTGTGTATGTTTACACACCCACTTGTGGGGGTGACTTTTCGTTCGTTATAGAAATTATTAATCAAACTAGACTAGGAGCTCTTTTCATTTTCTTCATATAAAATTAGAGAATATTTGAAGGAAAATTTAGTTTAAAAGAACTTGTCTTCGGGATCAAACGTATTTTGTGTTAACAAACGTATTTTGTGTGATCAAACTAATTTTTTCTGAGTGGAAAACCAACAACCTGAAACCTAAAAGTGAATAAAAGTGATACAAAACAAACACCATCATCAACGAATTGAAAGCTAAAAGTGAAATAACACTGTGTTAGATCAAGAAAGATCATATTCAGCACCAGCTCTACGACCAGCTTCAAAACCAGCTACAGCTCCAGCGCCAGCTCTACGACCAGCTCCACCACCAAAACCATCACCAGCTCTACAAAACCAGCTACAAATCCCATCATCATCAACACCAAAACCATCATCAACATGAATCGTCAACAATATTGTCAGATTTGCAGTGTGGTTTTACCCACCAACGTGCAGTGGCATCATCATCTACGCTCCAATCAGCACAAGATGAGAGCGCTTGAACCGGTTGATGGACGTATAAAGAAGATATCCAGTGGATTTAATGGACGGATAATTCAATATTCATATGCGAATGAGGGTCATGGATTTAAGATGCCCTCATCATTTTTAAGCGAAGCAGGAGCAGCCCTTCTCCCTCACTTATTAAAAGTTATATCTAGCTTTTCATCAGTAAAAGTGAATTTTGAACTTTTTGCTCAATACAAGCTGATGAAGGAAGATGGTGATTTGAATACCGACATCAAGTCATTTCAATCGAAAATGAGTATTGAAAGCAGCTACTCAAATATACAACAATCATTTGGAGAACATTTAGAGTCCATTATTACCAAAATGGATGAGTTCCAGGAAAAGGATAGCGGATGGACGCTTATCAACATTCTCCGTGTTGAAATGAATGTGAATCAATTTCAACCCATTCGAGGATCATCCTATATTAAATTACCTAAGAATCTGAGATTAAAAAAAGCTATAGTAAATGTGCATAATGAAGATGAATTTTGTTTCAAATGGGCTGTGATTGCTGCTTTGAAGAATATCAAAAAAGATCCACAAAGATGCTCCACATATAATGTCATAATAACAGATGATATTATTAGACTCACACCTGACATTACATTAAACTTCAGCGGATTGGATTTCCCTTTGAAGCCACGGGACATCAAAACATTCATGGAGTTGAATCCGAAAGTAAGCATCACGCTTTTCGGTTATGATTTAGAGGAAGGAAAAGTGTTTGGTCCCATTTTCTACCCCAAACAAATACAGGAGCACCACATCAATATGCTCTTGATTGAGGAGGGGTGTAATGCTCATTACACCTGGATAAAATCATTATCACAGTATGTACTACACTTTTCTTATTATTCCTACTATTCTAATTATTCTTATCGAGTTATTCAATATACATGTATTTTTGTTTTATTTATAGTTTAATTTCTTCGCAAACTGGTAAACAGAAAAGAACGAGATGGTTCTGCGATCAGTGTCTGAATTATTCGCTGACCAAGGAAGCGGCAGAGCGTCACAAGGAGATATGCAGCAAGCAGGTTTGCACTCTTCCTCCTACTCACAAAGCCGAGGTTCGTTTCCAGAACCACCAGAAATCTCTGAAAGTACCGTTTGTGGTGTATGCTGATTTCGAGAGCATTCTTCGACCAACCAACGTAGCTGTAAGTCAAAAAATTGATAACTTAAATGAACATGAGCCTATTGCTTATGCATATTACATTAAGTGTTCATTCGATAGCAGATTGGATAAGTTTGTGTTAGAAACTGGAACAAATTCCGGTAAAAGCTTTGTAGATTCATTAGTTGAGAATTTAACATATTTATATGAAAACTATATATCTAAGATAGTTCCATTGGTAATGAGTGCAGAAGAAGATGGGGCATTTAATAAATCAAGTAAGTGTCATATTTGTGAAGGAGTTTTAGATTCAGACCGGGTTAGAGATCATTGCCATATTACAGGCAAATTTAGAGGTGCTGCCCATAATGCATGCAATCTGAAATATAAAATTGGCAATTTTATACCTGTATTCTTCCATAATTTCTCCAAGTATGATTGTCATTTATTTATTAATGATTTGGCAAACATACCTGGAGAGATGAAAGTCATACCACTCAATAAGGAGCAGTATATTTCTGTCTCTAAAATGATTTCGACTTCTTCAGGGTCTTTGGAAATTAGGTTTTTAGACAGTTTACGTTTCATGCCATCTGCGTTGGACACTCTCGCCTACAATTTGGATGATGTGCAAATGAGTACGGTAAAAACTAATTTCTCTTTACCCGATGACTTCAATCTAATGCGTAGGAAGGGTATATTCCCTTACGAGTATTTAGATTCGGTTAATAAACTATCAGAATCTTCTCTACCACCAATAGAAGCATTCTATAGTTCTTTAACTGAAAGGGAATGCTCTAAAGAAGATTATGCTCATGCGCATAAAGTTTGGAATCATTTTTCATGTGGAAGTCTGAAAGATTATTTAGAGCTTTATCTAAAGACTGATGTCCTCTTGCTGACAGATGTCTTTGAAAATTTCCGCTCACTATGTTTAAACATTTATGCACTTGACCCAGCACATTTTTATACAACACCTGGTCTTTCGTGGGAGGCCATGTTGAAGACGACACAAATAGAATTTGAGCTATTAACCGACATAGATTTGTATAAATTTATACAAGCTGGCATTCGCGGTGGGTTAGTACAGTGCTCCCACCGCTATTCAAAAGCCAATAACAAATATTTATCAACATTCGATTCTAAAAAAGACCCTGCATATTTAACATATTTGGATGCTAATAACCTATATGGTGAGGGAATGTCACAATTTCTCCCATATGGCGGATTTGAATGGCTCACTCAACGTGAGCTAGTAGAAATTGATTTTTCAAAAATCCCAAAAGATTCGGAGTATGGTTACATTCTTGAAGTCGATTTGGAATATCCAAATAAAATTCACGACTATCATAATGACCTTCCGTTTTGTCCATCCAATAAGCTCCCCACTCAATCAGCCAAAGTTAAAAAACTAATAGCTGATTTGTGTGATAAGGAGAAATATATAATACATTATCGAAATCTGCAACAGTGTATAAAATATGGATTGATATTAAAAAAAATACATAGAGCTGTTCGCTTTTTCCAAAAGCCATGGCTTAAAACTTATATTGATCTTAACACTATGCATCGAACAAATGCCAAAAACGCGTTTGAACGAGAGCGTAAGTTGAAGTCGGCTCTAACCGACTTCGATATACCCGTTACTCATGGAAACAAATGTTTATTAGCCTTCCTGTATGCCTGAGGTGGGTCAGCCGAAAAGTATGCAACATTTTTTAACTCGGCTATTTATTATCCGCCAGATATTAATAGACATTTGTCAATTACTAAATCCAACATAAATGACTCCAAATTCATCACGATAAACAGATCAGACAACAAAACTTTTGAAAACGTCGGTCAAGCCCGACTATTACATACTCTGCACCCTTAATGTCGCAGCTCGAATTTGGTCACGAGTCAAACGGCCAGTTAACACACAATGCACAACGCAGTGCGCTCTCTGAGCTTCTCTCTCTCTCTCTCTCTCTCTCTCTCTCTCTCTCTCTCTCTCTCTCTCACTAAGATTGCTGCTGAACGCAATGCCTTACCTTTTACTCTACGAGTAACGGGTATAAAAAGATTTTTTCAAACTGTTGAATAATGCGGTCTATGGCAAAACGATGGAAAATGTTGACAAAAGGGTTTCCGTTAAATTGGTGCGAGAATGGGAATCTACTTCAGAAACAGATTCAGCTGGTCGCAAAAGAAATTGTGCTAGATCCCTAATTGCAAAGAGTAACTTTCACTCTTAAAAAAAATTTAGTGAGAATTTGTACGCTATTCAGATGAAGAGGATGAATGTTCTGTATGATAAACCTCTGTATTTGGGCTTCGTTGTATTGGAGTTGTCTAAACATAAAATGTATGACTTTCATTATAACTATATGAAGCCTAAATACGGAGAAAATGTTAAATTGAACTACATGGATACAGATTCATTTATATATACTATAAAAACAGATGATTTTTATAGTGATATACGTGATGATATTGAATCCAAATTCGATACATCTGACTATACAGATGAAGCGTTAACCAAATTTAATTTCCAGCCATTAAATAAAAAACGACTGGGTTTCTTTAAAGATGAGCTTAACGGAAACCCAATGCTCGAGTTTGTCGGTCTTCGATCGAAAATGTATTCATACACAGTTGGTGGTGGCGATACTGTGAAAACATTTAAAAAATCAAAAGGTGTGAAAAGAAGTGCTGTGGATAAGCTAGATTTTGGTAGCTACAAAAAATGTTTACTATCAGAACAATCGGTGAGCGGAAGTATGGTAATGATCCGGTCAAAAGATCACGTCTTAACAACGTCCAAGTGTACGAAAATAGTACTAAATAGTAAGGATGATAAGCGTGTCATTGATGAGGTAGACAAAATAAGCACATTGGCTCATGGTCATCATAAGCTGAAACAGAAAAAAATGAAAGCAAACATTGACTTACTTGATGCAGATATTTTTGTGTGGGGTAAACGGATCGAGGAGTTAGAAACTCGTTTACATAAGACAAACGAACAGTATTCTTTGCTAGAGTCATACAAAAATGATCAAAAAAAGGTAGAATTTGATTTATTTTATGCTCAAGTGGAGTTGGATATGTTCAATGTTGATAACCACTCGAACGCTTAAATGCCCCCTCTTCTTCGCCAAGACTCCTACCACATAATTGAAAATACACTTCCAAAAACCATTTTAAAATATAAATTTTGTATAATATAATATTATATATCAAAAATGTATTTGTTTCAAAGTTCTATTTATTTTAAAATTGTATAATAATATAAAATTGTATAATATAAAATTATATTTCAAAAATGTACTTATTGTAAAAAATTGTAATTTTATAAATTTTAAAGACATTTGAAAATTGTATAAGTAGTACATAAAATTAAATGAACAATTCAAAATTTGTAAACTTTGTAAAATTTGTACATATTTAAAACATTTAAAATATATTATTATTATTATTACATTTTGTATATTAATTGATTAAACAATCCAAATTTGTTAGTTTTATATATATTATTATGAATAAAATCAAAAATGTATAAAATATTGTTGTGGTTTCATCATTTGGATCAAAATCTTTTGGGAGAATAACATTAAAAGGTATAGTTTGGTTATAATTATCTAAGCCTCCTTCTATTTATATATGTATATATCA